>JBBDGP010004907.1:0-347171 GCA_037952835.1 Lithobates septentrionalis | reverse complement strand
AACATCTCCCAGACATGTACATTCAGATATGTGACATCCCAATGGGACTCCTCCACACATTACTGGTACAGAGCCCATAGAACATCTCCCAGACATGTACATTCAGATATGTGACATCCCAATGGGACTCCTCCACACATTACTGGTACAGAGCCCATAGAACATCTCCCAGACATATGTACATTCAGATATGTGACATCCCAATGGGACTCCTCCACACATTACTGGTACACAGCCCATAGAACATCTCCCAGACATGTACATTCAGATATGTGAGATCCCAATGGGACTCCTCCACACATTACTGGTACGCAGCCCACAGAACATCCCCCAGACATGTACATTCAGATATGTGAGATCCCAATGGGATTCCTCCACACATTACTGGTACACAGCCCACAGAACATCTCCCAGACATGTACATTCAGATATGTGAGATCCCAATGGGACTCCTCCACACATTACTGGTACACAGCCCACAGAACTTCTCCCAGACATGTCCTTCAGATATGTGAGATCCCAATGGGATTCCTCCACACATTACTGGTACACAGCCCACAGAACATCTCCCAGACATGTACATTCAGATATGTGACATCCCAATGGGACTCCTCCACACATTACTGGTACGCAGCCCACAGAACATCCCCCAGACATGTACATTCAGATATGTGACATCCCAATGGACTCCTCCACACATTACTGGTACACAGCCCACAGAACATCTCCCAGACATGTCCTTCAGATATGTGACATCCCAATGGACTCCTCCACACATTACTGGTACACAGCCCACAGAACATCTCCCAGACATGTCCTTCAGATATGTGACATCCCAATGGACTCCTCCACACATTACTGGTACACAGCCCATAGAACATCTCCCAGACATGTACATTCAGATATGTGAGATCCCAATGGGACTCCTCCACACATTACTGGTACACAGCCCATAGAACATCTCCCAGACATGTACATTCAGATATGTGACATCCCAATGGACTCCTCCACACATTACTGGTACGCAGCCCACAGAACATCTCCCAGACATCCAGGTATAATACCCTTACACTAGAACAATGGAGATGATGACACTGTATAGCGTATGTTCCAGCCAATCCTGGGATCTCATTATAGGCTGCCCTGTGATCTGGGTGCTGGTTGGCTGTGGACAGGGGCCAGGGTTGAAAGTTTTTCCATCTCCTGGCTAATGAAAACCAGAACAGCATGGTGGTGATGCTGAAAGCAACCAGTTTTATTTCTCCAGTCAGTTCCTATACTGGTATAACTGGTGTACCAGTACAGATGGGAGCCAATCGCTTTCATACATGACCACCTTTGAGCCCTTCTATGTAATTACACACAATTATTTCCCTTTGGCTCCATTCTGTAATTGGACCATGTGGAGTCTGTATTTGCTGGCACAGCCCATACCAACCAATCTGATGAATAATGAGTGTAGGATGGTAGTTGTGTATACCACTTGTGCCTGTTTTTACCTGTAATTCAGTACAGCTTCTCCAGAGACCCGTGTGCTGCAATCAGCTGCTCTTCCTTCCAGGTCTTCTCTCTTCTGTGTAAGTAACCTTATATCTTCATCTCTTCACTCATTGGTTGGTAAGTACCTCAGACACCTGTATGGTTATCATTGTCTATCTGGAACACACGTCAGTCACAAGAGCTGAATATTTGGTAACTCGGGTTCCATTCACACTGGCATTTCACCACGCTGCCAATCCCAGCAGGAAGAATCTGATTCCTGTGGCCACCAATCATACACTGCAGTGACAGGCTGGTGACTGCAGCTATTCATGTCAGTTTGCACACCCAACGATTGCCTGCAGTGGTCACAGCCAAATTCACAGTGTGCCGCCGGCTGAGTGACCAGTCACAAATAGCTGTGGTCACTGACAGCCTGTCATTGCAGCGTATGGACCCGGCAGCTGCAGCAGTCAATCCCAGCCATAGGAATCTGTTGATTTTTGCTGCTGAGATTTGAAGTGTGGCTAACATTGACCAAACTTCAGTAAAAGGTGGATTTGGTTGCTATGGGTTACTGCATCATATACATTATAATTGCTGTAAGTAAGCGCCTGTGTTGAGGGTATCTAGTTTATATTCTGTATGTATACTATGATGACAAGTCTTCTGCTTTTTAAATGCCAAGACGCTGGCTAAGAGAGGTAATTGGGTTGTGCACCCCACCCCCCCCCCCCCCCCCCCCCAATTGTTTCTACATAGTAATATCGTACTAGAAAAGGTGCAGAATTGTCACTATCCGCTTTTTTTTTTTTTTTTTTTTTTTGGTCACCTACCATTCCCTAAAATTTAGTTTTTGGGGATCTTTAGTAAAATCTGATGTAAACGTGGGGAGGGGGGGGGGGGGGGGGGGGCAGCAGCTAAATACCAACTCTACACCTACCGTGTTGAGGGCAGTAGATCATTTTATCTATCGTTCAATAAAGGGGTGGGTGCAGTAGGATGGGAGGACGGGGGGCGGGCACAGTAGGATGGGAAGTCGGGGGGAGCGGGAGATTGGGAGGTCGGGGGGTGGGCGTAGTAGGACGGTAAGTTGGGGGGGTGGGGTGCATTCAGAAATGTGCTCTGTCTGTTTTGCTCTGTAATGTGAATCTATAATTCCGTTGAATGGAGTCTGTGGAGTTGCCAGCGGATGGTCTGGTGTATTTCTGGATGGCTTGGATTAGAAGACATGAAGTGTATTAGGCCTTGTATTGGTAAGCGCTGTGATCTTACATAATACCGCCCCCCTACCAGTGCTAATAGCGGTCTGCTTTGGTTATGAGAGTTAGATGAATAAAATGGTGCGGTCTGTATTATAGATGAGCGATGAATTTCATGTTTTAATGGCTCACGCAGGTCATGGATCTGCAACAATTTTTTTTTTCCCTTTCAATAAAGATATTTGTTTTTTTTCTATGGTTTTGAGTCCTGATTTGTCTCCATTTATTCATGTGGGGGGTGATTACCTTTGGTAAAGATGGGTTTCCTGTTCTATGCCTTCCTGTCCTGTAATCAATTTCATAATAATGGCTCCAGTTTGAAGAGGTGACATGTGGTATACGGACACTAAGACATAGAAGGCTTGGGACATGCTGAACACGGGCACTAATACATCAGAGGTCCGGGACATGCTGAACACGGACACTAATGCATACGAGGTTTGGGATACGCTGGACACAGACACTATGGGCCCTTTCACACTGGGGCGGGGGTGGTGTCGGCGGTAAAGCACCGCTATTGTAAGCGGTGCTTTACCGTCGGTATTTGGCTGCCAGCGGGGCGATTTTACCCCCTGCTAGCAGCCGAGAAAGGGTTAAAAACCATCGCAAAGCGCCTCTGCAGAGGCGCTTTGCCGGTGGTATAGCTGCGCTGTCTCGTTGATTTCAACGGGCAGGAGCTCCTTCATCGCTCCGAAGATGCTGCTAGCAGGACTTTTTTTTCCTGTCCTGCTAGCGCACCACTCCAGTGTGAAAGCCCTTTCACACTGGAGACAAAGCAGCGGTACTTTTGGGTCGGTTTGCAGGCGCTATTATTAGCGCCTGTAAACCGCCCCAGTGTGAAAGTGCCCTAATACATATGAGGCCTGGGACATGCTGAACACAGGCACTAATACATACGAGGTCTGGGACATGCTGAACACGGGCACTAATACATAGAAAGCCTGGGACTTGCTGAACATAGGCACTAATGCATATGTGGTCTGGGACACGCTGAACCCGGGCACTAGTACATACGAGGTCTGGGACACGCTGAACCCGGGCACTAGTACATACGAGGTCTGGGACATGCTGAACACGGGCACTAATGCATATGAGGTCTGGGCCACGCTGAACACGGGCACCAATACATATGAGGTCTGGGCCACGCTGAACACGGGCACCAATACATATGAGGTCTGGGACACGCTGAACACGGGCACCAATACATATGAGGTGCGGGACACGCTGAACACGGGCACCAATACATATGAGGTGCGGGACACGCTGAACACGGATGTGTTGAATCCGACGTCCAAATGAGTGTGCAGAAAGCAAAGATGACAGATCAGACCCACCAACCACAGACCAATTTGTAACCAGCAGACCCCCCCCCCCCCAAGCCCTGCGCAGCCCTTGCAGCTGCACCCACTTCAGCAGTGCCTACCTTTCCTCTCCTCCAAGGTCCCCCAATCTCTATTGTTGGTGACCTAATACATAGGTCAGCGGTGGTCCCATCACCAGAGAGCAGGTCCCCTCCCACTCCTGGCCAGTTCTGTTCTCAGGCGGCAGAACTACTGAGACTGAGCAACTCTAGAGGACAACGGTTACTTCCTCCTCAATGCTCTGGCTTATATGACGCTAGGCACATCTACCACACAATAGTTCTGTCAGTGGGCAGCAGTGGTGGGAGAATCAGACTAGTGGTATACCGCCATAGAGACTACAGGGGGATTTTTTATAAACTGTCCATAAAAATATGAGCGGTTAGCAGCCCTGATACACATTGAAGTGTAAAATTGGCTAGAGATGGATCGGAAACTGGCCGTTTCCACAAGGATCAGCTGAATTTCACTCCGAGTTTAGATATCCCTGCTTGAAAGAAGTCTCATTTCATTCATTTTTGTTGGAAGACTTTTGTTGATCGGTGAATTCTGGTAGCACTGGGTTCTGCCTCTTACAATACAATGTTTGAGGTAGGGGGCGGGGGCAGCGGTTCTCCATCCTCCTGGTTCTTGTAGATGGGGGAATTTGTTCATTTTTTCCCCATTCAGCCCTCTGGCTCGGGCCAATTGCTATGGAAATTTTAACATTAAAGTAGTTATAAAGCCTAAACCTTTTTACTATTCCTTGCATTAATGTTTAGATAGTAGTTACATATAAGGAAATGATTCCGGATGGCTGCACTTCCAAAAATCCTTTTTATTGAAGCTTCATATGACAAGCGGTTGACAGATGGAGCAGGGGACAAAGAGGTAGACGTGTTTCACGCAAATGTTAGCGCTTAGTCATTACCTATTGGAACTAATCTCCACAATCTCCTATATACTACTCTAATGTGTCATCAATACGTTACAGGTGAACTAACCAATTAAAATTAGTACTCAGCTGGTGTTACAAAGAAAGCCTGGCTAGAATACACGGTGTAAGTCGAAACGCATCTGCCTCTTTGTCCCCTGCTCCATCTGTCAACTATTGTCATATGAAGCTTCAATAAAAGGATTTTTGGAAGTGCAGCCGTCTGGAATCATTTCCTTATGTTACACAGCATGTGAGCTGGGCTAGCACCTGACTAGTGTGTGTGGGGAGTAACCAGAGACTCGCTCACTTCGAGCAGATTTTCTTGTTACGTAGTTAAGCCCCATACCCACTATTAGATTTTCTGCAGATTTTTGTCTTCAGATTTACCAAAACCATATAATGTGAGGTCGAGGGAGTGAAGCCATATGAGTGCCCCCATAGTAGGCAGCTTGCTATGGGGACACTTGTAGAAGAGGAGGAGCTAGTAGCTTTCCTGGGGTACCCCAGAAGAGGAAGTTCAGGGCTGCAATTCCAACCTGTTTGTTTTTTCTTAACCATTTCCCGCCCGCCGTATCGTAAAATGACGGTGGGCAGGATACGCTTGTGGGACGATGTCATATGACAGCGCCTCAGAACAGCAGCTCCCACACACACCCATCGCGGCCACACCGTGTTCCCAGCACATGGTGCCACCCTGATCTTGGTAAAGAGCCGATGACACGACTATTTACCCAAGTCACAGCCAGTCACATGGAAATAAGTGCCGTTTATCAGCTCTCCTCGCTTCACGCTGACACATTGTGTGGAAAGGAGAGCTGATCAGCGGCATTTCCTTTCAGGGGAGACCAGGGCACTGTTTACAGGACAACCCCATCAGTGACCCCAATTAGTGCCCATTAGTGATGCCAGTCAGTGCTGCTTCATTAGTGCCCATCAGTCAAGGGGAAAAATTACTCATTTACAAAATTTACTGACAGAAACCAAGAAAAACGTATTTATTTATTTTTTTTTCCAATTTTTTTCCCCAATTATCCATTTTTTCATTGTAAAAAATAAAACTCCAACAGTGATTAAATACCACTAAAAGAAAGCTCTATTTGTGGGGGGAAAAAAATGATAAAAATGTCATATGGGTACAGTGTTGTATGACTGTGCAATTGTCATTCAAAGTGTGACAGCGCTGAATGCTGATATTTGGCCTGGGCAGGAAAGGGGGGTAAAAGTGCCCGGTAGGCAAGGGGTTAAATAACAATTTAGGATCATTTTACATCTAACTTTAAAGGGGTTGTAAAGGTATTTATTTTTTTTTAAATAACAAACATGTTATACGTACCTCCAATGTGCAGCTCGTTTTGCACAGAGTGGCCCCGAACCTGGTCTTCTGGGGTCCCTCGGCGGCTGTCTTAGCTCCTCCCCGCAAGAACCGAACACCTTCATGCGAGCTCTCTCGCATGGTGTTTAGTTCTTGCGGGCGCGCTCCCGTGATACAGCGAGCGGCTATAGCCGCTGACTGTATCACTCGGCCCCACCCCCCGGCGCGCTGCGTCATTGGATGTGATTGACAGCAGCGCGAGCCAATGGCTGCGCTGCATTCAATCCATCCATTCTAGCCAGGCTGAGCGGCCAAGAGGATGTCGGGAGCGAGCGCGGGACTTTCCAGGGGTCAGGTAAGTAAAACGGGGGGTCCGGCATTGTCGGATGTTTTTTCACCTTAATGCATAGGATGCATTAAGGTGAGAAAACGTGAACCTTTACAACCCCTTTAATATCCTGTCACACTCCTTTCTAGTGTGTAATGTGGTGCCAGGCCTGACACCCTTTTTTGTGGGTCCAGGGGGTCTTCGTGGTGTCTTCTGTCACATTTTGAAGGGTTGTGTGGCTCTCCTTACACAGCTGCGTCATTCATTCAAAGATTTGTGAATGAATGAACTACACATCCAATCTGCCACGTTTAGATAAATGGGACACGTTAAAGTGGTTGTAAAGGCTGATGGGTTTTCTATGCATGAAGGAAAAAAACCTGTGTCCAGCAGCTCCCCCCAATTCTCACCTGAGCCCCATCTTCTTCCAGCAATGTGCACGAGAGCCTTGGCTCCCTGGGGACTCTCACTCCTCATTGGTTAAGACAGCAGCGGGGGTCATTGGCTCCTGCTGCCATCAGTCACGGCCAATGAGGCTCTGTGTGTGACCACTGCACCCTCCTATCACCGGGTCTTATGGGTAGTGCACTGGACTATATTTATAAATAGACTACATGTCCCATCTGCCCCGTAGCTGGCAAACTTGTAGATATCACTGGAACATAAAGTAATCACCCTAGGCAGTCCATTGACATTTCCTCCAGCTTTGTAAGCGAAAGTCCGTACCTCAGTGTATGGACATGGCCCAAACAAAGCAAAAGTCAAATCAAACCTGCAATTCTACTTTTAACATTTATCTCTAAATGGTGTAGGGTTAGAACTTCTCTCCTCATGTCATCATAAGATAGGACCTAACAAGCGATAAAAATGAGGAAAGTGTACATCCATCCTGTAGGGTCAGATGAAGGCATTCACAGAACTCCAGCTGCTATCCCTGGAGATCACCTCCAATTCTGGATTCTGAAAGAGGGAAAGGCCTTTGGCACCATATGCAGTCTGAGTAGGCTTTGAATCCACAAACCGATGATTCTAGGTAAATGTATCCCCCCCTTGTCTCTGACATGAAGTGGGATTGTTGTATTGCTTACAGAAATTTCCTGTACGAGAATGGTAAATTGATATCACTTTCACTGTGTTAAGGGAACTAAAGTCCTTTTTGGAGACTGCTAGTAAATTTGGTAAAGTAGATTCCCAGAAGATGTGGAAGGAAATCAAGTGATTGTCAAAGGACCACCTTGTATACGTGGACAGTCCTTAGATGTGAAGGCTCGTAATTCTCAGGATTGCCTTGCTGATTTCATGGCCATCAAAAATACTATTTTGATAGAGAACTTGTGTCCAGAGGATGAAAGTGAGAGAAGAGCCCGTGATACCAACAAGTCCCAATGCCAGCCATAGTTCACAATGTAAAATCCCACGCCTCGGGTTAGAGTATTATTATTGTACATCAAATCTATTGGAGTTTTTGGGAAGCTGCCAACACCCACCTGTGATAGCCACCCTATCCTACGTGGATACCCCATTGTTTATAAAATGTAGATATATATATAAGGATAGAAGGCACATATAAAAAACTTAAGGGTAATCCAAGTAAGGAATAAACAGGGAAAGTTAAAAAGGTTTGTGAATGAAGGTAAAAGTGAGGGAATTTTGAATAAGAAAGAGGCAAGGTATTTAGTGCCAGAGGGGACCTGTAACCCATATTGTTTTTTATGTAACGAAAATCCCAAAAATAGAGAACAAACACCTGGAAGACCTATAATTAGTTGGGTGAATACTTGGATATAGCAAGAAAATAAAAAGAGCACAGTTTGCTAGGAATGGCCCCACATCCTATTCCAGAAGTTGCATCAACGTGGAAGAGATATATGGACTTTACAGTGCCAACCATAACCCCCGATAAAGAAGAGAAGTGGATTGCCTGGATTACTAATGTGAAGTACAGTTTTGTCTTTCGGACCGGCTCTGTCATTATCGGTGGGGCTTGTTTCTGGCGTGCCTTCCTGGGACATTGGACTTGTCTTTGGTCTATACACTTCTTTGGATCCCATATATGATGTGAAGGACCATTCACAAGGGTTGCCTCCATTTTTCCACTACTACTCTGCTGTTCAGGACATTCCCTGATCGAACAAATTTTCCACACATGGGTGATCAGAGTTTTTCTATGGTCTCCTGATGAAGAAATCAAACGCATTAAGACTGCTGCACTTCTTGTATTTCTATATTTTTTATATCATTATATTTATATTTTTATGACATACCGTATATACTCGAGTATAAGTCATTCCAAGTATAAGTCGTTCCGAGTATAAGTCGAGGCCCTAATTTACCACAAAAAAATGGGAAAAACTTATTGACCCGAGTATAAGACGAGGGTGAGAAATGCACAGCTACTGTAAGTGGAAAAGAGGGTCAACAATGCCCATTTGCAGCATCACTGTGCCCATTTGCATGCCTCTCTGTGCCCATTTGCAGCCATAGGTCCCCTGAACTTCAAACTCGGTAGTTAAGGGTTCCTAGATGCCCCCTAGCTGCAGCCAAAATTTGGGGTCTCTGAACCCAAAGGGTCCCGAAATGACATTGCTGCAGATGGACACAGTTGACCGAATTTTGGACCCCGTATCTCGGGGCCACTTAGTGCTAGGAACCCCAAATTTTGTGTGCAAACCCAGTGGAACTAGCACCATAAAATTTACAAAGCTGGGGTTTCTAGCACCAAGTGGCCCCGAGATACAGGGCCCCAAAAATCAGTTCAGAAAATGTCAAGCACTTTTCTGCAGCAGAGAATGACAATTTCCGAACCGGCTTTGGGGCCCCGTATCTCAGGGCCACTTGGTGCTAGGAACCCGAGCTTTGGTTATGTTATGGTACCAGTTCCACTGGGTTTGCACACCAAATTTGGGGTTCCTAGCACCAAGTGGCCCTGAGATACGGGGCCTCAAAGTCGGTTCGGAAAATGAAATTTTTTTGCTGCAGAAAAGTGCTTGACTCCAGTATAAGTCGAGGGGGGCACTTTCAGCACAAAAAAATGTGCTGAAAAACTCGACTTATACTCGAGTATATACGGTATATGCTCCTTTGGGCCAGACGGGACCAGTGCCCTATCAGGGAATTGATTGTGTTGCTCATATGATGTTTTATAAACATTTTAACAATGTGATATATTAAAACCTTTGTGCTTCCAAGCATTTGTTCACTTCTCTTCTTTTTCCGGGGTTAGGGTTGGCACCGTAGAGTCCATATATATATCTTCCACATTGTTGTAAATACTTAGATATACATTTACAGTCAGTAGTTGAAAAAGGTTGGTCTAACTTAAAGTGATTGTGAATGATCACCTCATAAAACAACCCATTCAGTTTAAAATAGAAATGAAATGCAAAACATTTTTGTATAGATATAACAAGTGATCACATTCCTCAGCTGTATAAGATAAGAGCTGGGGGAGGAGAAACAGCAGCACACTGAGCTTCCCAGTGAATGGCTGTGCGAGGGGGAGGTTGTCAGGATAGCTAGAGTACTGACCAAGCTGTGCTTTCCTTAGTGTGATCAGTTTTTAATATGAAAGTAGAGGGACTGGCAGGATCACCTGGAGTTTCACATAATAGAAGCAATACAAAGAGAACAGGAGACGTCTCCGTACCAGTACATGGGGCAGCAGCCACATATCAGGAATATGAAGTGTTGGGGTAACAAACGCTATAAGGCTGGGTTCACACTACAGTACAGAGCGGCTCACAGCAGGGGGTCCAGAGTGTCCCTGTTCACTCTTTCAGGTCCGATTTCAGCCTGAATTTTGGGCTAAATTTGGACCTGAAACGGATCGGAAGAAGCACAGGACCCTGGAATTCTCACCAGAGCCGCTCCGGAGATGTGTAAACCGGCTTCATAGAGAGCCAATCACAATCTACTGACATGCGAATTGGATGTGGGAAAATCTTCATCCAATTCATAGTAGTGTGAGCCCAGCCTAAAAGATAGTAGGGATATACTAATATCAAACAGGAAGATGGGTTAAGAGCAGTTAAACAGGCGTGGTGTGAGGGTCTGGGACTTAAAAGGGCCATGATGAAGTGTATTTTGGAAGGGTCAGGGCCTAGACTGAGTATATTTTGGAAGGGTCGGGGCCTAGACTGAGTATATTTGGAAGGGTCGGGCCTAGACTGAGTATATTTGGGAAGGGTTGGGCCTAGACTGAGTATATTTTGGAAGGGTCGGGGCCTAGACTGAGTATATTTGGGAAGGGTTGGACCCAGACTGAGTATATTTTGGAAGGGTCGGGCCCAGACTGAGTATATTTGGAAGGGTCAGGCCCAGACTGAGTATATTTTGGAAGGGTCGGGGCTCAGACTGAGTATATTTGGGAAGGGTTGGGGCCCAGACTGAGTATATTTGGAAGGGTCGGGGCCTAGACTGAGTATATTTTGGAAGGGTCAGGCCCAGACTGATTATATTTTGGAAGGGTCAGGGCCCAGACTGAGTATATTTTGGAAGGGTCAGGCCCAGACTGAGTATATTTTGGAAGGGTCGGGGCCCGGACTGAGTATATTTTGGAAGGGTCGGGGCCTAGACTGAGTATATTTGGAAGGTTTGGGCCTAGACTGAGTATATTTTGTAAGGGTTGGGCCTAGACTGAGTATATTTGGAAGGGTTGGGCCCAGACTGAGTATATTTTGGAAGGGTCAGGGCCCAGACTGAGTATATTTTGGAAGGGTCGGGGCCTAGACTGAGTATATTTGGGAAGGGTTGGGCCCAGACTGAGTATATTTTGGAAGGGTCGGGGCTCAGACTGAGTATATTTGGGAAGGGTTGGGGCCAAACTGAGTATATTTTGGAAGGGTCGGGCCCAGACTGAGTATATTTGGAAGGGTCGGGCCCAGACTGAGTATATTTTGGAAGGGTCGGGCCCAGACTGAGTATATTTGGAAGGGTCAGGGCCTAGACTGAGTATATTTTGGAAGGGTCAGGCCCAGACTGAGTATATTTTGGAAGGCTCAGGACCCAGACTGAGTATATTTTGGAAGGGTCAGGCCCAGACTGAGTATATTTTGGAAGGCTCAGGACCCAGACTGAGTATATTTTGGAAGGCTCAGGGCCCAGACTGAGTATATTTTTGAATGGTCGGGGCCTAGACTGAGTATATTTTGGAAGGGTCGGGGCCCAGACTGAGTATATTTTGGAAGGGTCAGGGCCCAGACTGAGTATATTTTGGAAGGGTCAGGCCCAGACTGAGTATATTTTGGAAGGGTCAGGGCCCAGACTGAGTATATTTTGTAAGGGTCAGGCCCAGACTGAGTATATTTTGGAATGGTCAGGGCCCAGACTGAGTATATTTTGGAAGGGTCGGGGCCCAGACTGAGTATATTTTGGATGGGTCGGGCCCAGACTGAGTATATTTTGGACGGGTCAGGCCCAGACTGAGTATATTTTGGAAGGGTCAGGCCCGGACTGAGTATATTTTGGAAGGGTCGGGCCCGGACTGAGTATATTTTGGAATGGTCAGGGCCCAGACTGAGTATATTTTGGACGGGTCAGGCCCAGACTGAGAATATTTTGAAAGGCTTGGGGCCAAGACTGAGTATATTTTGGAATGGTCAGGGCCCAGACTGAGTATATTTTGGAAGGGTCGGGGCCCAGACTGACTATATTTTGGAATGGTCAGGGCCCAGACTGAGTATATTTTTGAATGGTCAGGGCCCAGACTGAGTATATTTTGGAAGGGTCGGGCCCAGACTGAGTATATTTTGGAAGGGTCGGGGCCCAGACTGAGTATATTTGGAAGGTTTGGGCCCAGACTGGGTATATTTTGGAAGGTTTGCATACGTTTGAGTAAAAATTATTTCTGGCTTGATGGTTAATTTTTTGTGCGAAAGGCATAGCATTAATAGTGAAGTATGCTCCCAGTGTGGCCAACATCATGAACACATGGGAAGATGAAGTTATATACGTAGATATGTGGCCACAAATAAAGTCCTATCAGAGATTTATAGATGACTTTATGCCGGTATGGGAAGGTTCAGAGGAATTGTTAAGATTATTCATGGAGGGAATTTATAATTACCATTATGGCATTACATATACTGGTGGGTGGAGTAAAGATTAATTACCTGGATCTAGTGATTCTTATTAGAGGGACCAAAACTTTCTCTAAGGACCTAGACAGTTATATACCCACACATAGTTGTCACCACCCGAAAAGGGAATATACCAAACGGTTAATTTATGTAAATTAGATCTTTTGAGTGATTATGAAGAGCAGGCAGATATATTGGTTTAAACCAGAGGTTTTCAAACTGCGGCCCTGGGGCCGGATGTGGCCCTTTGCTTGCCTCTATCCGGCCCTTGGAGTACTATTCCATCCACAGCTGACACAAATGGAACACTGTTCCTCCCATTGACACCAGTGGTGGAGCACTATTCCTACCACAGATACCAATGATGGGGAGGAATAGGAGCGTTGGTGGTTCATAATGATCTCTGACCAGGACATAGATACGAAGGGATCACATGGAACCTATGGTAGGTTCATAGCGATCTCTGACCAGGACATAGCCAGACAGGGGTCACATGGCCCCTATGATAGGATTATAGTGATCTCCGACCAGGCCATAGACAGAAAAGGATCACATCGCCCCTATGTTTACAGCATTTATTCAAACCTGGTTAAATCTTTTGCACAGTACTGTAGAGAGAACATTGTATATACAGATATAATAGGAGGGGGGGTAACACTTACCAGGTGAAGCAGCCATCTTTTGAGATTACGTTGGCCGGGAATCGAACCCGGGTCAACTGCTTGAAAAGCAGTTATGCTCACCACTGCACCACCAACGCGAGTGTGGGAGGAAACCGGAGTACCCAAGGGAAACCCACGCAAGCACAGGGAGAAAATGCCAACTCCATGCAGATAGTGTCCTGGTCAGGATTTAAACCATGGACCCCAGTGCTGCAAGGCTAACCCCTAAGCCTCTGTGTTGCCCATATGAGGGCTCTGTTTCCTGAGGCCTGCCCCTGCTGAGCAGGGTAAATCAGTGATGCCCACTCAAAGCGCTTCGGAGGTGAAGCAGCCATCTTGGGCACACACCGAATGGAGCCATTTAACCTACCAGCATGTCTTTGGGCTGTAGGAGGAAACCCATACAAGCACAGGGAGAACATGCAGACAGTGTCCTGGTCAGGATATGAACCGAACACCCCAGTGCTGCAAGGCAGGAGTGCTAACTACTAAGCCTCTGTGCTGCCCGATCTTAAAGCAGAACATTTACCTATAAAGGGAAGTTCCGTATTTCCACCTCCTCCTTCGGCTTTAAATTTCCTTATGAATCTTTCATTTTCTGTCCTGTAGGGGGAGTTTGTATGAACTGTTCTCATTTCATCAACCCTACAGATAAACTGTCCATGCCTCCCCCATGTTCAAAAAAAAAATCCTCTTCCACATTCTGTCCTGTAGGGGGAGACTCTATGAACAGTTCTCGTTCCATCCAGCCTACCCATCAGCTGTCCATATTTCCCCTTCATTCTCTTGGGTTACAATATTTTTAAGTGACCTAGAGATGCAGATCCTTTTTGTAGAGTGACCTGAAGCTAGAGTCCTTCAGCTGTTGTAGGCCTCAGTGGTCACTTCACCAATATTGGGGATGTCCTTTGTGTGGAGTGGGATAAATATATGTCCTCTGGTCTGTATAGTGTCTTTATGGATAAGCTCTGTCTTATGTAAGAGAACATGAGCTAGCCATGAGTGTGAACTGAAATGTAGACAGACAGGGACGGGACAAATCACTTGAATGTGGAAGCCTGGCTCTTAATAGATGGTAGAGAGTCTATTCCCAGTATAGTAGATTGGGCAACAAGGATGCCCTGATGGTCCATCATCATTGTCTGTCATTGTCTGTGGAGCTGCTACCAGCTCCACCTACCGTGCTCAGGTCTCCTGGCCGGCCTCTGCTGTTTTTATGGGCATCTGAATGGTGACTATTTGGGGCACCAGCGCTACTTCTTTGACGCTCACCTAAAAGGTATTTCCACTTTTGCAGTCAAATTGGGATGACACCTACTTTATATCTGTTACATGTTTTCATTCACAGGTTAAACTTAATAAAAATTGTAAAGTTTGCTGCTCACCTTTAAGGAAGGAATCGCGTGCAAAAAATGACAAAAAACCATGACCCCCAGAAATCTGATACCAGAACCCCAACCGAGCATGCAGCCTTGCAGAATAGGAAAGGGGGAGATAAGCGTGCACCCCTCTCCACTTCTGAGCCATACTAGACCACATGCCCCCAACATGGGGAGTGGTCCTTGCAAAGGGGGACCCCCCTCCCCCCTGACAAGACACCTCCCCATGTCGAGGGCATGTGGCCTGGTATGGGCGAGGAAAAGAGGGCGCTGCATGCTTACCCCCTTCCCCCCCTTTCCTGGCCTGCCAGGATGCATGCTCAGTAAGGGTCTGGACTTTGGGTGGCCATGTTTATTTTTTATTTATTTTTTCCATGGGGTTCCTCTTTTAATGGTGAGCAGCAATTTTTACAGTCTTCTTAAAGCTATGCTATGTGAATGGGAACACGTAACAAATATAAAGTAGGTGTAAAAAATGTGGTTGAAAAATTGGAAATACCTTTTAGGTGAGCTCAGTAGATGAATTGTTGATGCAGAGGCCTGTCTTGGTACAGCCTTCCCTTGTTCCCAGGAAGACTCTTCGGTTGCTGAAGTAGCAGCCGCCACCAGTGTAGGGTCCTGTGTTGTTACAATCATATTGGGCCCCTGGAGGGACTGATTAGAAGGCTCTCCAGTTAATGACCTCTGTTGGTACAGCCATACTTTTAGGAACATCCATTCGTCTTATTTTTGCAGGTTTGGCCACAGTTTGTGATTCAGAAGCTCCAAAAACGAAAATGGAGGGCTGATGGGAAGACCCTCCGGTTACTGGAGTGGCGGCCACCACCAGTGTACAGACATGTGTTGGTACAGCCGTACCTGGTCCCTGGGAGGGTTCCTCAGACTTTTTGTTGAGTCTTCTAGGAACAGCCAATTGTCTTATTTGTCCATTTACATTGATAGTTGGTGATTCAGAAGCTCCAAAAACAAAAATGGAGGACTGATGGGAAGACCCTTCGGTTACTGGAGTGGCAGCCTCCACCAGTGTAGCGACCTGTGTTGGTAAAGCCGTACCTGGTCCCTGAGAGGGTTCCTCAGACTTTCTAAGTCTTCTTTTAGGAACAGCCAATCGTCTTGTTTGTCCATTTACATTGATAGTTGGTGATTCAGAAGCTCCAAAAACAAAAATGGAGGACTGATGGGAAGACCCTTCGGTTACTGGAGTGGCAGCCGCCACCAGTGTAGGGACCTGTGTTAGCACACCCGTACCTGGTCCCTGAGAGGGTTCCTCAGACATTTTGTTGAGTCTTCTTCTAGGAACAGCCATTTGTCTTGTTTGTCCATTTACATTGATAGTTGGTGATTCAGTAGCTACAAAATTGAAAATGGAGGGCTGATTTGAAGACCCTCCAGTTACTGGAGTGGCAGCTGCCACCAGTGTAGGGACCTGTGTTGGTACAGCTGTACCTGGTCCCTGGGAGGGTTCCTCAGACTTTTTGAGTCTTCTTCTTGGAACAGCCAATTGTCTTGTTTGTCCAACTACATTGATAGTTGGTGATTCAGGAGCTCCAAAAACAAAAAGGGAGGGCTGATGGAAAGACCCTCCAGTTACTGGAGTGGCAGCCGTCACCAGTGTAGGGTCCTGTGTAGGTACAGGCTTACCGGGTTCCTGGGAGGGCTGATGTGAAGACCCTCCGGTTACTGCAGTGGCTGCCGCCACCAGTGTGGAGACCTCTGTTGGTACAGCTGTACCTGGTCCCTGGGAGGGCTGATGGGATGACCCTCCTGTTGCTGGAGTGGCATCCGCCACCACTGTGTGGACCTGTATTGGTACATCCGTACCTTGGTTCCTTGTAGTCTGTGTGAACGTCACATGCTGGTGGTGTCTCCGTGGGAACGTCACATGCTGGTGGTGTCTCCGTGGGAACGTCACATGCTGGTGGCGTCTCCGTGGGAACGTCACATGCTGGTGGCGTCTCTGTGGGAATGTCACATGCTGGTGGCGTCTCCGTGGGAATGTTACATGCTGGTGGAGTCTCTGTGAGAATGTCACATGCTGATGGTGTCTCCGTGGGAATGTCACATGCTGATGGTGTCTCCGTGTGAACGTCACATGCTGGTGGTGTCTCAATGTAGCTTTCATATTCTGTCTTGCTCTCTGGGGTAGTCGTGAGCTGTGTCTGCAGTAAATACCGCATACATCTGCAATAAAAAAGAAGAATCAGATTTAGCACCTTCACCTACATTTCATATATTTATTATACAACATCAAATTATAGAGAAAAGTATAAAATTCCAGTGTCAGGGACAATAAATAAACCCGACATGACAGGGACACAGGGATGAGTAATGGTGGCCTTCATATAAAAATTCTGGTTGCCTGGAAGTTATACCGACCCACTAAAATGAATGGAGTCAGAAAGGGGAGTGATTCTTCACTTCCGGGTGCGGGGGAGTAATCTGCAGTGCTTATTTCTTATTATAAAACACCCGGCCTCTTTTATTGTAATCCCTTGAATTGTTGCGGTGGATCGATATAGAAGAAGCCGGGACCGGAACCGCTGCATTACAGATTACTCCGCCGCACCCCAAAGTGAAGGAATACTCCCATGCATCTTTTGATTCAATTGCCATGTGATTCTGTCATGTGACAATGGTGACAAGATCTTGCCATGTTTGGGGTGCCATTAAGAATAATGTAATGGGAATGCTTGCTGCCTGTTTTCCCGTGATTTGGAATCACAGGCAGAACCACAGCGCTTCTGCCGGCCATTCCAAATCGGAAAGTGTGGGCGGAGTCACAGGCAGAATTCCAGGCAAATGATCAAATAGATACTGTCTGTGGGAGCTGCTTTACAGCACAGCCCTGCAGCAACTTACTGGGGCCCCATTTGTTCAGCAGGGGGGAGGGGCATAAAGGGTCTATTTAATGCCTTTGGGGTGCAGACGGAATGATCTTCTGCACTGCAGTTCCCAATAATTACATTTAAGTTCTGGCCTCTCCTATATCAACCAATCAGGGACAGGCCTGGACTGTAGTTGTTGGGGAGTGCAGCACTGCTGATTACACCACCTACACCCTAAAGGCATTAGAATTCTTTTTTTTTAAATGTTGGCTACTATGTATATGTGTTTTGTCCATATTGGACATTTCTGGCAGTTGGTTGGCACTGAGGTGATCTGCCCAGCCTGTAATAAGGGGGTGCAAAGCTTGTTCAAAAAAAGAAAGTCAGTTAGGAGCTGACGGGGGGAGAGAGAGAGGTGAGGGCGGGGGGAGGGGTTGGCTCCCCTTATACTGCGCCAAAAATTACTGTTTGCTTCTCTTGGTTTATGGCAATCCCTATACATGTGTACATATGGGGGACCCCTCATCAATGTACATGGCAATCCCTATACATGTGTACATATGGGGGACCCCTCATCAATGTACATGGCAATCCCTATACATGTGTACATATGGGGACCCCTCATCAATGTCCAAGGCAATCCCTATACATGTGTACATATGGGAGACCCCTCATCAATGTACATGGCGATCCCTATACATGTGTACATATGGGGGGACCCCTCATCAATGACCATGGAAATCCCTATACAAGTGTACATATGGGAGACCCCTCATCAATGTCCATGGCGATCCCTATACATGTGTACATATGGGGGGACCCCTCATCAATGACCATGGAAATCCCTATACAAGTGTACATATGGGGGGACCCCTCATCAATGTCCATGGCAATCCCTATACATGTGTACATATGGGGGGGACCACTCATCAATGTCCATGGCAATCCCTATACATGTGTACATATGGGGGGACCCCTCATCAATGTCCATGGCAATCCCTATACATGTGTACATATGGGGGGGACCCCTCATCAATGTCCATGGCAATCCCTATACATGTGTACATATGGGGGGGACCACTCATCAATGTCCATGGCAATCCCTATACATGTGTACATATGGGGGGACCCCTCATCAATGTCCATGGCAATCCCTATACATGTGTACATATGGGGGGGACCCCTCATCAATGTCCATGGCAATCCCTATACATGTGTACATATGGGAGACCCCTCATCAATGTCCATGGCAATCCCTATAAATGTGTACATATGGGGGGACCCCTCATCAATGTCCATGGCAATCCCTATACATGTGTACATATGGGGGGACCCCTCATCAATGTCCATGGCAATCCCTATACATGTGTACATATGGGGGGACCCCTCATCAATGTCCATGGCAATCCCTATACATGTGTACATATGGGGGGGACCCCTCATCAATGTCCATGGCAATCCCTATACATGTGTACATATGGGAGACCCCTCATCAATGTCCATGGCAATCCCTATACATGTGTACATATGGGGGGGACCCCTCATCAATGTACATGACAATCCCTATACATGTATACATATGGGGCGACCCCTCATCAATGTCCATGGTAATCCCTATACATGTGTACATATGGGGGGACCCCTCATCAATGTCCATAGCAATCCCTATACATGTGTACATATGGGGGGACCCCTCATCAATGTCCATGGCAATCCCTATACATGTGTACATATGGGGGGACCCCTCATCAATGTCCATGGCAATCCCTATACATGTGTACATATGGGGGGACCCTTCATCAATGTCCATGGCAATCCCTATACATGTGTACATATGGGGGGACCCTTCATCAATGTTCATGGCAATCCCTATACATGTGTACATATGGGGGGGGACCCCTCATCAATGTCCATGGCAATCCCTATACATGTGTACATATGGGGGGGGACCCCTCATCAATGTCCATGGCAATCCCTATACATGTGTACATATGGGGGGACCCCTCATCAATGTCCTTGACAATCCCTATACATGTGTACATATGGGGGGGGACCCTCATCAATGTCCTTGACAATCCCTATACATGTGTACATATGGGGGGGACCCCTCATCAATGTCCATGGCAATCCCAATACATGTGTACATATGGGGGGACCCCTCATCAATGTCCTTGACAATCCCTATACATGTGTACATATGGGGGGGGGCCCTCATCAATGTTCATGGCAATCCCTATACATGTGTACATATGGGGGGACCCCTCATCAATGTCCATGGCAATACCTATACATGTGTACATATGGGGGGACCCCTCATCAATGTCCATGGAAATCCCTATACAATTGTACATATGGGGGGGACCCCTCATCAATGTCCATGGCAATCCCTATACATGTGTACATATGGGGGGGGACCCTCATCAATGTCCATGGCAATCCCTATACATGTGTACATATGGGGGGGACCCCTCATCAATGTCCATGGCAATCCCTATACATGTGTACATATGGGGGGGACCCCTCATCAATGTTCATGGCAATCCCTATACATGTGTACATATGGGGGGACCCCTCATCAATGTCCATGGAAATCCCTATACAAGTGTACATATGGGGGGACCCCTCATCAATGTCCATGGAAATCCCTATACATGTGTACATATGGGGGGGACCCTCATCAATGTCCATGGAAATCCCTATACAAGTGTACATATGGGGGGGACCCTCATCAATGTCCATGGCAATCCCTATACATGTGTACATATGGGGGGGACCCCTCATCAATGTCCATGGCAATCCCTATACATGTGTACATATGGGGGGGACCCCTCATCAATGTCCATGGCCATCCCTATACATGTGTACATATGGGGGGACCCCTCACCAATGTCCATGGCAATCCCTATACATGTGTACATATGGGGGGACCCCTCATCAATGTCCATGGCCATCCCTATACATGTGTACATATGGGGGGACCCCTCACCAATGTCCATGGCAATCCCTATACATGTGTACATATGGGGGGGACCCTCATCAATGTCCATGGAAATCCCTATACATGTGTACATATGGGGGGACCCTCATCAATGTTCATGGCAATCCCTATACATGTGTACATATGGGGGGGACCCCTCACCAATGTCCATGGCAATCCCTATACATGTGTACATATGGGGGGGACCCTCATCAATGTTCATAGCAATCCCTATACAGTGGGGTTCGAAAGTTTGGGCACCCCAGGTAAAAATGTGTATTAATGTGCACAACGAAGCCAAGGAAAGATGGAAAAATCTCCAAATGGCATCAAATTACAGATTAGACATTCTTATAATATGTCAAAAAAAAGTTAGATTTTATTTCCATTATTTACACTTTCAAAATTACAGAAAACAAAAAAATGGCATCTGCAAAAGTTTGGGCACCCTGCAGAATTTATAGCATGCACTGCCCCCTTTGCAAAGCTGAGACCTGCCAGTGTCATGGATTGTTCTCAATCATCGTCTGGGAAGACCAGGTGATGTCAATCTCAAAGGTTTTAAATGACCAGACTCATCTGACCCCCAACAATCAGCACCACATGGCTTCTTCTAAGCAGTTGTCTGGAAAACTGAAAATAGTTGACGCTCACAAAGCTGGAGAAGGCTATAAGAAGATAGCAAAGCGTTTTCAGATGTCAGTATCCTCTGTTCGGAATGTAATTAGGAAATGGCAGTCATCGGGAACAGTGGAAGTTAAAGCAAAATCTGGAAGACCAAGAAGAATATCAGACAGAACAGCTCGCAGGATTGTGAGAAAAGCAATTCAGAACCCACGTTTGACTTTCCCTCCAGAAAGATCTGCCAGACACCGGAGTTCCACTATAAAGAGATACTTGTACAAAGATGATCTTCATGGAAGAGTCATCAGAAGAAAACCTCTTCTACGTCCTCACCACAAAAATCAGCGTTTGAACTTTGCAAATGAACATATAGACAAGCCTGAGGCGTTTTGGAAACAAGTTCTGTGGACCGATGAGGTTAAAATAGAACTTTTTGGCCGGAATGAGCAAAAGGTACATTTGGAGAAGAAAGGGCACAGAATTGAATGAAAAGAACCTCTGTCCAACTGTGAAGCATGGGGGGGGGGGGGGTCAATCATGCTTTGGGGTTGTATTGCAGCCAGTGGCACAGGGAACATTTCACGAGTAGAAGGAAAAATGGATTCAATAAAATGTCAGTAAATTTTGGATGGTAACTTGATGCCATCTGTGAAAAAGCTGAAGTTAAAGAGAGGATGGCTTCTACAAATGGATAATGATCCTAAACACACCTCAAAATCCACGGGGGGATTACATCAAGAGGCGTAAACTGAAGGTTTTTCCATGGCCTTCACAATCTCCTGACCACATCATCATTGAAAATCTATGGATAGACCTTGAAAGAGCGGAGCGTGACAGACAGCCCAGAGATCTCAAAGAACTGGAAGACTTTTGTAAGGAAGAAATGGGCAAAGATCCCTCAAAGAAGAATTGAAAGACTCTTGGCTGGCTACAAAAAGCGTTTACAAGCTGTGATACTTGCCAAAGGGGGCAGTACAAGATATTAACTCTGCAGGGTGCCCAAACTTTTGAAGACGCCAATTTTTTGTTTTCTGTAATTTTGAAAGTAAAAAAGATGGAAATAAAATCTAACTTTTTTGACATATTATAAGAATGTCTAATCTGTAATTTGATGCCATTTGGAGATTTTTCTATCTTTCCTTGGCTTTGTTATGCACATTAATACACATTTTTACCTGGGGTGCCCAAACTTTCGATCCCTACTGTACATGTGTACATATGAGGGAGACCCCTCATCAATGTTCATGGCAATCCCTATACATGTGTACATATGGGGGGGGGGACCCCTCATCAATGTTCATGGCAATCCTTATACATGTGTACATATGGGGGGACCCCTCATCAATGTACATGGCAATCCCTATACATGTGTACATATGGGGGGACCCCTCATCAATGTACATGGCAATCCCTATACATGTGTACATATGGGGAGACCCCTCATCAATGTACATGGCAATCCCTATACATGTGTACATATGGGGGGACCCCTCATCAATGTTCATGGCAATCCCTATACATGTGTACATATGGGGGGGCCCTCATCAATGTCCATAGCAATCCCTATACATGTGTACATATGGGGGGGACCCCTCATCAATGTCCATAGCAATCCCTATACATGTGTACATATGGGGGGGACCCCTCATCAATGTACATGGCAATCCCTATACATGTGTACATATGGGGAGACCCCTCATCAATGTCCATGGCAATACCTATACATGTGTACATATGGGGGGGACCCCTCATCAATGTCCATGGCAATACCTATACATGTGTACATATGGGGGGGACCCCTCATCAATGTCCATGGCAATACCTATACATGTGTACATATGGGGGGGACCCCTCATCAATGTCCATGGCAATCCCTATACATGTGTACATATGGGGGGGACCCCTAATCAATGTCCATGGCAATACCTATACATGTGTACATATGGGGGGGACCCCTCATCAATGTCCATGGCAATACCTATACATGTGTACATATGGGGGGGACCCCTCATCAATGTCCATGGCAATCCCTATACATGTGTACGTATGGGGGGGGACCCTCATCATTGTCCATTGCAATCCCTATACATGTGTACATATGGGGGGGACCCCTCATCAATGTACATGACAATCCCTATACATGTGTACACATGGGGGGGACCCCTCATCAGTGTACATGACAATCCCTATACATGTGTACATATGGGGGGACCCCTCATCAATGTCCATGGCAATCCCTATACATGTGTACATATGGGGGGGGACCCCTCATCAATGTCCATGGCAATCCCTATACATGTGTACATATGGGGGGGAGGGCTCTCATCAATGTACATGGCAATCCCTATTCATGTGTACATATGGGGGGGACCCCTCATCAATGTCCATGGCAATCCCTATACATGTGTACATATGGGGGGGGACCCCTCATCAATGTCCATGGCAATCCCTATACATGTGTACATATGGGGGGGAGGGCTCTCATCAATGTACATGGCAATCCCTATTCATGTGTACATATGGTTACAGTAGCTACTTTATGTGTATATTGTACATGTGCACTGAATTGTCTTCATGAAATGTGGACAACATTCATTTCCCCCCCGTTTCTTTTAAAACTTTGGAGTCTAATAACAATGTTTTTATAACAAAATATATTTTTGTGTGTTTTGGCACCAATAACCACCTCAATACAGGGCACTTAAACCCCCTTCCTGCCCAGACCAATTTTCAGCTTTCGGTGCTCTCACACTTTGAATGACCATTACTCAGTCATGCAACACTGTACCCAAATGAAATTTGTGTCCTTTTTTTCACACAAATAGAGCTTTCTTTTGGTGGTATTTAATCACTAATGGGTTTTTTATTTTTTTGTGCTATAAATAAAAAAAGACCGTAAATTTTGTGAAAAATTGCCTTTTTCTTTGTTTTTGTCATAACATTTAGCAAATTAGTAATTTTTCTTCATAAATTTTGGCCAAAATTTATACTGCTATATATCTGGTAAAAATAACCGAAATTAGTGTATATCCGCTTCAGATCACAAATGACGGCAACAGCGCGGATCTAAATTGCCGGGACTACGTCCATTGACGTCGTCCCGTGCACGAGCGGCCTGCGAGCCCCCTGCAGGGCGCGCGCGGCGCGCTCGGTGATCAGCGAGTCTATGAGACTCGCCTGATCACAGATCAGAGTAAGGGGTCGGTCCCGACCCCTTACCACATGTTCAGCTGTCAGCCAATGACAGCTGATCATGTGATGTAAACAGAGCTGGTAATCGGCTATTTTTCCTCCTCGCGCTGACAGCGTGAGGAGGAAAAAAAAAACCCGATCACCGGCGGCCGTGATCGGGACATCAGTCCCGATCACGGCGATCTTATAACAGAAAGCAATAGGCAGCAGTGCTGCCTACCAGTGCCCACCAGATTAACCCATCAGTGCCCACAGTGCCATCAATCAGCGCCACCCATCAGTGCCCACAGTGCCATCCATCAGTGCCCACAGTGCCACCCATCAGCACCCACATCAGTGCCACCCATCAGCACCCACATCAGTGCAACCTATCACTGCCCATCAGTGTCACCTACCAGTGCTCATCAGTGCCGCCCATCACTGCCCATCAGTGCCACCCATCACTGCCCATCAGTGCCACCCATCAGTGCCCCCCATCCGTGCCACCTATCCGTGCCGCCCATCCGTGCCGCCCATCCGTGGCCATCAGTGCCGCCTTATCTGTGCTTATCAGTACCGCCTTATCTGTCCCCATCAGTGCCGCCTTAACTGTGCCTATCAGTGCCCCCTTAACTGTGCCTATCAGTGCCGCCTTATCTGTGCCTATCTGTGCCCATCAGTGCAGCCTATCAGTGCCCACCAGTGCCGCCTCATCAGTGCATATCAATGAAGGAGAAAAATTACCTGTTTGCAAAATTTTATAACAAACTATTAAACATGATTTTTTTTTTTTCAAAATTTTCCATCTTTTTTTGTTTGTTTAGCAAAAAATAAAAACCCCAGCTGTGATTAAATACCACCAAAAGAAAGCTCTATTTGTGGGAAAAAAATGATAAAAATTTCATTTGGGTACAGTGTTGTATGACCGCGCAATTGTCATTCAAAGTGCGACAGCGCTGAAAGCTCAAAATTGGTCTGGGCAGGAGGGGGGTTTAAGTGCCCAGTAAGCAAGTGGATATTATTTGGTCTTTGTGAAAGTTATAGAGTCTACAAACTATGGTGACAATCACTGAAAATTGAAAACATCTGATCAGGCCTTCAGTACATCAGGTGAATCTCATTTCTTGAGGTACTAACAAGTCAGAAAAGTACAAATACCCCCCAAATGACCCCTTTTTAGAAAGTAGATGTTCCAAGGTATTAAGTAAGTAGCATGGTGAGTTTTTTTAAGTTGTAATTTTTTCCCACAATTCTTTGCAAAAGAAAGATTTTTTTTTTTCAAAATTTTCATATTAACTGGTTATTTCTCTCACAGAGCATATGCATACAACAAATTACACCCCAAAATACATTCTGCTACTCTTACCGAGTATGGGGATACCACGTGTGTGGGACTTTTACACAGCCTGGCCACATACAAAGGCCCAACATTGAAGTCGCACCATCAGGCGATCTACGAGCATAAATTGCACATCTCATTTCTCAACCACCTATTACACTTTTGAAGGCCCTGGAGCACCAGGACAAAGGAATTGCCCACAAAATGACCCCATTTTGGAAAGCAAACACCCCAACGTATAATCTATGAGGCATAGTGAGTCTTTTGAACAGTTATTTTTTTTCCAGATGTTTTTGGAAAATGTGGAAAAAAAATGAAAACGCATTTTTTTTACACAAAGTTGTCCAATTATAAGATATTTCCAACACATAGCAAATACATAGCAAAATTGACACCCCAAAATACATTCTGCTACTCCTCCTGAGTATGGCGATACCACATGTGTGGGACTTTTACACAGCCTGGCCACATACAAAGGCCCAACATTGAAGTCGCACCATCAGGCGATCTACGAGCATAAATTGCACATCTCATTTCTCAACCACCTATTACACTTTTGAAGGCCCTGGAGCACCAGGACAATGGAATTGCCCACAAAATGACCCCATTTTGGAAAGCAAACACCCCAACGTATAATCTATGAGGCATAGTGAGTCTTTTGAACGGTTATTTTTTTTCCAGCAGTTTTTGGAAAAAAAATAAAAACGCATTTTTTTTTACACAAAGTTGTCCATTTATAAGATATTTCCAACACATAGCAAAAATGACACCCCAAAATACATTCTGCTACTCCCCCTGAGTATGGGGATACCACATGTGTGAGACTTTTACACAGCTTGGCCACATACAGAGGCCCAACATCCAAGTAGCACCATCAGGCGTTCTAGGAGCATACATTACATAGATAATTTCCTGGCAACCTATCATTTTTGAAGGCCCTTTATATTTCTAACACATAGCATGCACATACCAAGAATTACAATCCAAAATAAATTCTATTGCGGAAAGGATAAAAAAAAAAGTATTACCTGTGCTTTTAGTAGTGTCCACAGAAGAGAGCACTGGTCTAGGCAGCAGTCAGGGATGTGCTTAGCGACAGCAATAATAACTATCCAGGCAGAAGGCAGGAATATTGTCTATAGTCAGCACAAGGATATTGTCAGCACAGCCAAAGCATTTGTCCATAGAAATTGTCCAGGCAGAGACAGCCAGCACAACCATAATAATGGTCCTGGTACACTGTTACCTGCAGACACTCATTATTGTACCGCTCTCCAGCCCTTTATAAACATACTGCCTCTTGCTACAGCGAATTATTTGCATAGTCCAGGTAGCAGGCAGAGGTGTGGTCCGTTCATGCGGCAGGCAAAGGCATGATGGCAGTAAGTCAGCAGAAGGCTGAGGGCCGCAATCGGGTAAGACCTGTGCACAAGGGCACAGGGGTAGAGGCTTCGACCCACCCAAATCTCTATGAAGCCTCCGGACTCCAGACCCTAATCCGGAAATTACAAAACCGGGAGAAAACAAAAAAAATTGTTATCTCCATCCGGAAAAACTTCTGGAGCCCCTCACATATGTGAGACCCCTGTGTACTATAGTAGCAGGGCAACAGATCAGTCCAAGCGGTAGGCAAAAGCATAGTCCATAAAACAGGCCAGGGTCAGTTAACGTGCAAGCAGTCCAAGCGGTAGGCAGAAGCGTAGTCACAAAACAGGCCAGGGTCAGTTCACGAGCAAGCAGTCCAAACGGTGGGCAGAGGCATAGTCAAAACAGGCCAGGGTCAGTTCATGTGGAAGCAGTCCAAACGGTAGGCAGAGGCATAGTCGAAAAGCAGGCCAGGGTCAGTTCACATTGAAGGCAGTGGCATAGTTATTTGGGGAAGCATGGAAAATGATCAGCGAAAATGGGGAAAATATGGGCTAATAACTTAGGGATGTATGATACAGTTCGAAGCATTCACCAATGCACAGGCCAGGTTGGGAGGGACACTGGGGACAATGGAAGCTGGTATCTTTTCGAAAACCTCTTCTGCTGCACACACGACATCTTTTTTGCCGTCTTCGGCCTGCTTCCGATGGTGGAATGTTGTACGGGAAGTGGCGTTCATGAAGTCGGCTAACAGCATCAGAACGAAGTACTGATGCTGATCCCAGAAGTACTTTGTTGATAGATGAGGGACGTGACTACTACTTCTATGAATTTTAGGAAGGGGGCGGGGCTTTCTGTGGATTTTGTGTAGATTATGTAGGAATTGTAAATGGCCAAATGGATTAGATATATTGCTACCTTCTTGTACCAGAATCGGGACCTCCTTATTGACAAATAGGGCTGAATCATTTGGTCATTGAAATCCACTCCCCCATGTAGAGATTATAGTCTTGGGACACATGTCGGTTTTTCAATGGGACCTCGTCTTCGCTGAACTACAACTGTAGTGTCATCATGAATGGTGGACATCATGTGCACATTCCTGTTATCCTTCCACCTCAAGGCCAGCACTTCATTACATCTCAGTGTTGCTCTTTCCCCCCTTTTCAGCCTTTTGTTCACTATGGATTGTGGGAAGCCCTTCCTATTTTTTCTTGAAGTTCCGCAGGCCAGGATTTTTCGATATATAGGTGTCTGAAAAGGGGCAGGCTGGTATAAAAGTTGTCCAGGTATATATGATAGCCTTTTTTCAGAAGTGGGTAAGCCAGGTCCCATACGATTTTTCCAGTTGTGCCCATGTAGGCCGGGCACTCAGGGGGCTGGAGCTGGGAATCTCTTCCCTCATATATGCGGAATGCATATAGATATCCCGTGGCTCTCTCACACAGCTTGTAAAATTTGACTCCATATTTGGCCTTTTTGCTAGGAATATACTGTTTTATTCCTAGCCGGCCTGAAAATGGTACCAGGGACTCATCCACACATATATTCTTCTCGGGGACATAAAGTTCTGCAAATCGTTGGGAAAATAAATTTATTAGTGGGCGAATCTTGTATAGCTTATCGGAATTTGGATGATTGCGGGGAGGGCACTGGGTGTTGTCGTTAAAATGAAAGAATCTCATAATCATCTCATATCGGGACCTGGACATAGCGGCAGAATACATGGGCATATGGTGGATGGGGTGGACCAATAGGTATGTCCTTCATTTTTTTTTGTAAGCCCCATATTTAGGGTGAGGCCCAAAAACAATTTGAACTCCTCCAAATTCAAATCTCTCCACTCAAATGGACGGGCATAAGATGATTGGGGGTTGCTGGCAATATACTGCTGGGCATACAAATTTGTCTGGTCCACAATGAACTGCAGCAAAGTGTCGGGCAAAAACAGGTGAAAAAAATTGATCTCTGTAAAATTTTGGGTGTTGGCCTGCACACCTGGCTGTGCTGTGAAAGGGGGAATATTTGGTGATCCCGAGTTGGAAGGCAGCCATGTTAGGTTAGCAAGACCATATAGGTAGGGGCCCTGGCTCTTGGGGGATGTGACACTCCAGTAGTTGGGGGAGTTGCATTTCCTGTGCTGGAACTCAGGTGTGATGTGGCAGCACTGGTACTGGGCATTTGTTCCCGGGGCCTATTGCTGGCGGCAGCACTGGTACTGGGCCTTTGTTCCTGGGGCCTATTGCTGGTGGCAGCACTGGTACTGGGCCTTTCTTCCTGGGGCCTATTTCTGGCGGCAGAGCTGGTACTGGGCCTGGGAATATAATCCTGGTTGCTGGCGGCTTCCTGGTTTCCAGAGTGTCGTGCCCGTTTAGGAGGGACCCATTCTTCATCCGAATCATTGCTACTCTCGATCGGTTCAAATGCCGAATTTGATTCGGAATCAGAATTGGACTCTGATGAGAACTCCCCGGTGCTCTCATCAGTCATAGAGAGGATCTGTAATGCCTCCTCACTAGTATATCCTCTTTTGGACATGGCTGTGTGGCGGGTAGCTGTGCGACGGGTGACAGATGGGTGGCAGGTGACGGTCACTGATGGGCTGTGCGATGGGTGGCCGGTGACGTTCACTGAGAGGTGATGGTGTGATGGGCGATGGTCACAGTTGACAGGCGACGGTCACTGATGGGTGACAGGTGCACCGCTGATGGTCACTGATGGGTGACAGGGCACAGTCACTGATGGGTGACGGGTGAGAGGGCACGGTCACTGATGGGTGACAGGCCACGGACGGTGACAGGTGATAGTCACAGATTGTTGACAGGCGACGGTCACTGACAGGCGACGGTCACTGATGGGTGATGGGTGCACCGCTGATGGTCACTGGTGGGTGACGGGTGACAGGGCACGGTCACTGGTGGGTGACAGGACAGGTCACTGATGGGTGACGGGTGACAGGGCACGGTCACTGATGGGTGACGGTTGCACCGCTGATGGTCACTAATGGCAGTCTCTATGTGACAGGTGCACTTTTTATGGGGTGACTGTTGGGTGACAGATGACAATTGGGGGGGGCGATGGGACAGAAGTGGTGTTGGTGCAGACACTACAATACAAAGATCTGTAACTCACTGCTCCTGGCTCTTCTCTCCTCACGCTGTAAACTATCGTCGGTGACGAGCAGTGTTCCCGGGGAACACACCGCAACCGACGTGCACACGCAGCGCGCTCACGATCGCGCGCATTCGCCGTGCAATGCAGGGATGTACCATTAGTGATCGGCCGTGACTTCATGACGGCCGATCACGTGGTAAACAGCCATGCCCAGTGGCTGTTCACCCCTGTCGGTGACGAGCGGTGTCTCGGTGACACGCCGCCACCGACAGTACAGGGCTGCGCGCTCACGATCGCGCGCATGCCCTGTTTAAACGGACTCACGTCATATGACGTCCGCCCAGAACAATAGGCTTACCGCCCCGCCGTCATATGACGGTGGGCGGTAGGCTAGTGGTTAAAGAAGATCCTGTTCCTTTAAATCCTGTTATAGAGCACAGTGCTTGTGCTGTGTATGAAATAGCTGGCTGATCCTACCAGTTTCTACCCTCCCCCTCTGCGCTGACTCCCATGTATCAGGGCTGCAGAGTCCTGACACCGGAGTCCTGACAGAGGCTTCTTACCACGTGATCATTGCGTGAACCTGGAAGTGCCAGTAAACGGCATTCCTCGGTTCGCGCTGACAGGGAGAGCCAATCGGCAGCTATCTCTGTTAGAGGGGGGGGTCTGTGCTGATAATCAGCACATTGATTATCAGTGCAGCCCCCATGAGAGGTGCCCAACAACTGCCAGCAGTGCCCCCTCAAAGTCTCTCAGTGCCCACCACAGTGCCAATCAGTGCCCATCACAGTCCCCACCACAGTGCCAATTAGTGCCCATCAGTGCTGCCTATAAGTGCCCATCAGTGCTGCATATCAGTGCCAACTCATCAGTGCTGCATATCAGTGCCAACTCATCAGTTCCAACTCATCAGTGCTGCATATCAGTGCCAACTCATCAGTGCCAACTCATCAGTGAAGGAGAAAACAAAATTTTATGACAAACTAAGAAAAAAGTTTTGAACAAAAATTGGGTCTTTTTTAGTTTGTTTAGCAAAAAATACCCCCCCCCCCCCCCCCCCCAGAGGTGATGAAATACCAGCAAAAGAAAGCTCTATTTGTGGGAAGAAAATTATAAAAATGTAGTTTGGGTACAGTGTTGTATGACTGCGTAATTGTCATTCAAAGTGGGACAGCGCTGAAAGCTGAAAATTGTCCTGGGCAGGAAGGGGGGGAAGTGCCGGTATTGAAGTGGTGAATCTTCAACTGCCATAATGCTGCACATGTGATCCGTTATGACAGCAGCCATTGGATGGTTTGACAGTTTGGTTGAGAGCACAACCAATGTGACAGTTAGCATTCCCGACATGCCAGAAATAGAAATGTTTTTTCAAAGTGTTAAATCGATGGGATTCCTTCCTCTTTAATACAAGTAGAAAGCGTTTTATTTATAAATAACGCACAGGCACGAGGATGCAGATTTTTATCTGACAGAGGAGATGATATAAAGATCAGATTGTGGCTTATCAATCACTTTAACCACTTGACGACCGCCTCACGCCGATGTACGTCGGCAAAGTGGCACGGACAGGCAAAATCACGTACAGTGTACGTGATTTGCCTTCCGCGGGTGGGGGGTCCGATCGGACCCCCCCCCCGGTGCCCGAGGCGGTCATCCTTTGTGCCCCGGCGATCGGTGGTGAGGGGGAGACCATCCGTTCGTGGCCCCCCCCTCGCGATCGCCGCCGGCCAATCGAATCATTCCTTTGCTGCTGTATGCTAAACAGCAGCAAAGGAAATGATGTCATCTCTCCTCGGGTCGGTAATTTCCGTTCCGGCCCGAGGAGAGAAGACATCAATGTGAGTGCACCAACACACACACACACAGTAGAACATGCCAGGCACACAAAACACCCCGATCCCCCCCCCCCGATCGCCCCCCGATCCCCCCCCAATCACCCCCCCCCCCCCCCCCCCCTGTCACAAACTGACACCAGCAGTTTTTTTTTTTTTTTTTTCTGATTACTGCATTGGTGTCAGTTTGTGACAGTTAGTGTTGGGACAGTGAGTATTACCCCCCTTTAGGTCTAGGGTACCCCCCTAACCCCCCCTAATAAAGTTTTAACCCCTTGATCACCCCCTGTCACCAGTGTCACTAAGCGATCATTTTTCTGATCGCTGTATTAGTGTCGCTGGTGACGCTAGTTAGGGACATAAATATTTAGGTTCGCCGTCAGCGTTTTATAGCGTCAGGGACCCCCATATACTACCGAATAAATGTTTTAACCCCTTGATTGCCCCCTAGTTAACCCTTTCACCACTGATCACCGTATAACCGTTACGGGTGACGCTGGTTAGTTTGTTTATTTTTTATAGTGTCAGGGCACCCGCCGTTTATTACCGAATAAAGGTTTAGCCCCCTGATCGCCCGGCGGTGATATGCGTCGCCCCAGGCAGCGTCAGATTAGCGCCAGTACCGCTAACACCCACGCACGCAGCATACGCCTCCCTTAGTGGTATAGTATCTGATCGGATCAATATCTGATCCGATCAGATATATACTAGCGTCCCCAGCAGTTTAGGGTTCCCAAAAACGCAGTGTTAGCGGGATCAGCCCAGATACCTGCTAGCACCTGCGTTTTGCCCCTCTGCCCGGCCCAGCCCAGCCCACCCAAGTGCAGTATCGATCGATCACTGTCACTTACAAAAGACTAAACGCATAACTGTAGCGTTCGCAGAGTCAGGCCTGATCCCTGCGATCGCTAACAGTTTTTTTGGTAGTATTTTGGTGAACTGGCAAGCACCAGCCCCAGGCAGCGTCAGGTTAGCGCCAGTACCGCTAACACCCACGCACGCACCGTACACCACCCTTAGTGGTATAGTATCTGAACGGATCAATATCTGATCTGATCAGATCTATACTAGCATCCCCAGCAGTTTAGGGTTCTCACAAACGCAGTGTTAGCGGGATCAGCCCAGATACCTGCTAGCACCTGCGTTTTGCCCCTCCGCCCGGCCCAGCCCAGCCCACCCAAGTGCAGTATCGATCGATCACTGTCACTTACAAAAGACTTAAACGCATAACTGCAGCGTTCGCAGAGTCAGGCCTGATCCCTGCGATCGCAAACAGATTTTTTGGTAGCGTTTTGGTGAACTGGCAAGCGCCAGCGGCCTAGTACACCCCGGTCATAGTCAAACCAGCACTGCAGTAACACTTGGTGACGTGGCGAGTCCCATAAGTGCAGTTCAAGCTGGTGAGGTGGCAAGCACAAGTAGTGTCCCGCTGCCACCAGAAAGACAAACACAGGCCCGTCGTGCCCATAGTGCCCTTCCTACTGCATTCGCCAATCCTAATTGGGAACCCACCGCTTCTGCAGCGCCCGTACTTCCCCCATTCACATCCCCAACCAAATGCAGTCGGCTGCATGAGAGGCATTTTCTTTATGTCCTCCCGAGTACCCCTACCCAGCGAACGCCCCCAAAAAAGATGTCGTGTCTGCAGCTAGCGCGGATATAGGCGTGACACCCGCTATTATTGTCCCTCCTGTCCTGACAATCCTGGTCTTTGCATTGGTGAATGTTTTGAACGCTACCATACACTAGTTGAGTATTAGCGTAGGGTACAGCATTGCACAGACTAGGCACACTTTCACAGGGTCTCCCAAGATGCCATCGCATTTTGAGAGACCCGAACCTGGAACCGGTTACAGTTATAAAAGTTAGTTACAAAAAAAGTGTAAAAAAAAAAAAAAAAAAAAAAATATATATATATAAAATAAAAAAAAATAGTTGTCGTTTTATTGTTCTCTCTCTCTCTATTCTCTCTATTGTTCTGCTCTTTTTTACTGTATTCTATTCTGCAATGTTATATTGTTATTATGCTTTATCATGTTTGCTTTTCAGGTATGCAATTTTTTATACTTTACCGTTTACTGTGCTTTATTGTTAACCATTTTTTTGTCTTCAGGTACGCCATTCACAACTTTGAGTGGTTATACCAGAATGATGCCTCCAGGTTTAGGTATCATCTTGGTATCATTCTTTTCAGCCAGCGGTCGGCTTTCATGTAAAAGCAATCCTAGCGGCTAATTAGCCTCTAGACTGCTTTTACAAGCCATGGGAGGGAATGCCCCCCCCCCACCGTCTTCCGTGTTTTTCTCTGGCTCTTCTGTCTCAACAGGGAACCTGAGAATGCAGCCGGTGATTCAGCCAGCTGACCATAGAGCTGATCAGAGACCAGAGTGGCTCCAAACATCTCTATGGCCTAAGAAACCGGAAGCTACGAGCATTTTATGACTTAGATTTCGCTGGATGTAAATAGCGCCATTGGGAAATTGGGGAAGCATTTTATCACACCGATCTTGGTGTGGTCAGATGCTTTGAGGGCAGAGGAGAGATCTAGGGTCTAATAGACCCCAATTTTTTCAAAAAAGAGTACCTGTCACTACCTATTGCTATCATAGGGGATATTTACATTCCCCGAGATAACAATAAAAATGATTAAAAAAAAATAAAAATGAAAGGAACAGTTTAAAAATAAGATAAAAAAGCAAAAAAATAATAAAGAAAAAAAATAAAATAAATAAAAGCACCCCTGTCGCCCCCTGCTCTCGCACTAAGGCGAACGCAAGCGGCGGTCTGGCGTCAAATGTAAACAGCAATTGCACCATGCATGTGAGGTATCACCGCGAAGGTCAGATCGAGGGCAGTAATTTTTGCAGTAGACCTCCTCTGTAAATCTAAAGTGGTAACCTGTAAAGGCTTTTAAAGGCTTTTAAAAATGTATTTATTTTGTTGCCACTGCACGTTTGTGCGCAATTGTAAAGCATGTCATGTTTAGTATCCATGTACTCGGCCTAAGATCATCTTTTTTATTTCATCAAACATTTGGGCAATATAGTGTGTTTTAGTGCATTAAAATTTAAAAAAGTGTGTTTTTTCCCCAAAAAATGCGTTTGAAAAATCGCTGCGCAAATACTGTGTGAAAAAAAAAAATGAAACACCCACCATTTTAATCTGTAGGGCATTTGCTTTAAAAAATATATAATGTTTGGGGGTTCAAAGTAATTTTCTTGCAAAAAAAAAAAACTTTTTCATGTAAACAATAAGTGTCAGAAAGGGCTTTGTCTTCAAGTGGTTAGAAGAGTGGGTGATGTGTGACATAAGCTTCTAAATGTTGTGCATAAAATGCCAGGACAGTTCAAAACCCCCCCAAATGACCCCATTTTGGAAAGTAGACACCCCAAGCTATTTGCTGAGAGGCATGTCGAGTCCATGGAATATTTTATATTGCGACACAAGTTGCGGGAAAGAGACAATTTTTTTTTTTTTTTGCACAAAATTGTCACTAAATGATATATTGCTCAAACATGCTATGGGAATATGTGAAATTATACCCCAAAATACATTCTGCTGCTTCTCCTGAGTACGGGGATACCACATGTGTGAGACTTTTTGGGAGCCTAGCCGCGTACGGAACCCCGAAAACCAAGCACCGCCTTCAGGCTTTCTAAGGGCGTGAATTTTTGATTTCTCTCTTGACTGCTTATCACAGTTTCGGAGACCATGGAATGCCCAGGTGGCACAAACCCCCCCCCAAATGACCCCATTTTGGAAAGTAGACACCCCAAGCTATTTGATGAGAGGTATAGTGAGTATTTTGCAGACCTCACTTTTTGTCACAAAGTTTTGAAAATTGAAAAAAGAAAAAAAAAAAAAGTTTTTTCTTGTCTTTCTTCATTTTCAAAAACAAATGAGAGCTGCAAAATACTCACCATGCCTCTCAGCAAATAGGGTGTCTACTTTCCAAAATGGGGTCATTTGGGGGGGTTTTGTGCCACCTGGGCATTCCATGGCCTCCGAAACTGTGATAGGCAGTGAAGAGTGAAATCAAAAATTTTCACCCTTAGAAATCCTGAAGGCGGTGATTGGTTTTCGGGGTCCCGTACACGGCTAGGCTCCCAAAAAGCCCCACACATGTGGTATCCCCGTACTCAGGAGAAGTAGCTAAATGTATTTTGGGGTGCAATTCCACATATGCCCATGGCCTGTGTGAGCAATATATCATTTAGTGACAACTTTGTGCAAAAAAAAAAAAAAAATGTGTCACTTTCCCGCAACTTGTGTCAAAATATAAAATATTCCATGGACTCAATATGCCTCTCTGGAAATAGCTTGGGGTGTCTACTTTCCAAAATGGGGTCATTTGGGGGGGTTTTGTGCCACCTGGGCATTCCATGGCCTCCGAAACTGTGATAGGCAGTAAAGAGTGAAATCATAAATTTACGCCCTTAGAAATCCTGAAGGCGGTGATTGGATTTCGGGGCCCCGTACGCGGCTAGGCTCCCAAAAAGTCCCACACATGTGGTATCCCCATACTCAGGAGAAGCAGCAGAATGTATTTTGGGGTGCAATTCCACATAGGCCCATGGCCTGTGTGAGCAATATATCATTTAGTGACAACTTTTTGTAAATATTTTTTTTTTTTTTTTTTTTTGTCATTATTCAATCACTTGGGACAAAAAAATAAATATTCAATGGGTTCAACATGCCTCTCAGCAATTTCCTTGGGGTGTCTACTTTCCACAATGGGGTCATTTGGGGGGGTTTTGTACTGCCCTGCCATTTTAGCACCTCAAGAAATGACATAGGCAGTCATAAACTAAAAGCTGTGTAAATTACAGAAAATGTACCCTAGTTTGTAGACGCTATAACTTTTGCGCAAACCAATAAATATACGCTTATTGACATTTTTTTTACCAAAAACATGTGGCCGAATACATTTTGGCCTAAATGTATGACTAAAATTGAGTTTATTGGATTTTTTTTATAACAAAAAGTAGAAAATATCATTTTTTTTCAAAATTTTCGGTCTTTTTCCATTTATAGCGCAAAAAATAAAAACCGCAGAGGTGATCAAATACCATCAAAAGAAAGCTCTATTTGTGGGAAGAAAAGGACGCAAATTTTGTTTGGGTACAGCATTGCATGACTGCGCAATTAGCAGTTAAAGCGACGCAGTGCCAAATTGGAAAAAGACCTCTGGTCCTTAGGCAGCATAATGGTCCGGGGCTCAAGTGGTTAATATCTCCTTCTGTTCTATAATTCTATGAAAACAAATCATTTTGGGATGAAGGTGATCGATGAGTGTAGGTGACTTATCCAGAGTACTTTTTGTATCTATCACTATCCATAACACTTACCAATTTCGGTGTATGTATCTCGGTGATGTCCATTGGCTTTACAGCCGGAACCGAAACATCCAACAACGGCTCTGAAACAGCCGCGCACAAACCTCTTCATTTTGGGGGGCTTTTTGGTTGGGGTATCTGCAGGCTGGTCACTGATACCTCCTACCATTGCCCCTCCTTTGCTGGCTTTCTCTTTTTTTTTTTAAAGGTAAATTTTTATTTGTTTTTTTGGTACAAAACAGACAAACAAACATAAATACACATATTCTGAGCGAACGTCGCTCAATCCAATACAGAGTGCAAGACACTAGTATACATTTGGCACACATGTTTTCATATTGTACAGTTGCATATATCTGTTTAGTTTCTATTAAACTTTGTATCATTAACTGGAGTTTCTTTATAATCTTTATATGGTAGGTGTAATAGTATTTTCAGAACTAGTCCACAGACCCCATATTTTGTGAAATTTTTTTGGGCATCCTCTGGCTTCATATGTTAGTTTGTATAGCGGTATAGCTTGATTAACAATGTTCAGCCAGAATGCTATCGTAGGTGGGGATTGTCATTTCCAATGGATAGTGATCGATTTTTTGGCATAAAACAGTACAATTCTTAGGAATGTTTGCTTATTTTTAGATATACTCTCATCGTCCACATATCCTAGTAAACATCTCAGGGGGTTGCAGATATTAGGCAATTGAGTCAAGGAACTGATAAAAGCAGTGACCCCTGACCAGAACCGCCTGATCTCGGTGCACTCCAACATCAGATGGAAAAAGGTGGCATCTACAATGCTGCATCTAGAGCACACTGCCGATGGAAGTTTTCTGAGTTTGAATAATAGGGATGGTGTAAAATATGCTCTATATAATAGTTTAGTCTGTATGACCCTGTCCCTGGAGGAGATGACAGAGGGGACCTGGAGGGGGAGTATGTCCTACCAGATGTCCTCCGTCAGCTCGGGGATATCAGCTTTCCACTTATTAAACGTGTTACTGAGTCTGTGCGTTGTGGTGTGCAATAGGGTTTTATAGTATGTGGAGATCAGTTTGTCATGAGAAGGATCTATTAGTAGGTGCTCTAGCGGAGATAATTGAACAGTTATATTACGCAGCCCAAACTGCGTGGTTGCCGTGTGGCGTATTTGCAAGTAAAGAAATTAAGCTGTGCGTGGCAGCTGGTAGTCCTGGCGAAATTCCTCAAATGACCGGAACGTATTGTTTGAGAACAAATGCATTATGGTTTTTACCCCTTTTTTCGACCAGTATTCCCCATCTGTCCTACGGGCGAATTCCTGTAGATTTGGGTTCCCCCATAATGGAGTATTTGGGGAGTAGACACGATGCTCAGTATCTGGCAACATTTTAGTTAGTTTAAAAATTCGTAAGGTCATTTCAAGGATTTTAGTGCTTTCCCTCCCTCTAAGAGATAGACGGTGGACCAGATACTGTAGAGATTCGTAAGAGGTGAGTATGGCTGCTTCTAGGGTCGTAGCCGCATTGTTGGCTTCAGGGAAAAACCACCAATGCGCATGAACCAGTTGTGCGGCAATGTAGTATGTCTGGAGGCATGGTAATGCCAACCCCCCCTCCAACACCGGCAGTTGAAGAGTATTTTTTGCAATTCTCACTGCTCCCCTCTTCCAAATGAAGGCGATAAGGATCGAGTCAATCTCTTTAAATTTAATTTTTGTAACGTATACTGGTGAGTTGCACAGGAGATACAGGAAACGTGGGAGGAATATCATTTTAAAGATGTTTATCCTACCTAATATCGTTAAGGGGAGATTGGTCCATGTCTTTAGTGTGGTCTTCATTCTGCTAATAAGTGGGTCCAGATTATATTTAACATAGGAGGAAAGAGGATGTTGGATCATGACCCCCAAGTATCTGAAAGAGTCAACTATCTGTAGCGGGCAAGAGGGAGGGAGTGTAAACACCGCCTCCTGATCTATCTTAAACATAAGGGATTTGTCCCAATTAACTTGAAACCCTGAGAATAGGCCAAACTGTCGAATAATTCACAGCAGGGTTGGGAGAGACGATTGGGGGTCCGCCAAGTATATTAACATGTCATCAGCGTATAAAGATACTTTCTCTTCTAGGCCCCCAATCGTCAGTCCCTTTATTTCCCCACTGGATCTTATTAGTGCCGCCAGAGGTTCTATCGCAATTGCAAATAGCAACGGCGACAGGGGGCAGCCCTGCCTAGTACCCCTTTTGATCAGGAATGGATCGGTTACTGATGTATTTATCCGCAGCCTAGCGGTAGGTTTTGAATATAACAGTTGAACCCACTTGATGAAGGTATTTCCAAACCCAAATTTCGCCAGGACTTCCAGCAAATAAGGCCATTCGACTGAGTCGAATGCCTTGTGTGCATCTAAGGCCAGCACCGCTCTGGTCCCCACAACATCATGGGTGGCCTGCAAATTTGTGAACAGCCTTCGTAAATTTATGGACGTTGATCGTCCTGGAATGAATCCAGTCTGATCCGCTCCAATAATGGTGGTAATGACTGAGTTCAATCTCCGGGCGAGCACCTTGGCTAAAATCTTGACGTCTGAGTTAATCAATGATATTGGTCTATATGACTCACAGAGTAGATGGTCTTTATGAGGTTTGGGGATGAGGACAATCAGTGCCTCTGACATAGAGGGTGGTAACTGTCCTGGTTTTATGGCAAAATTATAAACTTTTAGTAAATGGGGTATCAAAAGTTCCTTGAATTGTATATACCATTCTATGGGGAAGCCATCCAGTCCCGGTGTTTTGTTTCTGGCAAAGGACTGTATGGCTTCTCCAATCTCCTCCTCTGTTAGAGGATCGTCAAGGAGTGAGGCCTGCTCTTTTTGGAGCCTTGGTAGCGAAATGCCAGCCAAGTAATCATCTAGTTCTACAATAGTATAGTGAGCTTTGGTAGCATATAATGAAGAGTAGAATTTCACAAAAGCATCTACTACCTCCCCACTCGGTTCCACCACTGTACCTACTATATTTTTAATTCTTGGAATACTGCACGGTTGATAATCAGGCCTAGACAAATACGCTAGTAATCGGCTATTTTTGTCTCCGAACTCGAAGATTCGCTGGTTTTGATACAGCAATTTCTTCTGAGTGCGCTCTAAAAGGACTAGATCCAGGTCTCTAGATCTTTGTTTCCAGGTATTTTGTGTTGCTGGTGTAGGGGTTGTGGAATAAGTAGCCTCGGCTGCCCTGAGATCCTTCTCCGCGTCCTTTAATTTGGACTGGGATGCCTTGCGGGCCTGCCCAATCGCCATCGCAAAAATGCCATGCGTGGTGGCCTTAAAGGCATCCCAGGTCAATGGGACAGAGACATTTTGACGGTTACGCAACCAATATGCTTTCATTTCCGCTGTGCTTTGATCTACCACCATTTGATCTGCTAGCCACAGTGGGCTCAGTCGCCACATGCGGTATGAGGTGGGGGGGCCCAGGGCAAGGTCCACCATTAAAGGGGAGCGGTCAGACACCGCCCTAGGGAGATATTTGGCCTCAACCACCCTATTCAATAACTCAGATGAAACCAAACACAAATCAATCCGGGACAGAGTACCATGCGTTTCAGACTGACATGAGTACTCCCTCCCGTCCGCGTGCTTCCACCTCCAGGTCTCCACCAGGTCAAATTGGGTCAAGAAAGAGCATAGGGGTGTGGGGGGCACTGTAGAACACTTGAACCTGTCTATGGAATTATTGAGTACTGTGCTAAATAGCAGAGGGCCTTCTGCTATTGCCAAAAGGGAACTCATTACCCGTTCGAAAAACAATTTAGTAAAGGGTGGTGGAACATATAGGCTTGTAACCGTATAAGGCTTACCCCATAATTCAAGTACCACAATAACAAAACACCCATTAGGGTCGGTTTTAATGTTTTATGGTGATAGGTGCTGATTTTGCTATAAGTATAGACGTGCCTCTGGCATACGTGGAATAGGTCGAGTGTATAGCATAGGCAATTTTTGCTCTCTTTAGAGCCATTACTCTTGACCCCTGAAGGTGGGTTTCCTGGAGGAGGATCACGTGTGGACTGTGTCTTGCCAAATATTCAAACATCAATGACCTTTTGACCTTGGAGTTAAGCCCCCTAACATTCCATGAAACTATATGGAGTTTAGACATGTGTATAAGCAAGTTATGACTATCTGAGCCCATTTCGCGCAGCTCGCCAGAACCCAGCCCCGGACGAGGTCCAGCGAGCCCCGAGAAATAGACCAAAATATAAACATCTCTGATATTTTACTCAGCAATCCATGAATCTCAATTTTGGATTGCAAAAACTGTAGGACCAAAAAAGCGTTATTAAAATATGCATACACAATTGAACACCAGTGTCGTTTGTAGCTAACCATGGCTGTAAAGCAAAACCCCTTAAAAGATTCCCCAACAAATTTTCCCTCCCTAACCCTCCCGGCTCTCATCCCCCAACATATGAGAGCTTTGTTCCCATAACCAGACCTATTTGGCAGGAGGGCCATTGCTCAGACCCCTAACCAACTAGTCCCAGGAGACGCGTAAAGGTCCACAACTCTGGGTCTCCATCCGCATTTGTCCGCACAGATTAAAGAATGTGTGGTATCTCTTGGCCTAAAAAAATCATGGTGACAAAAAAATAATAATAATAGTAAAAGAAAAAAGGGAGAGAATCCGTGAGGATGATAAGCTGCTGATTGGCATCCAAGGATAGTAGAGGTGTCTTCTACTTCAGAAAGATTCAGGATGTAAAGTCCCGTATCGGCTGTATGTAGATGAGTGTGTATCTTCTACTTCTGGGGATGCAGGATAAGTCCCATATCAGCTGCGTGTGGGTGGGGATAGATGAAGTAGAGGGGGCAAAATGAACAAGACAAAAACAAGGCCCCTCCAGGTTCCTTCATTTCCATGCTTCCCCTATCTACCAGCAATGGGGTATAGTGAAGGTGGCTTGGTGGGCTTCATGCAGGGTGAGGCACTACCGGGGAGGAGATCTCCTATCCTGGTTTCTGTGATTCGGATGTCCCAAGGTGTCCACCCATTGCGATGCCTCCTTGGGATCCGTAAAAAAGTAGGCCTTGCCCTGGTAGATGATTCGCAAACGTGCAGGATATAACATGCCATATGGAAGGTGAAGCTCCCGTAACCTGCGTTTAATTGCCAGAAAAGTGGCTCTCTGCTTCTGCGTAGCTACGGAGAAATCTGGGAAAATGGTGATGCCATTGCCATTAAAGGAAACTTTGCCCCTCTCTCTAGCCACTCTGAGAATAGCCTCTCTGTCTCGGAAGTGTAGCAGCTTTATAATCATGGCACGTGGTGGGGATCCAGGTGGCAGAGGGCGCATGGGGATTCTGTGCGCCCTTTCTATGGCGAACATCGGTGAAAAGGTGTTGGCCCCAAACTCATTCAACAGCCATCTTTCCATGAATGCTTCTGGTGTTTTGCCCTCAGCACCCTCTGGGAACCCCAAAAAGCGCAGGTTGTTTCTTCCTAAGCGGTCTTCCATATCAGTGATCTTATCTGTAGTGTACTCATGAGCCTGCCGCAGTTCCCTCATAGAGCCCTGTAAGGGACGTGTCTCATCCTCCATGTCACTAATACGTTGCTCAGCATTAGTCACTCTATGGCGGATATTGTGGACATCTTGTTTCAAAAAGGTTAGTTCTGTCTTGATAGTGTCCATTTGTGTGGTGAGAGATGCATGGCTGTTCTGGATGGCTGCCATAATCTGGGCTAGTGATGGCTCTGCAGGGCCTGCATCATCCCTGTCTGCTCTGGGGGATTGAGGATTATGTCCCTCCGCAGGGGAGAACAAGAGAGGATCTTCTGGGCTTAAGGTAGGGGGGATCTCTGTGACTCACCCTTCCCCATGAGCTGCTTCCAGGGAGTGGATGTGGAGGCTGCTTGTCGCTGTGTGATCCCCTCATGCTGATCGGCGCCATTTTGCTTCGGCCTGCATGGCGGTAACGGCGGCTCGATTCCCGGGGTTTCCTCCATTGGTGGGCCGTATTTGACCATCCCTGGATGGTCACAGTGCTCTCTGGGTGCTGTGGGGGTATATGGGACCCTCGGATGCCGGCCTGGATAGCAGGATCTGGGCAGGATGTGTGCGGTGCAGACGGAGCTCAGGCTGAGCACGTCCTCACATCCCAGGTGCTGGCCACCGCTGGCTTTCTCTTTGGTGTTTTTCAGAGAAAGAAGCCGATTACATTTAAATCGGTTCATTATTAGGAATAAAGAAACTCGCTTTAAATGTATGACAATAGAAATCGCAATGAAATTTAATTGAACGAAATCAAATCCAATAAAATCGCAAGAAATATCTCAGGAGAGATAAGAAGCACGTGTTCACTGGTCAGTGATCTCTCAGCTTCTAAGAGCTCACTGACCTGCGTCTGGCTATAGAAGACTCAGCCGATGACATCATAGGCAGAGGGACCAATCAGATTCAATCAGACTCAGCCGATGACATCATAGGCAGAGGGACCAATCAGATCGCAGTGCAGTCAGGTGACCTTTTTTTTTTTTTGAAAAATAACTGACAATTTTTCTTAAAGGAGCCGGTCCTTATTTGTGAGCTTTGTGAATTCAGCCTGTAGGATCAGTATACGGATCTAATAGGGATATACGGCTCCTGGAAGAACATGTTATTGTGAATGAGATTTAACCCTTACAGTCCCATGGCTGAAATAAAGATCTCTATTCTTATGATAACATTGTGAATGGAGCCTTATAAATCCTCCATTAAATCTTTTCTTTTATTTTATCATTATTACACACCAATTATTTCTCCATTTTTAACCCTTTTACTGCCAAATCAAATGTTTTCCCTTTCATTTATGAAACCAATTCCCCTCCCCTTTTGTTTTTAACCCTTTCACTGCAAAATCATATTTTTTTTTCATTTTTAACCCTTTCTATGAACCCTTTTTTTTTTTTTTTCAAAACACAGATTTTTGTAAGTTTTATTTTTTTTTAACCCTTTCAGCGCCAAACCAACTTCTTTTCTTTTTTATACCCTCCCCTCCCCCCATTTTTAACCCTTTTACCGCCAAAACCAATGCGTTTTTCACATTTCTTGCCCATATGTAAAATCACTAAAGGAAAACTTGTTTATTGTTAGTGTTGGATGGAGTGGAGAGGGATTAGAGCCCCTGTCAGGTTTTTATTGCTGTCTGCGCCCCCTTTAGGAAAAGTCATTCTCTTCAACTGCCAAATTCTTTCAGTTTTTAACCCTTTCACCACCAAACTATATTGTTCATTTGTTTCAACCCTTTAACTGTCAAACCAAGTAACCCCTCCCCTCCCCTCCCCCTACACACACTCACATTTTAACTGCCACTTTCACTGCCAAATCTTTTTTTTTTTAATTTCTCCCCCATATGTTACATAATAAATAAAGGAAAATGTTTTTATTGTTAGAGGGAGTGGAGAGGGATTAGAAGTCCCTGGCTCCGCCTCCTGCACAGGCTGATAGGTTCATGGAGCCTTCACTAACATGGCAGACCGCCCACAAGTCCTGGTCCAGTGAGCAGCAGTCATTGGTTGCTGGAGATGCCGGCATGCCTAGCAACCAATGACTTCACGTGCCTGCTGTGTGCCCTGCAGCACATTTCTCCTGCCAGCTCCCACCTTCTGCCTGTCAGGCTATAAGGACTTCTTCTACAGGTACACTGAGCTCTGTGATGGGGCAACTGATCTATGGGGGTACTCTGATGGAGGCAACTAATCTATGGGGGCACGATGATGAGGCAACTAATCTACGGAGGCAGTTTAAAGGGGCAATTAATCTATGGGGGCACGGTGATGAGGCAACTAATCTATGGGGGCAGTTTGATGGGGCAATTAATCTATGGGGGCACGGTGATGAGGCAACTAATCTATGGGGCAATTAATCTATGGTGGCACGGTGATGAGGCAACTAATCTATGGGGCAGTTTGATGGGGCAATTAATCTATGGGGGCACAGTGATGAGGCATCTAATCTATGGAGGCAGTTTGATGGGGCAATTAATCTATGGGGGCACAGTGATGGCATATAATCTATGGGGGCAGTTTGATGGGGCAATTATTCTATGGGGGCACGGTGATGAGGCAACTAATCTACGGGGGCACGATGATGAGGCAACTAATTTTTGGGGGCAGTTTGATGGGGCAATTAATCTATGGGGGCACTGTGATGAGGCAACTAATCTATGGGGGCATGGTGATGAGGCAACTAATCTATGGGGGCAGTTTGATGGGGCAATTAATCTATGGGGACACTGTGATGGGGCAACTGATCTATATATATACTCTGATGGGTGCAGCTAATCTAAGAGGACATTGTGATGGGGTAACTGATCTGTTGGGGCACTCTGATGGGGCAAGTGATTTGTGGGGGTACACGGATGGGGCCAACTGATTTATGGGGGAATCCGAAATACAAAAATGTACTATACTTCAGCTGAGCAGTCCTTAGATATGGTGGCTGCATTCGTTTTTTTTTCCCTTTGTCTTTGATCCTGCCAGTAACTTCCTGTCCTAGGGTGACAACACTCACTGTACTGAATCTATGGAGACGTTGTCACCGTAGGACAGAAAGTGTGTTTGGACTACAGAATACTCCCCCCTGTCTATAACATAGTGAGGTGATGTTTTGTAGTCCACATAGAGAACTGGGACTGAAAACAGTCCAGAGACAACAAGAGCAGAAAGTTCTGAGCACTGTATATTTCCGGCAGGATGAAAAGTGACATTTTTGCACTTGTAGTAGGGATAGAAGAATACGGTATATTCTATTTCTTCATGCAGACTTGTAAAGTTGCTGAGAGGTCCACTTTAAGGTCTGCCTGGAGTCCTGCTATGAAGCCTTGATTGCTGAGCTCTTCTTTTCCAGGATACGGACTCTTACGTCTTTCCTTCTTCTTGTCACAGGAAGAATACCTCAGCTGCTTGTTAAGTGAATATCAAGATAAAGATGAAGTGGAGCAACAAAAAACGCGGTGTGCCAAAGCCTGCCGAAGATCCTTCAAGGGTAAGTACTAGCAGATAACAGCCCCTGCTTCACCACAGCGACACACTTTATTTTCTATCAAATCTGCTGCTAGAATGGAAATCACCTTGCCTTAAGTGTGGACCCCCGAGCAGAGGAAATATTTTGGCACTTACTGGGCATGGACACGCCGTGGCCTCCCCTTTCCAACCCTCTAAACCACCCTATTGGTCTGTGTAGCTTGCTGTCATACATGTACTGCATTATGACCACTAGATGGAGCTGAGAATCATCCTTATTTTCTTATTCCTGCTGGGGGGATGTCAGGATGGGGGGTGTCGGTGTAATATTCCTGGGGGGACGTCAGTGTCAGAATGGGGGGTGTCGGTGTAATATTCCTGGGGGGACGTCAGTGTCATGATGGGGGGTGTCGGTGTAATATTCCTGGGGGGACTTCAGTGTCAGGATGGGGGGTGTCGGTGTAATATTCCTGCTGGGGGGACGTCATTGTCAGGATGGGGGGGTGTCGGTGTAATTTTCCTGCTGGGGGGTATGGGTTTAATATTCATGTTGGGGGGGGGTATCGGTGTAATATTCGTGCTGGGGGGTATGTGTGTAATATTCCTGCTGGGGGGTATGGGTGTAATATTCCTGCTGGGAGGGTGTCGGTGTAATATTCCTGATGGGGGGAGTTTGAGTGTAATATTCCTGCTGGGGGAGTATGGGTGTAATATTCATGTTGGGGGGTATGGGTGTATTATTCATGTTGGGGGGACGTTTGTGCAGGAAGTTCTTGTCGTATGATGGACACGGCGAGGATTTGGTCACACCTAGGTGTTCTGGATTCCCGAATCGGTGCAAAACGCAGCACACGCTTGCAATCCCTTTACGTTCAATATCATCCCAATCGAGGCGTGATTTTGCCACACGGCCTATGGGAAATAGGCGTCCCGCGATTTTTTTTGTGTGATTTGTCAGGTGACAATATTGTCCCGTGATTGGGGTGCCATTGAAAATAACTGGATCACAATCTGGAATCCCAGTAATTCTGCCCGCGATCCGGAAGGCATAGGTGTGATCGCAGCCTAAGCGTCTTCTATCAGTTGCTGGGTTTACCTTCTATAGATTCTGGGGGAACATTTTCTACCTCAAACATTCCACACATTTGCTTCATTCTTCATTCCACCCTTGTATAGCACTTTTCTCTCTGAGGACTCCAAGTATTGGAGAAGGCATTGGCCGGGAATCGAACCCGGGTCAGCTGCTTGAAAGGCAGCTATGCTCACCACTGCACCACCAACGCAAGGTATCATCTTTGTAGTGTGGGAGGAAACCGGAATACCCGGAGGAAACCCATGCAAGCACAGGGAGAACATGCAAACTCCATGCAGATAGTGTCCTGGTCAGGATTTGAACCATGGACCCCAGTGCTGCAAGGATAACCCCTAAGCCTCTGTGCTGCCTGTATGCGGCCTCTGTTCTCTAAGGCCCGCCCCTGGTGAACGGAGTTTATCAATTATGTCCACTCAAAGCGCCTCCAGAAGAAATCCAAACTTATCCTAAACTGCAATCTATGTATATCACACTCCAAAACACACCCAAAGAATACCGGCCTCCAACCTCCCCTCAGTCGGTCCAACACACGCCCAAGGGGGAGGGGGAGTATGGAAGAGGGAGAGAGGGAGGAAAGGAGGGGGGGAGGGGAGGTTAGGGGTAAGGAAGGTGTGTGGGGGTTCCCCCCAACCCTCACCCCCTTCTTTCTCCAACCTTCCCCCCCCCCTTTTCCTCCCTCTCTCCCTCTTCCATACTCCCCCTTGTTCTTCAGGTGATTATGTTTTGGCGAGGTATTGTCGAACCTTGAAGCTTCTGCAGAAGCTGCAGAAAGGTAAATAGAGGGCTGATGGGAAGACCCTCTGGTTACTGGAGTGGCAGCTCGCACCAGTGTAGGGACCTGTGTTGGTACAGCCGTACCTGGCCCCAGGAAGGCTTCCTCAGACTTTTTGTTGAGTCTTCTTCCAGGAACAGCCACTTGTCTTGTTTGTCCAGCTGCATTGATAGTTGGTGATTCAGAAGTTCCAAAAACGAAGATGGAGGGCTGATGGGAAAACCCTCTGGTTACTGAAGTGGCAGCCACCAGTGTAGGGACCTGTGTTGGTACAGCCATACCTGGTCCCTCGGGAGGGTTCCTTAGAATTTTTGTTGAGTCTGTGATTCAGAAGCTGCTGATGAACGTCACATTCTGCCAGAATCTCAGTGGTAACGCCACAATCTGCCGGTGTCTTAGTGGGAAAGTTACATTCTGCCCGAGTCTCAACAAAATCGGTGCATGCTGGAGGAGTCTCGATGTGAATGACAGGTGGTTGATTTAACATTTTTTCCACCCTTTTGGTTATTTTCTTTCCCAACAGAGCTGCACCCTGCTCATTTAAGTGCAGTCCATCCCTGCTGTAGAGCAAGTCACCAATTGAAAAGTCAGTCCAGGTCTCCATGAAGCCAAACCCCTCCTTCCTGCACCAATTCTTCAGCCACTTGCTAAGCTCCCTAAGCTCCTGTTGCCTCCTTGGTGTGGCTCGAGGTACAGGCGGTATTTCTGAAAATGCTGCCTTGGAGGTCCTTTTCTTCAATATAGCCCCTAAGTCCCTGAAATCATTTTGTAGGGTGCTCCATTTTCTTCTAATGTTGTCATTGGTTCCAATATGTACCATGACAACTGGATCCTCCCCAGCCCCATCCAACAATCCGTCCATCCGATCTGCAATGTCCCGAACTCGTGCGACTGGGAAACAATATACTGTTCGTTGATCGCGGTCATTCTGACAGATTGCCCTCTGTCCCTCTAATAACAGAGTCCCCTACCACCAGGATCTGCCTATCCTTTTCTTTAAGCTTGCCCTCATCTTCATGGGAGGAGGTATTCAAATGGCTGCCCTGGTATTTTGGTGGGTTCTCAACATGAACCTCACATTGTGCTGTAGTCTCAACATGAATGTGACATTCAGGTGGGGTCTCGAAGTGAATGTCACATGCTGGTGGAGTATCCGTGTGAATGTCACATGCTGGTGGAGTATCTGTGTGAACGTCACATGCTGGTGGAGTCTCCGCGTGAACTACACATGCTGGTAGTGGCTCCGTATTAACGTTACAAGCTGGTGGTGTCTCTGTGTGAATGTCACATGCTGGTGGTGTCTCCGTGTGAACGTCACATGCTAGTGGAATCTCCATGTGAACATCCCATGCTGGTGAAGTCTCCATGTGAACGTCACATGCTGATGGTGTCTTCGTGTGAACGTCACATGCTGGTGGCGTCTCCGTGTGAACGTCACATGCTGGTGGTGGATTTAACATTTTTTCCACCCTTTTGGTTATTTTCTTTTCCAACAGAGCTGCACCCTGCTCATTTAAGTGCAGTCCATCCCTGCTGTAGAGCAAGTGACCAATTGAAAAGTCAGTCCAGGTCTCCATGAAGCCAAACCCCTCCTTCCTGCACCAGTTCTTCAGCCACTTGCTAAGCTCCCTAAGCTCCTGTTGCCTCCTTGGTGTGGCTCGAGGTACAGGCAGTATTTCTGAAAATGCTGCCTTGGAGGTCCTTTTCTTCAATATAGCCCCTAAGTCCCTGAAATCATTTTGTAGGGTGCTCCATTTTCTTCTAATGTTGTCATTGGTTCCAATATGTACCATGACAGCTGGATCCTCCCCAGCCCCATCCAACAATCCGTTCATCCGATCTGCAATGTCCCGAACTCGTGCGACTGGGAAACAATATACTGTTCGTTGATCGTGGTCATTCTGACAGATTGCCCTCTCTGTCCCTCTAATAACAGAGTCCCCTACCACCAGGATCTGCCTATCCTTTTCTTTAAGCTTGCCCTCATCTTCATGGGAGGAGATATTCAAATGGCTGCCCTGGTATTTTGGTGGGTTCTCAACATGAACCTCACATTGTGCTGTAGTCTCAACATGAATGTGACATTCAGGTGGGGTCTCGAAGTGAATGTCACATGCTGGTGGAGTATCCGTGTGAATGTCACATGCTGGTGGAGTATCTGTGTGAACGTCACATGCTGGTGGAGTCTCCGCGTGAACTACACATGCTGGTAGTGGCTCCGTATTAACGTTACAAGCTGGTGGTGTCTCTGTGTGAATGTCACATGCTGGTGGTGTCTCCGTGTGAACGTCACATGCTAGTGGAATCTCCATGTGAACATCCCATGCTGGTGAAGTCTCCATGTGAACGTCACATGCTGATGGTGTCTTCGTGTGAACGTCACATGCTGGTGGCGTCTCCGTGTGAACGTCACATGCTGGTGGTGGATTTAACATTTTTTCCACCCTTTTGGTTATTTTCTTTTCCAACAGAGCTGCACCCTGCTCATTTAAGTGCAGTCCATCCCTGCTGTAGAGCAAGTGACCAATTGAAAAGTCAGTCCAGGTCTCCATGAAGCCAAACCCCTCCTTCCTGCACCAGTTCTTCAGCCACTTGCTAAGCTCCCTAAGCTTCTGTTGCCTCCTTGGTGTGGCTCGAGGTACAGGCAGTATTTCTGAAAATGCTGCCTTGGAGGTCCTTTTCTTCAATATAGCCCCTAAGTCCCTGAAATCATTTTGTAGGGTGCTCCATTTTCTTCTAATGTTGTCATTGGTTCCAATATGTACCATGACAGCTGGATCCTCCCCAGCCCCATCCAACAATCCGTTCATCCGATCTGCAATGTCCCGAACTCGTGCGACTGGGAAACAATATACTGTTCGTTGATCGCGGTCATTCTGACAGATGGCCCTCTCTGTCCCTCTAATAACAGAGTCCCCTACCACCAGGATCTGCCTATCCTTTTCTTTAAGCTTGCCCTCATCTTCATGGGAGGAGATATTCAAATGGCTGCCCTGGTATTTTGGTGGGTTCTCAACATGAACCTCACATTGTGCTGTAGTCTCAACATGAATGTGACATTCAGGTGGTGTCTCAATGTGAATGTCACATGCTTTTGGAGTATCCGTGTGAATGTCACATGCTGGTGGAGTATCTGTGTGAATGTCACATGCTGGTGGAGTCTCCTGTGAACTACACATGCTGGTAGTGGCTCCGTATTAACGTTACAAGCTGGTGGTGTCTCTGTGTGAATGTCACATGCTGGTGGTGTCTCCGTGTGAACGTCACATGCTAGTGGAATCTCCATGTGAACATCCCATGCTGGTGAAGTCTCCATGTGAACGTCACATGCTGATGGTGTCTTCGTGTGAACGTCACATGCTGGTGGCGTCTCCGTGTGAACGTCACATGCTGGTGGTGGATTTAACATTTTTTCCACCCTTTTGGTTATTTTCTTTTCCAACAGAGCTGCACCCTGCTCATTTAAGTGCAGTCCATCCCTGCTGTAGAGCAAGTGACCAATTGAAAAGTCAGTCCAGGTCTCCATGAAGCCAAACCCCTCCTTCCTGCACCAGTTCTTCAGCCACTTGCTAAGCTCCCTAAGCTCCTGTTGCCTCCTTGGTGTGGCTCGAGGTACAGACAGTATTTCTGAAAATGCTGCCTTGGAGGTCCTTTTCTTCAATATAGCCCCTAAGTCCCTGAAATCATTTTGTAGGGTGCTCCATTTTCTTCTAATGTTGTCATTGGTTCCAATATGTACCATGACAACTGGATCCTCCCCAGCCCCATCCAACAATCCGTCCATCCGATCTGCAATGTCCCGAACTCGTGCGACTGGGAAACAATATACTGTTCGTTGATCGCGGTCATTCTGACAGATTGCCCTCTCTGTCCCTCTAATAACAGAGTCCCCTACCACCAGGATCTGCCTATCCTTTTCTTTAAGCTTGCCCTCATCTTCATGGGAGGAGGTATTCAAATGGCTGCCCTGGTATTTTGGTGGGTTCTCAACATGAACCTCACATTGTGCTGTAGTCTCAACATGAATGTGACATTCAGGTGGGGTCTCGAAGTGAATGTCACATGCTGGTGGAGTATCCGTGTGAATGTCACATGCTGGTGGAGTATCTGTGTGAACGTCACATGCTGGTGGAGTCTCCGCGTGAACTACACATGCTGGTAGTGGCTCCGTATTAACGTTACAAGCTGGTGGTGTCTCTGTGTGAATGTCACATGCTGGTGGTGTCTCCGTGTGAACGTCACATGCTAGTGGAATCTCCATGTGAACATCCCATGCTGGTGAAGTCTCCATGTGAACGTCACATGCTGATGGTGTCTTCGTGTGAACGTCACATGCTGGTGGCGTCTCCGTGTGAACGTCACATGCTGGTGGTGGATTTAACATTTTTTCCACCCTTTTGGTTATTTTCTTTTCCAACAGAGCTGCACCCTGCTCATTTAAGTGCAGTCCATCCCTGCTGTAGAGCAAGTGACCAATTGAAAAGTCAGTCCAGGTCTCCATGAAGCCAAACCCCTCCTTCCTGCACCAGTTCTTCAGCCACTTGCTAAGCTCCCTAAGCTCCTGTTGCCTCCTTGGTGTGGCTCGAGGTACAGGCAGTATTTCTGAAAATGCTGCCTTGGAGGTCCTTTTCTTCAATATAGCCCCTAAGTCCCTGAAATCATTTTGTAGGGTGCTCCATTTTCTTCTAATGTTGTCATTGGTTCCAATATGTACCATGACAGCTGGATCCTCCCCAGCCCCATCCAACAATCCGTTCATCCGATCTGCAATGTCCCGAACTCGTGCGACTGGGAAACAATATACTGTTCGTTGATCGTGGTCATTCTGACAGATTGCCCTCTCTGTCCCTCTAATAACAGAGTCCCCTACCACCAGGATCTGCCTATCCTTTTCTTTAAGCTTGCCCTCATCTTCATGGGAGGAGATATTCAAATGGCTGCCCTGGTATTTTGGTGGGTTCTCAACATGAACCTCACATTGTGCTGTAGTCTCAACATGAATGTGACATTCAGGTGGGGTCTCGAAGTGAATGTCACATGCTGGTGGAGTATCTGTGTGAATGTCACATGCTGGTGGAGTATCTGTGTGAACGTCACATGCTGGTGGAGTCTCCGCGTGAACTACACATGCTGGTAGTGGCTCCGTATTAACGTTACAAGCTGGTGGTGTCTCTGTGTGAATGTCACATGCTGGTGGTGTCTCCGTGTGAACGTCACATGCTAGTGGAATCTCCATGTGAACATCCCATGCTGGTGAAGTCTCCATGTGAACGTCACATGCTGATGGTGTCTTCGTGTGAACGTCACATGCTGGTGGCGTCTCCGTGTGAACGTCACATGCTGGTGGTGGATTTAACATTTTTTCCACCCTTTTGGTTATTTTCTTTTCCAACAGAGCTGCACCCTGCTCATTTAAGTGCAGTCCATCCCTGCTGTAGAGCAAGTGACCAATTGAAAAGTCAGTCCAGGTCTCCATGAAGCCAAACCCCTCCTTCCTGCACCAGTTCTTCAGCCACTTGCTAAGCTCCCTAAGCTTCTGTTGCCTCCTTGGTGTGGCTCGAGGTACAGGCAGTATTTCTGAAAATGCTGCCTTGGAGGTCCTTTTCTTCAATATAGCCCCTAAGTCCCTGAAATCATTTTGTAGGGTGCTCCATTTTCTTCTAATGTTGTCATTGGTTCCAATATGTACCATGACAGCTGGATCCTCCCCAGCCCCATCCAACAATCCGTTCATCCGATCTGCAATGTCCCGAACTCGTGCGACTGGGAAACAATATACTGTTCGTTGATCGCGGTCATTCTGACAGATGGCCCTCTCTGTCCCTCTAATAACAGAGTCCCCTACCACCAGGATCTGCCTATCCTTTTCTTTAAGCTTGCCCTCATCTTCATGGGAGGAGATATTCAAATGGCTGCCCTGGTATTTTGGTGGGTTCTCAACATGAACCTCACATTGTGCTGTAGTCTCAACATGAATGTGACATTCAGGTGGTGTCTCAATGTGAATGTCACATGCTTTTGGAGTATCCGTGTGAATGTCACATGCTGGTGGAGTATCTGTGTGAATGTCACATGCTGGTGGAGTCTCCTGTGAACTACACATGCTGGTAGTGGCTCCGTATTAACGTTACAAGCTGGTGGTGTCTCTGTGTGAATGTCACATGCTGGTGGTGTCTCCGTGTGAACGTCACATGCTAGTGGAATCTCCATGTGAACATCCCATGCTGGTGAAGTCTCCATGTGAACGTCACATGCTGATGGTGTCTTCGTGTGAACGTCACATGCTGGTGGCGTCTCCGTGTGAACGTCACATGCTGGTGGTGGATTTAACATTTTTTCCACCCTTTTGGTTATTTTCTTTTCCAACAGAGCTGCACCCTGCTCATTTAAGTGCAGTCCATCCCTGCTGTAGAGCAAGTGACCAATTGAAAAGTCAGTCCAGGTCTCCATGAAGCCAAACCCCTCCTTCCTGCACCAGTTCTTCAGCCACTTGCTAAGCTCCCTAAGCTCCTGTTGCCTCCTTGGTGTGGCTCGAGGTACAGACAGTATTTCTGAAAATGCTGCCTTGGAGGTCCTTTTCTTCAATATAGCCCCTAAGTCCCTGAAATCATTTTGTAGGGTGCTCCATTTTCTTCTAATGTTGTCATTGGTTCCAATATGTACCATGACAACTGGATCCTCCCCAGCCCCATCCAACAATCCGTCCATCCGATCTGCAATGTCCCGAACTCGTGCGACTGGGAAACAATATACTGTTCGTTGATCGCGGTCATTCTGACAGATTGCCCTCTCTGTCCCTCTAATAACAGAGTCCCCTACCACCAGGATCTGCCTATCCTTTTCTTTAAGCTTGCCCTCATCTTCATGGGAGGAGATATTCAAATGGCTGCCCTGGTATTTTGGTGGGTTCTCAACATGAACCTCACATTGTGCTGTAGTCTCAACATGAATGTGACATTCAGGTGGTGTCTCAATGTGAATGTCACATGCTGGTGGAATATCCGTGTTTGTCACATGCTGGTGGAGTATCCGTGTGAACGTCACATGCTGGTGGAGTCTCCGTGTGAACTACACATGCTGGTGGAGGCTCCGTGTGAACATCACATGCTGGTGGTGTCTCCGTGTGAACGTCACATGCTGGTGGTGTCTCCGTGTGAACGTCACATGCTGGTGGTGTCTCCGTGTGAATGTCACATGCTGATGGAGTCTCCGTGTTAACGTCACATGCTGATGGTGTCTTCGTGTGAACGTCACATGCTGGTGGCGTCTCCGTGTGAACTTCACATGCTGGTGGCATCTCTGTGTGAACGTCACATGCTGGTGGGGACTCCTTGTGAACTTCACATGCTGGTGGAGTCTCAATGTAGCTTTCATATTCTGTCTCGCTCACTGGGGTAGTTCTGCCTTGTGGGCTGTGTCTGCAGTAAATACCGCGTACATCTGCAATAAAAAAGAAGAATCAGATTTAGCACCTTCACCTACATTTTATATATATATATATATATATATATATATATATATATACAACATAAAATTATGGAGAGAAAAGTTCAAAATTCCAGTGCAAGGGACAAACAATCCCAACATGACAGGGACGACTATAAAAATTTTGGTTGCCTGGAAGTTATGCCGACCCACTAAAATGAAAAAGGGGTCAGATTCTTCACTTTCGGGTGCAGTGGAGTAATCTGCAGTGCTTCTGTTTCTTATTATTAAACACCGGTGATGATGAATGCGGACATATTTAATAAATAGCATCCACCAGGACACCTACAGTGTCCCATCTGATAACAAATAGAGATCATACACCCATCAGCATGACCAACATACACATAAGAAGGGCCTGAAGATCAAACCTACCATGCGTATCCTCAAAACTCACCGTATCTGTCAGAACAAAGACATAGCAGCCACTTCCTGCTCCATGGCCGGCTCTGTGGCTGGGGCCACCAGTCCTGTCTGGCCTGGTGGCCGCTATGTCTTTGTTCTGACAGATACGGTGAGTTTTGAGGATACGCTTGGTAGGTTTGATCTTCAAGCCCTTCTTATGTGTATGTTGGTCTTGGTGATGGGTGCATGATCTCTATTTGTTATCAGATGGCACACTGTAGGTGGCCTGGGTACCTCTTCTTACATCAGTTTTGGACCCTTTAGTAGTGTGCATTAGCTTGATTACATTCTATATACATGGTGAGTTTTATGTTCATGTTGTGTGCCCCTCTGTATAGTGCTGACCCTCATGGATATTCATTAGGGGTGCAACAGATCAAAAAACTCACGGTTTTGTCTGTCAGAGGGGGGTCTGTGCTGATAATCAGCACATTGATTATCAGTGCAGCCCCCATAAGAGGTGCCCAACAACTGCCAGCAGTGCCCCCTCAAAGTCTCTCAGTGCCAACCATAGTGCCAATCAGAGCCCACAACAGTTCCAATCAGTGCCCACCACAGTGCCCATCACAGTCCCCACCACAGTGCCAATCAGTGCTGCATATCAGTGCTGCCAATAAGTGCCCATCAGTGCTGCATATCAGTGCACATCAGTGAAGGAGAAAACAACATTTTATGACAAAATAAGAAAAAAGTTTTTTTGTTCAAAAATTGGGTCTTTCTTAGTTTGTTTAGCAAAAAATAACCCCCCCCCCCCAGAGGTGGTGAAATACCAGCAAAAGAAAGCTCTATTTGTGGGAAGAAAATTATAAAAATGTAGTTTGGGTACAGTGTTGTATGACCGCGTAATTGTCATTCAAAGTGGGACAGCGCTGAAAGCTGAACATTGTCCTGGGCAGGAAGGGGGGGAAGTGCCGGTATTGAAGTGGTGAATCTTCAGCTGCCATAATGCTGCACATGTGATCCGTTATGACAGCAGCCATTGCATGGTTTGACAGTTTGGTTGAGAGCACAACCAATGTGACAGTTAGCATTCCCGACATGCCAGAAATAGAAATGTTTTTTGAAAGTGTTAAATCGATGGGATTCCTTCTTCTTTAATACAAGTAGAAAGTGTTTTATTTATAAATAACGCACAGGCACGAGGATGCATATTTTTATCTGACAGAGGAGATGATATAAAGATCAGATTGTGGCTTATCAATCACTTTAATATCCCTTCTGTTCTATAATTCTATGAAAACAAATCATTTTGGGATGAAGGTGATCGATGAGTGTAGGTGACTTATCCAGAGTACTTTTTGTATCTATCACTATCCATAACACTTAACAATTTTGGTGTCTGTATCTGGGTGATGTCCATTGACTTTACAGCCGGGACCGAAACATCCAACAACGGCTCTGAAACAGCCGCGCACAAACCTCTTCATTTTGGGGGGCTTTTTGGTTGGGGTATCTGCAGGCTGGTCACTGATACCTCCTACCATTGCCCCTCCTTTGCTGGCTTTCTCTTTGGTGTTTTTCAGAGAAAGAAGCCGATTACATTTAAATCGGTTCATTATTAGGAATAAAGAAACTCGCTTTAAATGTATGACAATAGAAATCGCAATGAAATTGAATCGAACGAAATCAAATCCAATAAAATCGCAAGAAATATCTCAGGAGAGATAAGAAGCACGTCTTCACTGGTCAGTGATCTCTGAGCTTCTGAGAGCTCACTGACCTGTGTCTGGCTATATAGAGACTCAGCCGATGACATCATAGGCAGAGGGACCAATCAGATCGCAGAGTGCAGTGTCAGACTTACCCGTATCAGACTGACGAACCCGATATAGTAGAGGATGGCCTCCCGTACGTATCTGGTTCCCGGCCCCTGATAGAGCATACAGAAGGCACGGGAGCACAGAATGGTATGAGAGCCTGGCGGGTGGTTAGCAGGGATGAGGCCCAAAGTCCTGATGCAAGCTGGCAGGAGATGATAGGTAGGCTGTAGGTCAGCTACAGGTGCAGAGCAGGAGCAGGCAGATCCGAACACAAGCAAGGTTGGCAACAGGCAGTCAGCATGGTACAAAAGGAGCAGGCAGATACAAAGTCCAGGTCACAAGCAGGTTTGGCAGCAGGCGGTCGGCACGGTACAGAGGGGTCAGGCAGGTTCAAAGTCGGAGGCAGGCCAGGGGTCAGATGCAGGCGGATAGCAGAGCAGAGTCCAGTAAACAAGCCGGGTCACAGAGAGATCAAACAGTACACAGGAAACAGGAAGCATGGGAACAGGAAGCTGATGATCGGACAGCGAGCACAGCATCCCAGCAACCTAAATAGGGCCACCGGCTCCAGAGTGCCCAGCAAGTGTCCTGAACCGAGATCCTCTCTGACAGTGCCCCCTCCTTAAGGGAAGCCTCCGGATGCCCAGCCGGGCTAACCTATCCGCATGGGTACTCTGAAAATCCCTTAAGAGTTCTTCAGCGTGCAAGTTGGCCTCCGGTTCCCAAGAATTGTCTTCTGGTCCATACCCCCTCCACTTGATCAAGTACTGGATTTGGTTGCGTCTCTTCCTACAATCCAAAATTGCCTCCACCTCAAACTCCTCCTCGTTGTCGATAATTACGGGTTCAGGCGGGCCAGTATTGCGACCTGAAAAAGAGTTGGGGATAACGGGTTTAAGTAGGGATACATGAAAAACCGGATGGATTTTCAATGAATTAGGTAAGTCCAGCTCATAGGCCACATCATTGATTTTTCTCTTGACTGAACCATGAACCTGGGACCTAACTTTCTCGAAGGACAAGCCATCCTTAAGTTACTGGTAGACAGCCAGACCTGATTGCCAGGTTCTAGCAATAGTTGTCCTCGCTTCTTCCTGTCATACATTTTTTTGTTGTATTCCTGGGTTCTAGCCATTGTTTCTTGCAATAGTTTGTTGTTGTTGATGAAGAAGTTCATAGTTTCAGAAACCGCGGGAATCGCACATTCAGGTAAGGAACTGGTTAAAAAGGATGGGTGAAACCCGTAGTTCGCAAAAAACGGTGTCTGTTTGATGGCCGAATGCACAGAGTTGTTGTAGGCAAACTCGGCAATAGGCAGGAGAGAGACCCAGTCGTCTTGTGAGAAGTCAGAAAAGCAACAAAGGTACTGTTCCAGCGACTGATTAGTTCTCTCCGTCTGCCCATTCGTCTGGGGGTGGTAGGCCGAAGAGAATGCCAATTCTATCTCCAGAGACCTACAGAGAGCTTTCCAGAATCTGGAGGTAAACTGAACCCCACGATCGGATACTATACTTGAGGGAACTCAGTGGAGGCATACAATTTCCTTAATTAATATTTTTGCAGTTTCCAAAGCTGATTGGGTACCCTTCATGGGTAGAAAGTGGGCCATCTTGGACAGTCTGTCTACAATGACGAAGATGGTGGAGTAGCCTTCTGCCAACGGGAGCTCAACGATGAAGTCCATCTCAATCATTTTCCATGGCCTTTCTGGCACGGGTAAGGGCCTTAATAGCCCCCAGGCCTTCGTTCGGCTGCTCTTGCTCCGAGCGCAGGTAATACAGGACTCCACAAAGCTCTTGCAGTCGCTTACCAGCTGGGGCCACCAAAAAGTACGCTGTACAAGTTCTGTTGGTTTCAACACACCAAAATGCCCAGCCAATTTGTGGTCGTGGCAGAGTTCCAGTACAGCAATCCTCAGATCCTCTGGAACCAAGATTTTATCCTTGTATCGGAATAAGCCGTCTTGCAAGCTTACCTCGCTTTCCACAGAAGGGGACCAATTTCTTGAGGCCTGTTTGATCCGGGATATAAGATCTCCCTGAAAAAGCAGAAAACTTCCAGCAGGGAGAATGGTGTCTGGAGGCAGAGATTCCCTGGAGTCATGAAACATACGGGATAATGCATCTGGTTTGGTGTTCTTGGTACCTGGCCTATACATAATGTGGAATTGAAATCTCGAGAAGAACAGAGCCCATCTTGCCTGTCGTGGTCTCAATCTCTTGGCCGTTCTCAAATACTCAAGATTTTTATGGTCCGTGTAAATCAGAATGGGGTGAGCGGCCCCCTCCAATAGGTAGCGCCACTCTTCAAGTGCGGCTTTAATGGCCAGCAACTCACGATCTTCTACATCGTAATTTTTTTCTGCATCAGAAAGTTTTCGTGAGAAGAAGGCTATGGGATGAAGGAGAGCCTTGGCACCTTGCCGCTGAGACAGTACTGCCCCTACCGCGACCTCCGATGCGTCCACCTCAAGGACAAACGGCAAGGCAGGGTCTGGGTGCTTCAGGACAGAAGCAGAAGTAAAAAGTTCCTTGAGTTTATCAAAGGCTGCTTGCGCCTGAGGAGACCAACAGAATCGATTTCCCTGTTTCGTCAGTTCTGTGACGGGGGCGATTATAGTAGAAAAACTCCTTATAAATTTCCGATACAAATTGGCGAAACCGACAAAGCGTTGGACCCCTTTTTTATCGGAGGGAGCGGGCCAGTCCAGAGTAGCTGCAACCTTTTGCGGGTCCATTTTAACACCATCGGTAGAGATGATTAGGCCAAGGAACTGAATGCACTGGAGCTCAAAATCGCATTTGTCCAATTTAGCATAGAGTCCATGCTGCCTGAGCCGGGTTAACACATTCCTGACATGCCTGCGATGTTCGGTAACAGAGGAGGAGAAGATCAGAATGTCATCCAGGTATACGATAACATATAAATCCAGGAGGTCACGAAAAATGTCATTTACGAAATGTTGAAAAGTTGCCGGTGCATTGCACAGGCCGAAGGGCATGACGAGGTATTCAAAATGTCCGAACCTGGTACGGAAGGCTGTTTTCCACTCGTCCCCCTCTCTGATGCGAATCAAGTTATAGGCCCCACGGAGGTCAAGTTTGGTAAATATTTTTGCTGAACCCAATCTTTGGAACAGCTCTGGCACAAGAGGTAAGGGATAGCGATTTTTGATGGTCACCTTGTTGAGTTCTCTATAATCAATGCAGGGACGTAGCGAGTGGTCCTTTTTCTCGACAAAAAAGATGCCTGCCCCGGCTGGTGATGTCGAAGGACGGATAAAGCCTCTCAAGATTTTCATCGATATACACCTTGAGAGTACCCAGCTCCTGCTCTGTTAAAGGGAATATTCTCCCAAAAGGAACTTCAGATCCGGGCAACAACTCAATAGGACAGTCGTAGGGTCTATGAGGCAGAAGGGTCTCAGCCCCTTTTTTGCTAAAGACATCGGAGAAGTCCTGGTAAGGGATGGGAATCACCTGCTGCGATTCCGTGTCGGTGTTCAGACACAAGAGTTGACTGGATTTTGCAGGAGTTCCGTGCAAACAGTGCTGTTGGCAGTAACTGGAAGAGAACTTGTCTTCCCCAGAAACCCAATTGATACTGGGGTTATGCGCCTGCAACCAAGGCATTCCTAGAATAATAGGGAAGAGTGGTGAAGAAATGGCGTCCAGCCGGAGAAATTCCTGATGACAGGTGTTCATGGTGGCTAGCAGTGGGATGGTTTCCAAGGTGACCGGACCAGAGCTGAGGGTGGAACCATCCGCGAGATAGACAGCAAGTCCCTGCGATTTTGTCCGGAGAGGGATATGGTGTTGAGTCGCAAAGGTGAGATCAATGAAGCAACTGCACGCTCCTGAGTCAATGATGACCAGGGTAAGCAGATCCTGTCCTGGAAGCTGGAGGGTAATGGAGAGAGCCAGATGGTTAGCAAGGTTAGGCAAGGCAGGTGCGATTTTAGAAGTAGCTGAAAGAGATTTACGTGTCTTATTTGGGCAGGATCTCACATAGTGACCTGATTCCCCGCAGTACATGCATAAGTTGTTGACCCGTCGACGTTGTCGTTCTTCGGGAGTGAGGGATGGGCGGAGAAGCCCCAGTTGCATCGATTCAGAAGTGTCAAGGGCTGAGGCAGCCGGTACCTGAAGGCTTTGGCCTACGGAGCTGGTAGCACTAGGGACCTTGGGGAGGACCCAAGTGGGGCGGAACTGGTTGACCGACCTCTCGGAACGACACTCTCTCAAGCGCCGATCAATCTGCACCGACAGGTTAATAAGGTCTTCAATAGTTTGGGGTACGCCTACCCGTGCCAACTCGTCTTTGAGCGAATCGGATAATCCTAAGCGGAATTGGTATCGCAGGGCCGCATCATTCCATTCAGTGTCTGAACTCCAATGCCTAAATTCCAGAACATAGTCTTCTGCAGGCCTGCGCCCCTGTTGTAGGGCGTGTAAGGCGGATTCAGCCGTGGCTTTTAACTGAGGGTCCTCATACAATTGAGACATGGCAGTAAAGAAGGTATCCAGATTATCCAAGCAGACTGACTTTTGCTCCAGGAGACGGTGGGCCCACGCCTGTGGTTCTCCAGATAGAAGAGAGATGACAAAACCCACCCTGGTTGCTTCCAAGGAGAAGGTGCGTGGTTGCAAGGCGAAGTACAGTTCGCAAGCGTTACGAAACGCTCGATACTTGTTGCGCTCTCCGATAAACCTTTCGGGTGTAGGGACCCTGGGTTCGGGAGGTAGCATAACCACTGAGGGTGCAGGTGAGAGCCCGGTAGCAGAAGCACCTTGCGGGTTAGCAGGTGAGGATAGCACCTGAACTCGTTCCTCCAGTCTGGTATAACCTTCTTGAAGGCTCTTCACAGCCTGCGTGAGACCCGCCAGGTGTCTGCATAGCTCCTCCATGGGAGAGGTCCCCTGCTCGGGCTCGGACATGGCTGTCCGATACTGTCAGACTTACCCGTATCAGACTGACGAACCCGATATAGCAGAGGATGGCCTCCCGTACGTATCTGGTTCCCGGCCCCTGATAGAGCATACAGAAGGCACGGGAGCACAGAATGGTATGAGAGCCTGGCGGGTGGTTAGCAGGGATGAGGCCCAAAGTCCTGATGCAAGCTGGCAGGAGATGATAGGTAGGCTGTAGGTCAGCTACAGGTGCAGAGCAGGAGCAGGCAGATCCGAACACAAGCAAGGTTGGCAACAGGCAGTCAGCACGGTACAAAAGGAGCAGGCAGATACAAACTCCAGGTCACAAGCAGGTTTGGCAGCAGGCGGTCGGCACGGTACAGAGGGGTCAGGCAGGTTCAAAGTCGGAGGCAGGCCAGGGGTCAGATGCAGGCGGATAGCAGAGCAGAGTCCAGTAAACAAGCCGGGTCACAGAGAGATCAAACAGTACACAGGAAACAGGAAGCACGGGAACAGGAAGCTGATGATCGGACAGCGAGCACAGCATCCCAGCAACCTAAATAGGGCCACCGGCTCCAGAGTGCCCAGCAAGTGTCCTGAACCGAGATCCTCTCTGACATGCAGTCAGGTGACCTTTTTTTTTTTTTTTTTGAAAAATAACTGACGATTTTTCTTAAAGGAGCCACGTCCTTATTTGTGAGCTTTGTGAATTCATATACGGCTCCTGGAAGAACATGTTATTGTGAATGTGATTTAACCCTTACAGTCCCATGGCTGAAATAAAGATCTCTATTCTTATGATAACATTGTGAATGGAGCCTTAGAAATCCTCCATCAAATCTTTTCTTTTATTTTATCATTATTACACACCAATTATTTCTCCATTTTTAACCCTTTCACTGCCAAATCATATAATTTTTTTTTTTTTTCATTTTTAACCCTTTCTATGAACCAATTTTTTTTCAAAACACAGATTTTTGTACGTTTTATTTTATTTTTTAACCCTTTCAGCGCCAAACCAATTTCTTTTCTTTTTTAAACTCCTCTTCCTTATCATTTTTAACCCTTTCACCGCCAAAACCAATATTTTTTATTCACATTTCTTTCCCATATGTTAAAGTATAACTAAAGGAAAACTTGTTTATTGTTAGTGTTGGATGGAGTGGAGAGGGATTAGAGCCCCTGTCAGGTTTTTATTGCTGTCTGCGCCCCCTTTAGGAAGATTCATTCTCTTCAACTGCCAAATTCTTTCAGTTTTTAACCTTTTCACCACCAAACTATATTGTTCATTTGTTTCAACCCTTTAACTGTCAAACCAAGTAACCCCTCCCCTCCCCTCCCCCTACACACACACACATTTTAACTGTGATATGACTGATTTCTGATTGGGACTCTAAAACAAAGTTAATACTGCAGCTGCAGGAACAGATTCACAGGACTCAATCACTGTGTTTAAAATGTCCGTTCAGTGAAAAATTTTATTATTACATGTTATTTTATACATAGATAAGAAAGGGGTGGTGTGAGATGTTATTAAAAGCTAACAAATAGAAATATGTTATTAAAAGCTAACAAATAGAAATATATTATTAAAAACTAGCGAATAGAACAATTGCAAAAGTAAAACCTTGAAAAGGGAGGGGGGAGTAGAGAGCGTTTAGTAGGAGAAGTGTCTGTGTGTTAGGTGAAGGTTACAGAACACATTTCAACAGAGAGAACAAAATGGATTCTCTTGTGCTTAAATGAACAGTACAATGAATGTCCATGTCAACTGCCACTTTCACTGCCAAATCTTTTTTTTTAATTTCTCCCCCCATATGTTACATTCTAAATAAAGGAAAATGTTTTTATTGTTAGATGGAGTGGAGAGGGATTAGAAGTCCCTGGCTCCGCCTCCTGCACAGGCTGATAGGTTCATGGAGCCTTCACTAACATGGCAGACCGCCCACAAGTTCTGGTCCAGTGAGCAGCAGTCATTGGTTGCTAGAGATGCTGGCATGCCTAGCAACCAATGACTTCACGTGCCTGCTGTGTGCCCTGCAGCACATTTCTCCTGCCAGCTCCCACCTTCTGCCTGCCAGGCTATAGGGAGTTCTCCTACAGGTACACTGAGCTCTGTGATGGGGCAACTGATCTGTGGGGGTACTCTGATGGAGGCAACTAATCTATGGGGGCACGATGATGAGGCAACTAATCTATGGGGGCAGTTTGATAGGGCAATTAATCTATGGGGGCACGGTGATGAGGCAACTAATCTATGGGGGCATTTTGATGGGGCAATTAATCTATGGGGGCACGGTGATGAGGCAACTATTTTATGGGGGCAGTTTGATAGGGCAATTAATCTATGGGGGCACGGTGATGAGGCAACTAATCTATGGGGGCATTTTGATGGGGCAATTAATCTATGGGGGGCACGATGATGAGGCAACTAATCTATGGGGGCAGTTTGATGGGGCAATTAATCTATGGGGACACTGTGATGGGGCAACTGATCTATATATATACTCTGATGGGTGCAGCTAATCTAAGAGGACATTCTGATGGGGTAACTGATCTATTGGGGCACTCTGATGGGGCAAGTGATTTGTGGGGGTACACGGATGGGGCCAAATGATTTATGGGGGAATCGGAAATACAAAAATGTACTATATTTCAGCTGACCAGTCCTTAGATATGGTGGCTGCATTCGTTTTCTTTTCCCTTTGTCTTTGATCCTGCCAGTAACTTCCTGTCCTAGGGTGACAACACTCACTGTCAGAATCTATGGAGACGTTGTCACCGTAGGACAGAAAGTGTGTTTGGACTACAGAATACTCCCCCCAGTCTATAACATAGTGAGGTGATGTTTTGTAGTCCACCTAGAGAACTGGGACTGAAAACAGTCCAGAGACAACGAGAGCAGAAAGTTCTGAGCTCTGTATATTTCCGGCAGGATGAAAAGTGACATTTTTGCACTTGTAGTAGGGATAGAAGAATACGGTATATTCTATTTCTTCATGCAGACTTGTAAAGTTGCTGAGAGGTCCACTTTAAGGTCTGCCTGGAGTCCTGCTATGAAGCCTTGATTGCTGAGCTCTTCTTGTCCAGGATAGGGACTCTTACGTCTTCCCTTCTTCTTGTCCAGGATAGGGACTCTTACGTCTTCCCTTCTTCTTGTCACAGGAAGAATACCTCAGCTCCTTGTTAAGTGAATATCAAGAGTAGGGATGAGCCGAACACCCCCCGGTTCGGTTCGCACCAGAACCCGCGAACGGACCGAAAGTTCGCACGAACGTTAGAACCCCATTGACGTCTATGGGACTCGAACGTTCGAAATCAAAAGTGCTCATTTTAAAGGCTAATTTGCATGGTATTGTCCTAAAAAGTGTTTGGGGACCCGGGTCCTACCCCAGGGGACATGTATCAATGCAAAAAAAACTTTTAAAAACGGCCGTTTTTTCGGGAGCAGTGATTTTAACCACTTGACGACCGCCTCACGCCGATGTACGTCGGCAAAGTGGCACGGACAGGCAAAATCACGTACAGGGTACGTGATTTGCCTTCCGCGGGTGGGGGGTCCGATCGGACCCCCCCCCCCCCCGGTGCCCGAGGCGGTCGCCGTTTGTCCAGCGGCGATCGGTGGTGAGGGGGAGACCATCCGTTCGTGGCCCCCCCCTCGCGATCGCCGCCGGCCAATCGAATCATTCCTTTGCTGCTGTATGCTAAACAGCAGCAAAGGAAATGATGTCATCTCTCCTCGGCTCGGTAATTTCCGTTCCGGCCCGAGGAGAGAAGACATCAATGTGAGTGCACCAACACACACACACACACAGTAGAACATGCCAGGCACACAAAACACCCCGATCCCCCCCCCCCCGATCGCCCCCCGATCCCCCCCCCAATCACCCCCCCCCCCCCCCTGTCACAAACTGACACCAGCAGTTTTTTTTTTTTTTTTTCTGATTACTGCTAGGTGTCAGTTTGTGACAGTTACAGTGTTGGGACAGATACTGTTACCCCCCTTTAGGTCTAGGGTACCCCCCTAACCCCCCCTAATAAAGTTTTAACCCCTTGATCACCCCCTGTCACCAGTGTCACTAAGCGATCATTTTTCTGATCGCTGTATTAGTGTCGCTGGTGACGCTAGTTAGGGACATAAATATTTAGGTTCGCCGTCAGCGTTTTATAGCATCAGGGACCCCCATATACTACCGAATAAATGTTTTAACCCCTTGATTGCCCCCTAGTTAACCCTTTCACCACTGATCACCGTATAACCGTTACGGTTGACGCTGGTTAGTTTGTTTATTTTTTATAGTGTCAGGGCACCCGCCGTTTATTACCGAATAAAGGTTTAGCCCCCTGATCGCCCGGCGGTGATATGCGTCGCCCCAGGCAGCGTCAGATTAGCGCCAGTACCGCTAACACCCACACACGCAGCATACACCTCCCTTAGTGGTATAGTATCTGAACGCATCAATATCTGATCCGATCAGATCTATACTAGCGTCCCCAGCAGTTTAGGGTTCCCAAAAACGCAGTGTTAGCGGGATCAGCCCAGATACCTGCTAGCACCTGCGTTTTGCCCCTCCGCCCGGCCCAGCCCAGCCCACCCAAGTGCAGTATCGATCGATCACTGTCACTTACAAAAGACTAAACGCATAACTGCAGCGTTCGCAGAGTCAGGCCTGATCCCTGCGATCGCTAACAGTTTTTTTGGTAGTATTTTGGTGAACTGGCAAGCACCAGCCCCAGGCAGCGTCAGATTAGCGCCAGTACCGCTAACACCCACGCACGCAGCATACGCCTCCCTTAGTGGTATAGTATCTGAACGGATCAATATCTGATCCGATCAGATCTATACTGGCGTCCCCAGCAGTTTAGGGTTCCCAAAAACGCAGTGTTAGCGGAATCAGCCCAGATACCTGCTAGCACCTGCGTTTTGCCCCTCCGCCCGGCCCAGCCCACCCAAGTGCAGTATCGATCGATCACTGACACTTACAAAACACTAAATGCATAACTGCAGCGTTCGCAGAGTCAGGCCTGATCCCTGCGATCGCTAACAGTTTTTTTGGTAGTATTTTGGTGAACTGGCAAGCACCAGCCCCAGGCAGCGTCAGGTTAGCGCCAGTACCGCTAACACCCACGCACGCACTGTACACCACCCTTAGTGGTATAGTATCTGAACGGATCAATATCTGATCCGATCAGATCTATACTAGCATCCCCAGCAGTTTAGGGTTCTCACAAACGCAGTGTTAGCGGGATCAGCCCAGATACCTGCTAGCACCTGCGTTTTGCCCCTCCGCCCGGCCCAGCCCAGCCCACCCAAGTGCAGTATCGATCGATCACTGTCACTTACAAAAGACTAAAATGCATAACTGCAGCGTTCGCAGAGTCAGGCCTGATCCCTGCGATCGCCAACAGATTTTTTGGTAGCGTTTTGGTGAACTGGCAAGCGCCAGCGGCCTAGTACACCCCGGTCGTAGTCAAACCAGCACTGCAGTAACACTTGGTGACGTGGCGAGTCCCATAAGTGCAGTTCAAGCTGGTGAGGTGGCAAGCACAAGTAGTGTCCCGCTGCCACCAAAAAGACAAACACAGGCCCGTCGTGCCCATAATGCCCTTCCTGCTGCATTCGCCAATCCTAATTGGGAACCCACCGCTTCTGCAGCGCCCGTACTTCCCCCATTCACATCCCCAACCAAATGCAGTCGGCTGCATGAGAGGCATTTTCTTTATGTCCTCCCGAGTACCCCTACCCAGCGAACGCCCCCAAAAAAGATATTGTGTCTGCAGCTAGCGCGGATATAGGCGTGACACCCGCTATTATTGTCCCTCCTGTCCTGACAATCCTGGTCTTTGCATTGGTGAATGTTTTGAATGCTACCATGCACTAGTTGAGTATTAGCGTAGGGTACAGCATTGCACAGACTAGGCGCACTTTCACAGGGTCTCCCAAGATGCCATCGCATTTTGAGAGACCCGAATCTGGAACCGGTTACAGTTATAAAAGTTAGTTACAAAAAAAGTGTAAAAAAAAAATATATATATATATATATATATATATAAAATAAAAAAAAATAGTTGTCGTTTTATTGTTCTCTCTCTCTCTATTCTCTCTATTGTTCTGCTCTTTTTTACTGTATTCTATTCTGAAATGTTTTATTGTTATTATGTTTTATCATGTTTGCTTTTCAGGTATGCAATTTTTTATACTTTACCGTTTACTGTGCTTTATTGTTAACCATTTTTTTGTCTTCAGGTACGCCATTCACAACTTTGAGTGGTTATACCAGAATGATGCCTGCAGGTTTAGGTATCATCTTGGTATCATTCTTTTCAGCCAGCGGTCGGCTTTCATGTAAAAGCAATCCTAGCGGCTAATTAGCCTCTAGACTGCTTTTACAAGCCGTGGGAGGGAATGCCCCCCCCCCCACCGTCTTCCGTGTTTTTCTCTGGCTCTCCTGTCTCAACAGGGAACCTGAAAATGCAGCCGGTGATTCAGCCAGCTGACCATAGAGCTGATCAGAGACCAGAGTGGCTCCAAACATCTCTATGGCCTAAGAAACCGGAAGCTACGAGCATTTTATGACTTAGATTTCGCTGGATGTAAATAGCGCCATTGGGAAATTGGGGAAGCATTTTATCACACCGATCTTGGTGTGGTCAGATGCTTTGAGGGCAGAGGAGAGATCTAGGGTCTAATAGACCCCAATTTTTTCAAAAAAGAGTACCTGTCACTACCTATTGCTATCATAGGGGATATTTACATTCCCCGAGATAACAATAAAAATGATTAAAAAAAAATAAAAATGAAAGGAACAGTTTAAAAATAAGATAAAAAAGCAAAAAAATAATAAAGAAAAAAAAAAAAAAAGCACCCCTGTCGCCCCCTGCTCTCGCACTAAGGCGAACGCAAGCGGCGGTCTGTCGTCAAACGTAAACAGCAATTGCACCATGCATGTGAGGTATCACCGCGAAGGTTAGATCGAGGGCAGTAATTTTTGCAGTAGACCTCCTCTGTAAATCTAAAGTGGTAACCTGTAAAGGCTTTTAAAGGCTTTTAAAAATGTATTTAATTTTGTTGCCACTGCACGTTTGTGCGCAATTGTAAAGCATGTCATGTTTGGTATCCATGTACTCGGCCTAAGATCATCTTTTTTATTTAATCAAACATTTGGGCAATATAGTGTGTTTTAGTGCATTAAAATTTAAAAAAGTGTGTTTTTTCCCCAAAAAATGCGTTTGAAAAATCGCTGCGCAAATACTGTGTGAAAAAAAAAAATGAAACACCCACCATTTTAATCTGTAGGGCATTTGCTTTAAAAAAATATATAATGTTTGGGGGTTCAAAGTAATTTTCTTGCAAAAAAAAAAAAACTTTTTCATGTAAACAATAATGCCGCGTACACACGGTCGTACTTTTCGTCTACAAAAGTCCAACGGACGCTGACGGACTAAAGCTGGCTGGTAATCCGATCGTGTGTGGGCTTCTCCGGACTTTCAACGTACTTTTTTAGCCTCAAATCCGACGTACTTTAGATTTGAAACATGCTTCAAATCTTTACTTCGTAACTACGACGGACCCCGAAATCCGCTCGTCTGTGTGCTAGTCCGACGGACAAAAAGCCACGCTAGGGCACCTATTGGCTACTGGCTATGAACTTCCTTATTTTAGTCCGGTGTACGTCATCACGTACGAATCCGTCGGACTTTTGTGTGGTCGTGTGTAGGCAAGTCCGTTCGTTAGAAAGTATGCCGAAAGTCTGCCGGAAGTCTGTCGGACAGGCTGTCTGACTTTTGTAGACGAAAAGTCCGACCGTGTGTACGCGGCATAAGTGTCAGAAAGGGCTTTGTCTTCAAGTGGTTAGAAGAGTGGGTGATGTGTGACATAAGCTTCTAAATGTTGTGCATAAAATGCCAGGACAGTTCAAAACCCCCCCAAATGACCCCATTTTGGAAAGTAGACACCCCAAGCTATTTGCTGAGAGGCATGTCGAGTCCATGGAATATTTTATATTGCGACACAAGTTGCGGGAAAGAGACAATTTTTTTTTTTTTTTTGCACAAAATTGTCACTAAATGATATATTGCTCAAACATGCCATGGGAATATGTGAAATTATACCCCAAAATACATTCTGCTGCTTCTCCTGAGTACGGGGATACCACATGTGTGAGACTTTTTGGGAGCCTAGCCGCGTACGGAACCCCGAAAACCAAGCACCGCCTTCAGGCTTTCTAAGGGCGTGAATTTTTGATTTCTCTCTTGACTGCTTATCACAGTTTCGGAGACCATGGAATGCCCAGGTGGCACAAACCCCCCCCAAATGACCCCATTTTGGAAAGTAGACACCCCAAGCTATTTGATGAGAGGTATAGTGAGTATTTTGCAGACCTCACTTTTTGTCACAAAGTTTTGAAAATTGAAAAAAGAAAAAAAAAAAAGTTTTTTCTTGTCTTTCTTCATTTTCAAAAACAAATGAGAGCTGCAAAATACTCACCATGCCTCTCAGCAAATAGCTTGGGGTGTCTACTTTCCAAAATGGGGTCATTTGGGGGGGGTTTTGTGCCACCTGGGCATTCCATGGCCTCCGAAACTGTGATAGGCAGTGAAGAGTGAAATCAAAAATTTTCACCCTTAGAAATCCTGAAGGCGGTGATTGGTTTTCGGGGTCCCGTACACGGCTAGGCTCCCAAAAAGCCCCACACATGTGGTATCCCCGTACTCAGGAGAAGTAGCTAAATGTATTTTGGGGTGCAATTCCACATATGCCCATGGCCTGTGTGAGCAATATATCATTTAGTGACAACTTTGTGCAAAAAAAAAAAAAAAAAATGTGTCACTTTCCCGCAACTTGTGTCAAAATATAAAATATTCCATGGACTCAATATGCCTCTCTGGAAATAGCTTGGGGTGTCTACTTTCCAAAATGGGGTCATTTGGGGGGGTTTTGTGCCACCTGGGCATTCCATGGCCTCCGAAACTGTGATAGGCAGTAAAGAGTGAAATCATAAATTTACGCCCTTAGAAATCCTGAAGGCGGTGATTGGATTTCGGGGCCCCGTACGCGGCTAGGCTCCCAAAAAGTCCCACACATGTGGTATCCCCATATTCAGGAGAAGCAGCAGAATGTATTTTGGGGTGCAATTCCACATAGGCCCATGGCCTGTGTGAGCAATATATCATTTAGTGACAACTTTTTGTAAATATTTTTTTTTTTTTTGTCATTATTCAATCACTTGGGACAAAAAAAATAAATATTCAATGGGTTCAACATGCCTCTCAGCAATTTCCTTGGGGTGTCTACTTTCCACAATGGGGTCATTTGGGGGGGTTTTGTACTGCCCTGCCATTTTAGCACCTCAAGAAATGACATAGGCAGTCATAAACTAAAAGCTGTGTAAATTACAGAAAATGTACCCTAGTTTGTAGACGCTATAACTTTTGCGCAAACCAATAAATATACGCTTATTGACATTTTTTTTACCAAAAACATGTGGCCGAATACATTTTGGCCTAAATGTATGACTAAAATTGAGTTTATTGGATTTTTTTTATAACAAAAAGTAGAAAATATCATTTTTTTTCAAAATTTTCGGTCTTTTTCCATTTATAGCGCAAAAAATAAAAACCGCAGAGGTGATCAAATACCATCAAAAGAAAGCTCTATTTGTGGGAAGAAAAGGACGCAAATTTCGTTTGGGTACAGCATTGCATGACCGCGCAATTAGCAGTTAAAGCGACGCAGTGCCAAATTGGAAAAAGACCTCTGGTCCTTAGGCAGCATAATGGTCCGGGGCTCAAGTGGTTAATGATGCTTAAAGTAAAAAAAAAAAGTGAAATATTCCTTTAAATATCGTACCTGGGGGGTGTCTATAGTATGCCTGTAAAGTGACGCGTGTTTCCCATGTTTAGAACAGTCCCTGCACCAAATGTCATTTTTAAAGGAAAAAATCTCATTTAAAACTGCTTGCGGGTTTAATGTAATGTCGGGTCATGGCAATATGGATGAAAATCAGTGAGACAAACAGCATGGGTACCCCCCAGTCCATTACCAGGCCCTTTGGGTCTTGTATGGATATTAAGGGGAACCCCGCACCCAAATTAAAATAAGGAAAGGTGTGGGGCCACCAGGTCCTATATACTCTGAACAGCAGTATACAGGCGGTGCAAACAAGACAGGGACTGTAGGTTTGTTGTTAAGTAGAATCTCTTTGTAATTTTGAACGGGTACATTTTTAACGTGTTTAGCTCCAGCCAAAAAATCTTTTTTAAGCTTTTTGGAAAACATAGGCAAGGGTTATCACCCCTGTGACATTTGTTTTGCTGTCTTTCCTCCTCTTCAGAAGATTTCACCTCACTTTTTTGTCCCAATGAAAAATGTTTTTTGAAAATTTTGGTTTTTTTGTGGAACAAGGATTGGAAAGCATCAGTGGAAAGGAGAAATTGTTTTCCCATATTAACTCTTACAGGAGAGAATTTCCCTTCCTAGGGGTAGATTTCATCTCACTTCCTGTTGTCTCCTTCCGTTTGCAAGTAGGAGTCGTTTGTAAGTTAGATGTTTGAAAGTAGGGTCCTGCCCTATATACTCAGCAGAAATTTGGGCCTTAGGTGTTGCTGTAGCCACAACACTGTAAGCCCTCACAGGGCCCTGCTGTGAAATATTAGATCAAGAATTGTAATTACATGCCCCTGTTGAACAGGAGCTGAAAAATTAGGCCCTAGGCACTGGTGCTGGTGCCACAACACTGCAACCCCTCACAGACACTCTAGTTGGAACGCAGGAACGAGCCCTGCTGCAAAGTATTGCATCAAAAATTGTAATTACACGCCCCTGTTAGACAGGGGCAGAAAAATTGGGCCTTAGGCACTGGTGCTGGTGCCACAACACTGCAACCCCTCACAGACACTCTAGTTGGAATGCAGGAACGAGCCCTGCTGCAAAGTATTGCATCAAAAATTGTAATTACACGCCCCTGTTAGACAGGGGCAGAAAAATTGGGCCTTAGGCACTGGTGCCACAACACTGCAACCCCTCACAGACACTCTAGTTGGAATGCAGGAACGAGCCCTGCTGCAAAGTATTACATCAAAAATTGTAATTACACGCCCCTGTTAAACAGGGGCTGAAAAATTGTGCCTTAGGCACTGGTGGTGGCGCCCAGAACCAAAAATGTTCTTACAAGCTATCAGCGTGATGATTGAGGAGGAAGAGGATAATTACTCAGGGATAGTCACTCAGCATAGGCAGTCTTTGAAGGGATCTGAGATTTCAAAAAAAATTATTCGGTTACATCAGCATCAGGTGCTTGGTAGCTGGTGGTGATCCAAGACTGATTCATTTTTATGAAGGTCAGCCGATCGACCGAGTCGGTGGACAGACGCACCCTGTGATCGGTTACCACGCCTCCAGCAGCACTGAATGTGCGTTCCGAAAGAACGCTGGATGCAGGACAGGCCAGTAGCTCAATTGCATACTGTGCAAGCTCTGGCCAGTGATCCATCCTCAAGACCCAGTAACCCAGAGGATTTTCGGTGGGAAAGGTGTCCAAGTCTGATCTTGCCCCTAGGTATTCCTGCACCATGTAAAACAGACGCTGGCGATGGTTGCTGGAACCGATCATACCTTGGGGCTGCGGACCAAAAAATTGTCTGAACGCATCGGTCAGACGGCCACCTTCTCCACCGCTCCTTCTTTGACTGACCGAAGCCTCAGCAACACGTTGTCCAGAAACAGGAGTTTGTAACCTCCCAGTCTCTGGGAACGCGTTGCACAGACCTTTCTGCAAGGCCTCCTGAAGATGTTTCATCCTCTGCTCCCTCTGCGATGGCAAGATAAGGTCCGCAACCTTACCCTTGTAACGTGGATCAAGGAGGGTTGCCAGCCAGTATTGGTCCTTCTCCTTGATACCACGAATACGAGGATCCTTACGCAGGCTTTGCAGGATCAGGGAGGCCATGCAGCGTAGGTTTGCTGAGGCATTCGGTCCGGAGTCCTCTGGGTCACTAAGGACAACAACGTCCGCAGCCACCTCCTCCCAGCCACGTACAAGTCCATGTGTTCCTTGGGACTGATCCCTTAAAGACTGCTGATGCTGAGTGCCAGGCTCCACCTCCATACTGACACAATCTTCCTCCTCCTCCTCCTCCTCCTCGTCCTCTTCCTGTGTGATCGGCGGGCACGCAGGAACACTGTCTGGATAAAGGGGGCCTTGAGAGCTAAGGAAGTCCTCCTCTTCCTGCCTCTGTTCTGCCTCAAGTGCCCTGTCCATTATTCCACGCAGCGTGTGCTCCAACAGGTGGACAAGGGGGACAGTGTCACTGATGCATGCACTGTCAGTGCTCACCATCCTCGTGGCCTCCTCGAATGGTGACAGGACAGTGCATGCATCCCTGATCATGGCCCACTGGCGTGGGGAAAAAAAACCAAGCTCCCCTGACCCTGTCCTGGTGCCATAGTCGCACAGGTACTCATTGATGGCCCTCTGCTGTGTGTGCAGCCGCTGCAGCATGGCCAACGTTGAGTTCCACCTGGTGGGCATGTCACAGATTAGGCGGTTCTTGGGCAGGTTAAACTCCTTTTGGAGGTCCGTCAGCCGAGCACTGGCATTATATGACCGGCGGAAATGCACACAGACTTTCCTGGCCTGCCTCAGGACATCCTGTAAGCCCGGGTACCTGCCCAAGAACCGCTGCACCACCAAGTTAAGGACGTGAGCCAAACAGGGCACATGGGTCAGTTGTCCCTGTTGGAGGGCAGAGAGGAGGTTGGTGCCATTGTCGCAAACCACCATTCCTGCCTTAAGTTGGCGTGGCGTCAACCACCTCTGAACCTGCCCCTGCAGAGCTGACAGAACCTCTGCCCCAGTGTGGCTCCTGTCCCCCAAGCACACCAGCTCAAGCACCGCATGGCATCTTTTGGCCTGCGTACTTGCGTAGCCCCTTGAACGCCTACGGAGCACCGCTTGTTCCGAGGAAGAGGCCATGGAGGAAGAAGAAGAGGAGGGGGTGGAGGAGAGAGGTGTGTCACAATCAGCATTTTGGAGGCGTGGTGGCGGAACAACCTCCAACACTACTGCACCTTGTCCTGCATCCTTCCCAGCTGCCAGCAGAGTCACCCAATGCACCGTGAAACTTAGGTAACGTCCCTGTCCATGCCTGCTGGACCATGAGTCAGCGGTAATATGCACCTTACCGCTGACCACCCTGTCCAGCGAGGCATGGACATTGCCTTCCACATGCCGGTAGAGAGCCGGAATCGCCTTCCGTGAGAAAAAGTGGCGTTTGGGTACCTGCCACTGAGGAACCGCACATTCCACAAACTCACGGAAGGGGGCAGAGTCTACCAACTGAAAAGGCAGCAGTTGAAGTGCTAGCAATTTTGCCAAGCTAGCATTCAACCGCTGGGCATGTGGATGGCTGGGAGCAAACTTCTTTCGGCGGTGCAGCAGCTGGGGCAGGGAAATTTGCCTGGTACAATCTGGCGTCGGTGTACCAAAAGCAGATTGCCCACAAGTACTTGGCTGTGACACACCTAATTCTACACCTTCATTCCTCTCACTGCAGGTCTCAGAGAGGACTGAAGGTCTAGTGGGGTTGGAAATCTCAGCTGATGAGGAGCAAGGAGAGATCGTCTTTGTTCTTTGGTGTGGGTCTTTTAGATATGCTTGCCAACGAACTGCATGGCAGGTCAACATATGTCTGGTCAAGCATGTGGTACCCAAGCGGGAGATGTTTTGGCCACGCGAGATACGCTTGAGACATATGTTGCAAATAGCAGCGGTGCGATCTGATGCACTCGTCTCAAAAAAGGCCCACACCAAAGAACTTTTTGAATAACGCGCAGAGACTGCAGCGCCCTGCACATGTGGAGCTTTGGGGTGTGATGCAGTCAATGTGCTGCCCTTAGGCTGGCCCCTGGAGGGCATCCTGCCTCGTTGGTGATGTGCCGCCTCCTCCTCCTCCTCCTCCTCCTCCTCCTCCTCTCTCCTATCAGGCACCCACGTTGAGTCAGTGACCTCATCATCCCCTCCCTCCTCATCACTGGAGCAAACCTGGCAGTATGCTGCAGCAGGGGGAGCATGACTGCCAGATTGCTGTCCTTCTTGGGCACCCCCTCTGTCCGTGCTCATGTTACTGCCTTCATCGAGCTCAGTATCATCATCAGAGCCTTCCAAACGCTGGGCATCCTCCTGGAGCATGTACCCAACACTGTGGTCAAACAGTTCGAGGGACTCCTCAGGAGGACATGGTGGAGCTAGGGAAGGAGTCACTGATGACATTGAGCTGAGGGAAGAGGCCGCTGCTTTGCCAGACAAAGCACCCTGGGCATGGGTGAGAGAGGATGAGGAGGATGAGGACGGCTTGGTCATCCACTCGACCAAGTCTTCTGCATGTTGCGGCTCAACACGGCCAGCTGCCGAAAAAAAGGCCAAGCGTGTCCCATGGCCACGTGCTGATGAGGATGCACCGTCTCCACGACCAGCACTAGACACAGAGCCTGCTTGCCCTCTCTTATTGGCTTGTGACTGTCTGCCTCTCCTTCTTGGTCTTCCAGACATACTAATGGCCTGTAGCTGCACTAAGCTGGGATAGAACACCTGTAATTTTCTTCAGGTAGCTTTATATACTGTAACCAGACAAGCCTGCCTGTCAGTAGGAAGATAACAGGAACGGATCTAGCTGAACACTGTGAGCAGGACGCACTGCACTAAATGTAAATAGCAGGAACGGATCTAGCTGAACACTGTGAGCAGGACGCACTGCACTAAATGTAAATAGCAGGAACGGATCTAGCTGAACACTGTGAGCAGGACGCACTGACTGCACTAAATGTAAATAGCAGGAACGGATCTAGCTGAACACTGTGAGCAGGACGCACTGACTGCACTAAATGTAAATAGCAGGAACAGATCTAGCTGAACACTGTGAGCAGGACGCACTGCACTAAATGTAAATAGCAGGAACGGATCTAGCTGAACACTGTGAGCAGGACGCACTGACTGCACTAAATGTAAATAGCAGGAACGGATCTAGCTGAACACTGTGAGCAGGACGCACTGCACTAAATGTAAATAGCAGGAACGGATCTAGCTGAACACTGTGAGCAGGACGCACTGACTGCACTAAATGTAAATAGCAGGAACAGATCTAGCTGAACACTGTGAGCAGGACGCACTGACTGAACTAAATGTAAATAGCAGGAACGGATCTAGCTGAACACTGTGAGCAGGACGCACTGCAGTAAATGTAAATAGCAGGAACAGATCTAGCTGAACACTGTGAGCAGGACGCACTGCACTAAATGTAAATAGCAGGAACGGATCTAGCTGAACACTGTGAGCAGGACGCACTGACTGCACTAAATGTAAATAGCAGGAACAGATCTAGCTGAACACTGTGAGCAGGACGCACTGCACTAAATGTAAATAGCAGGAACAGATCTAGCTGAACACTGTGAGCAGGACGCACTGCACCAAATGTAAATAGTCTAGATAGAAGATAACAGGAACGGATCTAGCTAAACTGAATACAGTGTATATATATATATGCAACACCTGGGATGCATATATATACACAATACACTGTAAGTGCAGCTAACTCACTGACTGTTCTGCCTAATATATCTAACTCAAATCAAATGACACTGTCTCTCTCTCTCTCTATCTCTCAGCACACCGGAACACACTACACAGGGCCGCCGTGCAGGCGGCCTTATATAGTGTGGGGCGTGTACTAAATCCCCTGAGCCATAATTGGCCAAAGCCACCCTGGCTTTGGCCAATTACAGCTCTCTCTACTGACGGCGCTGTGATTGGCCAAGCATGCGGGTCATAGTGCATGCTTGGCCAATCATCAGCCAGCAATGCACTGCGATGCCGCAGTGAATTATGGGCCGTGACGCGCCACACGAATTTGGCGCGAACGGCCCATAACGTTCGCAATTCGACGGACGGTCGAACAGCCGATGTTCGAGTCGAACATGGGTTCGACTCGAACACGAAGCTCATCCCTAATCAAGAGAAAGATGAAGTGGAGCAACAAAGAGTGCTGTGTGCCAAAGCCTGCCGAAGATCCTTCAAGGGTAAGTACTAGCAGATAACAGCCCCTGCTTCACCACAGCGACACACTATTTTCTATCAAAGCTGCTGCTAGAATGGAAATCACCTTGCCTTAAGTGTGGACCCCCGAGCAGAGGAAATATTTTGGCACTTACTGGGCATGGACACGCCGTGGCCTCCCCCTTCCAACCCTCTAACCACCCTATTGGTCTGTGTAGCTTCCTGTCATACATGTACTGCATTATGACCACTAGATGGAGCTGAGGATCATCCTTATTTTCTTATTCCTGCTGGGGGGATGTCAGGATGGGGGGTGTCGGTGTAATATTCCTGGGGGGATGTCAGGATGGGGGGTGTTGGTGTAATATTCCTGCTGGGGGGGACGTCAGTGTCAGGATGGGGGGTGTCGAAGTAATATTCCTGGGGGGTGTCAGGATGGGGGGTGTCGGTGTAATATTCCTGGGGGGATGTCAGTGTCAGGATGGGGGGTGTCAGTGTAATATTCCTGGGGCTATGTCAGTGTCAGGATGGGGGGGTGTTGGTGTAATATTCCTGGGGGGGTGTCAGTGTCAGGATGGGAGGGTGTCGGTGTAATATTCCTGGGGGGGTGTCAGGATGAGGGGTGTTGGTGTAATATTCCTGGGGGGGTGTCAGGATGAGGGGTGTCGGTGTAATATTCCTGGGGGGATGTCAGTGTCAGGATGGGGGGTGTTGGTGTAATATTCCTGGGGGGATGTCAGTGTCAGGATGGGGGGGTGTCGGTGTAATATTCCTGGGGGGGTGTCAGTGTCAGGATGGGGGGGTGTCGGTGTAATATTCCTGGGGGGGTGTCAGTGTCAGGATGGGGGGGTGTCGGTGTAATATTCCTGGGGGGGTGTCAGTGTCAGGATGGGGGGGTGTCGGTGTAATATTCCTGGGGGGATGTCAGTGTCAGGATGGGGGGGTGTCGGTGTAATATTCCGGGGGGGGTGTCAGTGTCAGGATGGGGGGGTGTCGGTGTAATATTCCTGGGGGGATGTCAGTGTCAGGATGGGGGGTGTCGGTGTAATATTCCTGGGGGGATGTCAGTGTCAGGATGGGGGGTGTCGGTGTAATATTCCTGGGGGGATGTCAGTGTCAGGATGGGGGGGTGTCGGTGTAATATTCCTGGGGGGATGTCAGTGTCAGGATGGGGGGGTGTCGGTGTAATATTCCTGGGGGGGTGTCAGTGTCAGGATGGGGGGGTGTCGGTGTAATATTCCTGGGGGGGTGTCAGGATGAGGGGTGTTGGTGTAATATTCCTGGGGGGATGTCAGTTTCAGGATGGGGGGTGTTGGTGTAATATTCCTGGGGGGGTGTCAGGATGAGGGGTGTTGGTGTAATATTCCTGGGGGGTGTCAGTGTCAGGATGGGGAGGTGTCGGTGTAATATTCCTGGGGGGGTGTCGGTGTAATATTCCTGGGGGGGTGTCAGTGTCAGGATGGGGGGTGTCAGTGTAATATTCCTGGGGGGATGTCAGTGTCAGGATGGGGGGTGTCAGTGTCAGGATGGGGGGTGTCGGTGTAATATTCCTGGGGGGATGTCAGTGTCAGGATGGGGGGTGTCAGTGTAATTTTCCTGGGGGGATGTCAGTGTCAGGATGGGGGGTGTCGGTGTAATATTCCTGGGGGGATGTCAGTGTCAGGATGGGGGGTGTCGGTGTAATATTCCTGGGGGGATGTCAGGATGGGGGGTGTCGGTGTAATATTCCTGGGGGTGTCAGTGTCAGGATGGGGGGGTGTCGGTGTAATATTCCTGGGGGGATGTCAGTGTCAGGATGGGGGGGTGTCGGTTTAATATTCCTGGGGGGATGTCAGTGTCAGGATGGGGGGTGTCGGTGTAATATTCCTGGGGGGATGTCAGTGTCAGGATGGGAGGGTGTCGGTGTAATATTCCTGGGGGGTGTCAGTGTCAGGATGGGGGGTGTTGGTGTAATATTCCTGGGGGGATGTCAGTGTCAGGATGGGGGGTGTCAGTGTAATATTCCTGGGGGGATGTCAGTGTCAGGATGGGGGGTGTCGGTGTAATATTCCTGGGGGGATGTCAGTGTCAGGATGGGGGGTGTCGGTGTAATATTCCTGGGGGGATGTCAGGATGGGGGGTGTCGGTGTAATATTCCTGGGGGTGTCAGTGTCAGGATGGGGGGGTGTCGGTGTAATATTCCTGGGGGGATGTCAGTGTCAGGATGGGGGGGTGTCGGTTTAATATTCCTGGGGGGATGTCAGTGTCAGGATGGGGGGTGTCGGTGTAATATTCCTGGGGGGATGTCAGTGTCAGGATGGGAGGGTGTCGGTGTAATATTCCTGGGGGGGGGTGTCAGGATGGGGGGTGTTGGTGTTATATTCCTGGGGGGTGTCAGTGTCAGGATGGGGGGGTGTCGGTGTAATATTCCTGGGGGGTGTCAGTGTCAGGATGGGGGGTGTTGGTGTAATATTCCTGGGGGGATGTCAGTGTCAGGATGGGGGGTGTCGGTGTAATATTCCTGGGGGGCCGTCAGTGTCAGGATGGGGGGTGTCGGTGTAATATTCCTGGGGGGACGTCAGTGTCAGGATGGGGGGTGTCGGTGTAATATTCCTGGGGGGATGTCAGTGTCAGGATGGGGGGTGTCGGTGTAATATTCCTGGGGGGGGTGTCAGTGTCAGGATGGGGGGTGTCGGTGTAATATTCCTGGGGGGATGTCAGTGTCAGGATGGGGGGTGTTGGTGTAATATTCCTGGGGGGATGTCAGTGTCAGGATGGGGGGGTGTCGGTGTAATTTTCCTGGGGGGATGTCAGTGTCAGGATGGGGGGTGTTGGTGTAATATTCCTCCTGGGGGGATGTCAGTGTCAGGATGGGGGGTGTCGGTGTAATATTCCTGGGGGGTGTCCGGATGGGGGGGTGTCGGTGTAATATTCCTGGGGGGATGTCAGTGTCAGGATGGGGGGGTGTCGGTGTAATTTTCCTGGGGGGATGTCAGTGTCAGGATGGGGGGTGTCGGTGTAATATTCCTGGGGGGTGTCCGGATGGGGGGGTGTCGGTGTAATATTCCTGGGGGGATGTCAGTGTCAGGATGGGGGGTGTTGGTGTAATATTCCTGGGGGGATGTCAGTGTCAGGATGGGGGGTGTCGGTGTAATTTTCCTGGGGGGATGTCAGTGTCAGGATGGGGGGTGTCGGTGTAATATTCCTGGGGGGTGTCAGGATGGGGGGTGTTGGTGTAATATTCCTGGGGGGATGTCAGTGTCAGGGTGGGGGGTGTCGGTGTAATATTCCTGCTGGGGGGATGTCAGTGTCAGGATGGGGGGGTGTCGGTGTAATATTCCTGGGGGGATGTCAGTGTCAGGATGGGGGGGTGTCGGTGTAATATTCCTGGGGGGATGTCAGGATGGGGGGGTGTTGGTGTAATATTCCTCCTGGGGGGATGTCAGTGTCAGGATGGGGGGGTGTCGGTGTAATATTCCTGGGGGGATGTCAGGATGGGGGGGTGTTGGTGTAATATTCCTCCTGGGGGGATGTCAGTGTCAGGATGGGGGAGTGTCGGTGTAATATTCCTGCTGGGGGGATGTCAGTGTCAGGATGGGGGGTGTTGGTGTAATATTCCTGGGGGGATGTTAGTGTCAGGATGGGGGGGTGTCGGTGTAATATTCCTGGGGGGGTGTCAGTGTCAGGATGGGGGGTGTCGGTGTAATATTCCTGGGGGGATGTCAGTGTCAGGATGGGGGGGTGTCGGTGTAATATTCCTGGGGGGGTGTCAGTGTCAGGATGGGGGGTGTCAGTGTAATATTCCTGGGGGGATGTCAGTGTCAGGATGGGGGGTGTCGGTGTAATATTCCTGGGGGGTGTCAGTGTCAGGATGGGGGGTGTCGGTGTAATATTCCTGGGGGGATGTCAGTGTCAGGATGGGGGGTGTCGGTGTAATATTCCTGGGGGGATGTCAGTGTCAGGATGGGGGGTGTCGGTGTAATATTCCTGGGGGGATGTCAGGATGGGGGGTGTCGGTGTAATATTCCTGGGGGTGTCAGTGTCAGGATGGGGGGGTGTCGGTGTAATATTCCTGGGGGGATGTCAGTGTCAGGATGGGGGGGTGTCGGTTTAATATTCCTGGGGGGATGTCAGTGTCAGGATGGGGGGTGTCGGTGTAATATTCCTGGGGGGATGTCAGTGTCAGGATGGGAGGGTGTCGGTGTAATATTCCTGGGGGGTGTCAGTGTCAGGATGGGGGGTGTTGGTGTAATATTCCTGGGGGGATGTCAGTGTCAGGATGGGGGGTGTCGGTGTAATATTCCTGGGGGGACGTCAGTGTCAGGATGGGGGGTGTCGGTGTAATATTCCTGGGGGGACGTCAGTGTCAGGATGGGGGGTGTCGGTGTAATATTCCTGGGGGGATGTCAGTGTCAGGATGGGGGGTGTCGGTGTAATATTCCTGGGGGGGGTGTCAGGATGGGGGGTGTCGGTGTAATATTCCTGGGGGGATGTCAGTGTCAGGATGGGGGGTGTTGGTGTAATATTCCTGGGGGGATGTCAGTGTCAGGATGGGGGGGTGTCGGTGTAATTTTCCTGGGGGGATGTCAGTGTCAGGATGGGGGGTGTTGGTGTAATATTCCTCCTGGGGGGATGTCAGTGTCAGGATGGGGGGTGTCGGTGTAATATTCCTGGGGGGTGTCCGGATGGGGGGGTGTCGGTGTAATATTCCTGGGGGGATGTCAGTGTCAGGATGGGGGGGTGTCGGTGTAATTTTCCTGGGGGGATGTCAGTGTCAGGATGGGGGGTGTCGGTGTAATATTCCTGGGGGGTGTCCGGATGGGGGGGTGTCGGTGTAATATTCCTGGGGGGATGTCAGTGTCAGGATGGGGGGTGTTGGTGTAATATTCCTGGGGGGATGTCAGTGTCAGGATGGGGGGTGTCGGTGTAATTTTCCTGGGGGGATGTCAGTGTCAGGATGGGGGGTGTCGGTGTAATATTCCTGGGGGGTGTCCGGATGGGGGGGTGTCGGTGTAATATTCCTGGGGGGATGTCAGTGTCAGGATGGGGGGTGTTGGTGTAATATTCCTGGGGGGATGTCAGTGTCAGGGTGGGGGGTGTCGGTGTAATATTCCTGCTGGGGGGATGTCAGTGTCAGGATGGGGGGGTGTCGGTGTAATATTCCTGGGGGGATGTCAGTGTCAGGATGGGGGGGTGTCGGTGTAATATTCCTGGGGGGATGTCAGGATGGGGGGGTGTTGGTGTAATATTCCTCCTGGGGGGATGTCAGTGTCAGGATGGGGGGGTGTCGGTGTAATATTCCTGGGGGGATGTCAGGATGGGGGGGTGTTGGTGTAATATTCCTCCTGGGGGGATGTCAGTGTCAGGATGGGGGGGTGTCGGTGTAATATTCCTGCTGGGGGGATGTCAGTGTCAGGATGGGGGGTGTTGGTGTAATATTCCTGGGGGGATGTTAGTGTCAGGATGGGGGGGTGTCGGTGTAATATTCCTGGGGGGGTGTCAGTGTCAGGATGGGGGGTGTCGGTGTAATATTCCTGGGGGGATGTCAGTGTCAGGATGGGGGGGTGTCGGTGTAATATTCCTGGGGGGGTGTCAGTGTCAGGATGGGGGGTGTCGGTGTAATATTCCTGGGGGGATGTCAGTGTCAGGATGGGGGGTGTCGGTGTAATATTCCTCCTGGGGGGATGTCAGTGTCAGGATGGGGGGTGTCGGTGTAATATTCCTGCTGGGGGGATGTCAGTGTCAGGATGGGGGGTGTCGGTGTAATATTCCTGGGGGGATGTCAGTGTCAGGATGAGGGGTGTCGGTGTAATATTCCTCCTGGGGGGATGTCAGTGTCAGGATGGGGGGTGTCGGTGTAATATTCCTGGGGGGATGTCAGTGTCAGGATGGGGGGGTGTCGGTGTAATATTCCTGGGGGATGTCAGTGTCAGGATGGGGGGTGTCCGTGTAATATTCCTGGGGGGATGTCAGTGTCAGGATGGGGGTGTCGGTGTAATATTCCTGGGGGGTGTCAGTGTCAGGATGGGGGGGTGTCGGTGTAATATTCCTGGGGGGATGTCAGTGTCAGGATGGGGGGTGTCGGTGTAATATTCCTGGGGGGATGTCAGTGTCAGGATGGGGGGTGTCGGTGTAATATTCCTGGGGGGTGTCAGTGTCAGGATGGGGAGGTGTCGGTGTAATATTCCTGGGGGGATGTCAGTGTCAGGATGGGGGGTGTCGGTGTAATATTCCTGGGGGGATGTCAGTGTCAGGATGGGGGGTGTCCGTGTAATATTCCTGGGGGGATGTCAGTGTCAGGATGAGGGGTGTCGGTGTAATATTCCTGGGGGGATGTCAGTGTCAGGATAGGGGTGTCGGTGTAATATTCCTGGGGGGATGTCAGTGTCAGGATGAGGGGTGTCGGTGTAATATTCCTGGGGGGATGTCAGTGTCAGGATGGGGGGTGTCCGTGTAATATTCCTGGGGGGATGTCAGTGTCAGGATGAGGGGTGTCGGTGTAATATTCCTGGGGGGATGTCAGTGTCAGGATGGGGGGTGTCGGTGTAATATTCCTGGGGGGATGTCAGTGTCAGGATGGTGGGTGTCGGTGTAATATTCCTGGGGGGATGTCAGTGTCAGGATGAGGGGTGTCGGTGTAATATTCCTGGGGGGATGTCAGTGTCAGGATAGGAGTGTCGGTGTAATATTCCTGGGGGGATGTCAGTGTCAGGATGAGGGGTGTCGGTGTAATATTCCTGGGGGGATGTCAGTGTCAGGATGAGGGGTGTCGGTTAGGGGTGCAACGGATCAAAAAACTCACGGTTCGGATCGTTCCTCGGATCAGGAGTCACGGTTCGGATCAACAAAAAAAAAATCTCCCCCACTGTAATATCCACAATCTTCCTTTTGGCAGGGTGTGGCAGAGTATTGGCAGAGTATTGCAGGGTATTGGCAGGGTATTGGCAGACTATTGGCAGGGTATTGGCAGACTATTGGCAGGGTATGGCAGAGTATTGGCAGGGTATGGCAGAGTATTTGCAGGGCATTGCAGAGTATTTGCAGGGCATTGCAGAGTATTGGCAGGGCATTGCAGAGTATTGGCAGGGCATTGCAGAGTATTGGCAGGGCATTGCAGAGTATTGGCTGGGTATTGCAGCAGAGTATTGGCAGGGCATTGCAGAGTATTGGCAGGGCATTGCAGAGTATTGGCACTGCTGCCATCTGATCTCTCCCCTCCACTGTACAGATCAGTACACAGAGGGGAGAGAGAGGAACCGGCGTCATGACATGATGCCGGTTTGTTACAAGTGATCGCTCCGTCATTTAACGGAGCGATCACGTGCTAAAGGGCCGCCGGGTATACCAAGGTGGCCGCCGCTCCGGAGCTAGGCCGAAGCCGTGGCCTTTCCTCCGCGATGACGATCCGTTGCACCCCTAGTGTCGGTGTAATATTCCTGGGGGGATGTCAGTGTCAGGATGGGGGGGTATCGGTGTAATATTCCTGGGGGGATGTCAGTGTCAGGATGGGGGGTGTCGGTGTAATATTCCTGGGGGGATGTCAGTGTCAGGATGGGGGGTGTCGGTGTAATATTCCTTGGGGGGTGTCAGTGTCAGGATGGGGGGGTGTCGGTGTAATATTCCTGGGGGGATGTCAGTGTCAGGATGGGGGGTGTCCGTGTAATATTCCCGGGGGGATGTCAGTGTCAGGATGGGTGGTGTCGGTGTAATATTCCTGGGGGGATGTCAGTGTCAGGATGGGGGGTGTCGGTGTAATATTCCTGGGGGGATGTCAGTGTCAGGATGGGGGGTGCCGGTGTAATATTCCTGGGGGGATGTCAGTGTCAGGATGGGTGGTGTTGGTGTAATATTCGTGGGGGGATGTCAGTGTCAGGATGGGGGGTGTCGGTGTAATATTCCTGCTGGGGGGATGTCCACTGACACCAATGCTGAGGGTTAATACAATGTTGTTTACCTTTTTAGCTGACATCTCATGTATAGGGCCCCTATGTTCTCTAGAACAAGTATACATACATGTTGCTAATAGCAACCAATCAGAGGGTGAGTGAAGAAATGGGAGTGTTTGCTATGAGGGTAGTGGGGGGAGGGGTCTTGTAAAGCCTAAGTTCTAAATGAACATGCAGTGATGGAGAAAGCATGGAAGCCGGAGCCAGCCAGGAGTATAGCATTTTCAGAAGGTGATCAGCAATGGCAGCCTACATATTTCTCTCAGTATGGGGTCCCTTGTAACCATTTGGGGGATTTCTAGTGGTCCCCGAAAACATTCATCCCTGGAAAGAGACTCTGCAATCCAAGATGGCCGCTGTGTGTGTAAAGTAGATGCTCCTCCCCTTATTTATTGCTATGGGAGAGATTCTGCTCACTTCCTGCCTTTCTGACCCCGGAGGAAGTGAGGGCTAAATCTCCACTACGGGGACCCCAGACAGTGATAAAGACTTGTGTGAATTCACCGCTCGAAGGCGATCGCCTCTCCTGGAATCAGCTGTCTCCACAGTCAAATTGGGTGCCGACTCTGTGTGCAACAGAGACATAGGGAAAAAATGATGCTGGCTAGTCGCACTCCAATATTCATCTTTATTTTGTAAAAACAAAGTTCACAGCATGATAAGTGGATACAAAGCAACCGCACAGCCAACGCGTTTCACACCAAATATGGTGCTTAATCATAGCTAGAGTGACACACATACATACATACAGGTATATATATATATATATATATATATATATACCTAGATAATCTAGACAAGTGAACATTTATAATCTAGACAAATGTGAGACATTAAATGTCGAATGAAGAACACCTGTGAACATCAAGTTGTAGAATAACCATTACACAAATGAAAAATCTTCACAGAGAATTCTGCACATAAAATACATGTGAAGAAAAAGAAAACAAAAAACGCAACAGACATAAAACATCCACATGTAATATAAAACTTCGTATGTGATAAACAAAATGCATGGACTGACACATGAAGAGGGGAATAATATGCATAGATAGAAGTGCATGCTGCTCAAAAAGATCCCCTTTATTTCATATTATTATTATTATATCATTTCTTTATTCTTTTGTTTTCCATTTCTATCCTATCTTTGCTTCTATTCTCCTATTTCCCCATCTCTCCTAGTTACCCCTCATCCCATTGCTAAAAAATAAGCTGCTTCTGGCCATTAATCAATATATATATATATATATATATATATATATACCTCCCGATGGCAATCTATAAAGATCAGATGACATAAACATGTCTAAAATGATGAAAAGATATAACACAGGCGTAAAGAAAAAAACAAATACATATAAGCATGTTAGTGCACTCCCATCATAAATGTCACAATTTTTTATTTTTTTTTCATATGGTGAAAATATACACGCCAAAGATCGTAAATACATAAATACATGGATAGCATAAATACAAATGAATAATTGGTCATAGTAACAGTCACATGAATCATAATAGTTCATGTATATGGCTCCAACTGTGGGTATAGTATTAGGTATATTGGATTGTACGATTTTTTAAAAAAAAATTTTTATGGTTGAACTGGATGGGCTTGTGTCTTTTATCAACCTGACTAACTATGTAACTATGTAAGCGTCCTAATATGACAAAAATAAAGACACAAAGCCACTGTCACAGCAAAACAACAAATAAAGAATAAGAAGAGGGGGGGGGGGAGGGGAGCGAAGGGAAAAAAAAACAGAGAAAATAAAAGTAAAACAAAAAGAAGGCATTGAGCAAGACAGAGCCCAGACGGAATCACACAGCGCTATACGAACAACAAGATTCCTTATCAGGGAACAGATATTAAACACGTACCAAACGAAGGAAACCACGTGTAACCTCCAACCAAAGTCTCCTAAATGACCAGAACACCTCCTACTTATATAAATGTACAAGAAGATTATCTGTATACACCTATAGCCATATAAAGAATGGATCTACACAATCAGATCAAATAATCAGGTGAAAAATCCAGGAATTGAAAAAATTAGAAGAAGAAAAAGGAAGAAAAGAGAAAAAGACAAAAGAGAAAATGAATGAAAAGGAACAGGCAAGACCAAAAAAAAAAGGGGGGGGGGGGGATACAGTATCTAACACCTGGATGATAAAATATAGCTATTCGCCCATAGAAGTGCGAGACATCCCACTCACAATTGAGGCCAATAGGCTTCCTAGTATTGAGATGGAATATCCAATACATTTCCAATCTGAATTTGTCACCTTTTAGATATCACCATCTTCTCTTCTCCCTGGATACTCCCTGGATACGGACATCCTTCCCGGGACACACTTTCCAGTGTCTTGCTATGTTAGTAGAACGATCCTTAGCTGTATCATATAGATGATCATATAGGAGGCTTGAATGGAGGAGAAGATTTGGATGCCGCACAACGGATGCTTTCTTTGCATAGATGATCATATAGGCGATCCCTTAGCCTGCGGGTCGTGTGACCTCCATACTGGAAGGAGAACTGTTCACAAGTAATTACATATACCAAAAACTTGGTGTTGCAATTAACCGCTTCAGCCCCGGAAGATTTTACCCCCTTCCTGACCAGAGCGTTTTTTGCGATTCGGCGCTTCGTCGCTTTAACTGACAATTTCGCGGTCGTGCAACGTGTCTCCCAAATGAAATTGACGTCATTTTTTTCCCACAAATAGAGCTTTCTTTTGGTGGTATTTGATCGCCTCTGCGATTTTTATTTTTTGCGCTATAAACAAAATAACAGCGCCAATTTTGAAAAAAAAAAAACGCATTATTTTTTACATTTTGCTATAATAAATATCCCCCAAAAATATATAAAAAAATATCTTTTTTTTCCTCAGTTTAGGCCGATCGTATTCTTCTACATATTTTTGGTAAAAAAAAAAAAAAAATCGCAATAAGCGTTTATTGATTGGCTTGCGCAAAAGTTATAGCGTTTACTAAATAGGGGATAGTTTTATGGCATTTTTATTAACATTTTTTTTTTTTTTACTAGTAATGGCGGTGATCAGCGATTTTTATTGTGACTGCGACGTTATGGCGGACATGTCGGACATTTTTGACACATTTTTGGGACCATTGGCATTTATACAGCGATCAGTGCGATTAAAAATGCATTGATTCCTGTGTGAAGGGGTGGGGTTAACCACTAGGGGTGGGGTTAACCACTAGGGGGCGGGGAGGGGTTAAGTATGTCCTAGGGGAGTGATTACTAACTGTAGGGGGGATGGGCTAGCAGTGTCATTACTCTGATCACAGCTCCCGATGACAGGGAGCAGAGATCAGTGACACTGTCACTAGGCAGAACGGGGAGACGCTGTTTACATCGGCATCTCCCCGTTCATCCTCTCCGTGAGCCGATCGCGGGTATCCCCACGGCGATCGAGTCCGCGCGACCCGACTCACGGAGCTCCCGGCCGGCACGTGCGGTGCGCACGCAATGGCACGGCGGGGAATTTAAATGGACATACCTGTAAGTCCATTTGCCCAGCCGTGCCATTCTGCCGACGTACGTCGGCGTGCGCCGGTCGTGAACCGGTTAATAAATGTGAAATCCTTTGTTAGAAGAAATGGAATGAATCCCATTCCCCCCGTTGTATGGAGGGGCAACACGGGCAGCTACTGCTTCCTCAGCAGTACGATCCCTTGAACCAATGTGAACGATGGAAGAGGGACCCACCAATCATGGGAGCTCTCCAAGACACTGATTCAACGCCCTTAGACAAGACCTGAACATACATAGGATCTTTATACAGGACTGGCAAATATTTCTCCATGGTATTTTTAATGTTGGTGACCTCAGAGCTATAGGGAGTAGAGAATACAGGGACATTGACAGACCCCATTCTTTCATGTCCAGATAGATATCTGCCCACATCTCTGATCCTGCCAGTGTGGTCCTGGAGAAGGTCATTTCTCTCAGCATGGCCGCCAATATTAATAGCCCTGTTGAGGACAGACTCAGAGTCTACCTATAAACCGTAATTTCATATTTAATGCTTCTCTCTGAAAATCAGATTTTTTTTTATGTAGCATATCAGAAATGAAACATACAAGACATCGGGTAGGTATTACAGCAAGTGTAGTCAGCATTCCACAGAGATCCAGACAATAATGTAACCATCAGCATTCAATAACCACAATGTCCTGAATCTCCCACCCTATCCTGCACCTTACAACAGTTGCTCTTTTATTTATTTATTTTTTATTTAAACAGTAGAAACCAATCAGTGCAATTACCCCCCCCCCCCCCAACTTGCCCTTTAGGCCGAGGAAGTAACCAATCCTCCCTCTTCCATGAGGGGGCAGAAACCCAAACCCCCCCCCTAGGGATTTCAACGTTTATTTTAGAAAGCCATGGGCAATGGGATACAGCTTCACATAGCCTACTACAGCCTTCTAACTTCAGTATTCATTCGTCCAATCACTATGCTCATACTCCCACCCTCCGCCTGAACTCTGCCATTGGGATTACACTCTAATGCCCCGTACACACGGTCGGATTTTCCGACGGAAAATGTGTGATAGGACCTTGTTGTCGGAAATTCCGACCATGTGTGGGCTCCATCACACATTTTCCATCGGACTTTCCGACACACAAAGTTTGAGAGCAGGCTATAAAATTTTCCGACAACAAAGTCCGTTGTCGGAAATTCCGATCGTGTGTACACAAATCTGACGCACAAAGTGCCACACATGCTCGGAATAAATTAAGAGACAAAAGCTATTGGCTACTGCCCCGTTTAAAGGCCCGACGTACGTGTTTTACGTCACCACGTTCAGAACGATCGGATTTTCCGACAACTTTGTGTGACCGTGTGTATGCAAGACAAGTTTGAGCCAACATCCGTCGGAAAAAATGCATGGATTTTGTTGTCGGAATGTCCGATCAATGTCCGATCGTGTGTATGGGGCATTAGGCACGTCCACAACTCTAGGTCCTTTCTTCCTCCATTGTGTTCTTGGAATCCACCCATCTAAACCATACCTTCCTGGCCTCATACATCATCCTATATAAAAGTACATCCGCATTTACTACTTTTATCCACATCCCTACTGTCATCTGCTCTCCATAAATCCAGCGCCTGGCTATCAGTTTTCTTACTCCAAATGATAGGACCCCTAGGAGGCAACACAAGGGAGAACAAATATTAGGTAGTCCAAAGTTATCAGAAATAAATTTGGTTACTTGAAACCAAAACGATCTTCTGGGGCATTCCCACACCATATGGATGAAGGTCCCTTCCGCCCCCATACATTTATGACAGACTGCAGAGTCCCCCCTACTCATTCGGTATAGTCTAGTTGGCGTGTAGTACATCTGGTGAAGGTATCGAAGTTGAATCATCTTATCCGTGGAGGAGATGACAGATACAAGATAAGTATCCAGGGATTCCTGCCATATCTCCTCAGACAACTCTGGCACAATAGTCACCCACCGTGCCTGAAAATCAGATTCATCGCTACACACACGTCTTTGCCTTAAGAACTGGCCAACTGGAATGCCTCTGATGGTATGTTTGGGGTGACCCGAGTCTGCTCTCAACAGAGAATTGCCAGCTGACGATTTCCTGTAGAGTTTAGAAGAGATTCTATCTCCTTCACCTATCAAAACAACATCCAAAAATTCCTGTACATTTTAGATTAAGACTGTTGTCATTAAGGTATAGGAGCCACTCACAAATGTCCACCACATCCTTGGTGCATACAAAGAGCAAGTCATCTATATAGCGACGGCAGTGGCGCTGCCGCCTCTCTTCTGCCATCCCCTCTAGCACCAATAGATAGATTCATGCATTGCATAAATCTATCTATGGCCGCCACTGCCACCCCCTATATAGGTGCCCGGCCCCTTTTCAGGCACAGGGCGCCTGAATTACAGTGGCGAAGTTGTAGTCTCTAATAGACGTCAAAAATGGTGACCTGCGAACGCCATGCTGGGCGCTCGCAGGCCACTCAGCTGTGTGTTAGAAAAGTGAATGACTATTCGCTTTCCTAACACTAAACCGCCTCTCCGCCAATCAGGCGCTCGGATCTGTTACCTGTCACCTGATTGGCTGAAATGACAGGCGCTGTGATTGGATGCCAGGCATCTAATCATAGCAGAGGACGGGAAGAGAGGACAGGAGAAGACATCGAGGAGCTGTCCCACCGAGACAGGTAAGTGCAGATGGCGGGTGGGGGGCACACTGGCAGCATTTGATATGGCACAGTGGATGCGTTTGATGGGGCACAGTGGGAGCAATTGATGGGCACAAATGTCTGCATTTGATGGGCACAATGGCTGCATTTGATGGGCACAATGGCTGCATATGATGGGTACAATGGCTGCATATGGTGGGTACAATGGCTGCATTTGATGAGCACAGTGGCTGCATTTGATATGGCACAGTGGGAGCAATTGATGGGCACAAGTGTCTGCATTTGATGGGCACAGTGTCTGCATTTGATGGGCACAGTGGCTGCGTTTGATATGGCACAGTGGATGCGTTTGATGGGGCACAGTGGGAGCAATTGATGGGCACAAGTGTCTGCATTTGATGGGCACAGTGGCTGCGTTTAATGGGCACAATGAGGCTGCAATTGATGGGGGAGGGGTTTCCGTATTTTTCAGTTTGCGCCCCCCAAAAATTTTCAGCACCAGCTGCCACTGAGCGTTGGAAAAAATGTAATCTTAGAACGATGGGGACAACTAGCGCCAAAAATGCAGGACCTCTCCCACCATCCCATGTATAAGTTCCCAAGGGAGGGGGAAAATTTGGCACCCATAGAGGCCCCACACTTCTGGAGATAGTGGTCCCCATCGAACTGGGGATAAAAAAAATTGTGAGTCAATAAATACTCTAGACAACACAAAATAAGTTCTCGATGGACCAAGGAATAGTTACTGGTGTGTTTCAAAAAAGAAGCCACTGCCTGAAGAGCCAGGGAGTGGGGGATGGAAGGGTACAAGCTTGCCACATCACAGGTAATCCAAATAAAATTAGAATCCCATTTAAAATTTTGTACATCCGTGCAAATGGGAGCAGACCCTGGGTGAGGTCATACCCTTGAAGACATGGCAGCTCATTTGGTCACAGGCCTCTAAGAGCTCTATATGTACTTTATACAAAGAGAATCAATACAAGATCTTCACTGGTACCAAACCCCCGACCTGCTCCATTCTATATACCCCCCTGCCGATCGCCGAGGCTGGCGCTGTCGCAGAGAGGTGGGGGCGCTGTATCATATCTACTGGACTTGCCCACTGATCACCCCTTACTGGCAGATGGTACAATCTCTTCTCCAATCTATCTTTGACGCATGGGTGCCACTTGACCCTAAACAGTACCTTTTAGGCCTCCCCACTCCTTCTCTAAAACCTCCCAAAAACTCCTGGCTCAAGTGCTAACGGCCGGGCGATGCCTGATAGCCCTGAAATGGAAAAAGAGGGAACCCCCCCTCTCTGTTTGAATTGCACACCAGGATTAGGGACGTCAAACGGATGGAATATTTGACATCCTCCCTAAATAATCCTCTTGACAAACACAACCAAGTACGGGAACTGTGGGATATGCTGGAAGGTCCCAAGCCCAGCTGAATTTAAGGTTGATTCCCCCAGACAGCGCGGAGGCTCAGGGCCGGATGGGTGTTCTCATCTCTCTGACCTCTTATCTACCTCTAACCCTCTCTTCTCATCTTATTCCCACCCTTCTTAGCCCTCTTGGCTCTACATAACCTCTCTACTCTTTTTTCCACAGTACATCTGAGCAAGTTTGAAATAAGTGATAGCATAGAGTCATTGGCTCATACCTCATTGTTTATCCGCAGATATGCATTGTTTTCCTTTTTCTTTTGTTCCTCACCAGTTATATATGTTACATAGTAGGCGAGGTTGAAAAAAGACACAAGTCCAACCTATGTGTGTGATTATGTGTCAGTATTACATTATATATCCCTGTATGTTGTGGTCATTCAGGTGATTATCTAATAGTTTCTTGAAGCTATCAATGCTCCCCGCTGAGACCACCGCCTGTGGAAGGGAATTCCACATCCTTGCCGCTCTTACAGTAAAGAACCCTCTACGTCGTTTAAGGTTAAACCTCTTTTCTTCTAATTTTATTGAGTGGCCACGAGTCTTATCAACCTCCCTTCCGTGAAAAAGTTTTATTCCTATTGTGGGGTCATCAGTCCAGTATTTGTATATTGTGGGGTCACCAGTCCGGTATTTGTATATTGTGGGGTCACCAGTCCGGTATTTGTATATTGTGGGGTCACCAGTCCGGTATTTATATATTGTGGGGTCACCAGTCCGGTATTTATATATTGTGGGGTCACCAGTCCGGTATTTGTATATTGTGGGGTCACCAGTCCGGTATTTATATATTGTGGGGTCACCAGTCCGGTATTTGTATATTGTGGGGTCACCAGTCCGGTATTTGTATATTGTGGGGTCACCAGTCTGGTATTTGTATATTGTGGGGTCACCAGTCCGGTATTTGTATATTGTGGGGTCACCAGTCCGGTATTTGTACAATGAAATCATATCCCCTCTCAAGCGTCTCTTCTCCAGAGAGAATAAGTTCAGAGCTCACAACCTTTCCTCATAACTAAGATCCTCCAGACCCTTTATTAGCTTTGTTGCCCTTCTTTGTAGTCGCTCCATTTCCAGTACATCCTTCCTGAGGACTGGTGCCCAGAACTGGACAGCATACTCCAGGTGCGGCCGGACCAGAGTCTTGTAGAGCGGGAGAATTATCGTTTTATCTCTGGAGTTGATCCCCCTTTTTAATGCCAATATTCTGTTTGCTTTATTAGCAGCAGCTTGGCATTGCATGCCATTGCTGAGCCTATCATCTACTAGGACCCCCAGGTCCTTTTCCATCCTAGATTCCCCCAGAGGTTCTCCCCCCAGTCTATAGATTGACTTCAGATTTTTGCCACCCAAATACATTATTTTACATTTTTCTACATTGAACCTCATTTGTCATGTAGTTTCCCCTCCCCCATTAATTTGTTCAGATCTTTTTGCAAGGTTTCCACATCCTGCGGAGAAGTTATTGCCCTGCTTAGCTTAGTATCGTCTGCAAATACAGAGATTGAACTGTTTATCCCATCCTCCAGATCGTTTATGAACAAATTAAATAGGATTGGTCCCAGCACAGAACCCTGGGGGACCCCACTACCCACCCCTGACCATTCTGAGTACTCCCCATTTATCACCACCCTCTGAACTCGCCCTTGTAGCCAGTTTTCAATCCATGTACTCACCCTATGGTCCATGCCAACGGACCTTATTTTGTACAGTAAACGTTTATGGGGAACTGTGTCAAATGCTTTTGTAAAATCCAGATACACCACGTCTACAGGCCTTCCTTTATCTAGATGGCAACTCACCTCCTCATAGAAGGTTAATAGATTGGTTTGGCAAGAACGATATGCTTCAACCATGTCTTGATAAAGGTGACAATGTGTATAAATAGCCCGCTTGATGTATACCACTTATCACATAGCAAGACCTTTCTTTTTTCTATTTGTTTTTTTCATGTTGGAAAAAATGGAAACTTAATAAAAATTGTCAGTTTTCAAAAAAAGTTTTCCTGGTGCCTCCATGGCAGCATACCAATGGTTGGTTGCTCCGCCCCCGACCAACCCACAGGACCACTTTAACTCTATAAATAAAAGAGTTGTTCCTCCCCACCGTCATTCTTTTCTCTGTCCTCGTTCCTACAGGATCAAGCGCTCAGCCCTACCTCACCGCTTTATGGTGTGACCATTGCAGGTTCATGCTCTCCTGCAGTATGGAGTCCCTTTGCTTGGGCTGCTAAAAGCGCCAGATAAGTATGGGAGCCCGTTTTTCTGTGGATCTTTTTGGGGCTGGTGGGTTAACAGGAGCCAGTTTTTCTCTCCTATATATTCCCTTGTTCGGCATACTAAAACCCTGAATGCTTAAATGCTTGTGCTTTTTACAAAAAGGCTATGAGGTTTTTGCCTACCTCCACAGCATGCCTGATGTGCCTGTGTAGCTCTCCTCTGAGTGTGCAGGGTGGGGCCTTGGTGTGATGTCACGGTGCATGCTCAGTAGCACTGTGAAGCCGACGGTGGCCATCTTGGGACTCCCAGACCGCTCTCTAGTATATAAGAGAGCTTACTGTCAGTAGAGGAGCAGCTGCCTTAGAGGAAGCATCTATGAGGTGTCCTCTCCAGCTCCTTTATCCTTTTTTTTTTGACTCTGTGCTATGGAGCCCAGCCAAGGTACTAGGGAGGAATGGTAGTATATATATATATATTTATATGTATATATATATAAAAAAAAAAAAACATTTTTGTTGTTGTTCTTCCCTCCTCTGCAAAATCCTTTTTTTGTTTTTAACTACTTTTATATTAAATGTTAATCGTTCCTTTTCAGCTGTCCCTAGTACTATAATGCCGCATCAAAAAGATCCTCAACATACCACTAGGTAAGGGCTGCAACTTTCAGGCAAGTTCTTTTATCAAGAGAAAAGAGCACCCCGGGCTGATTGAAACACCCTTGTCTTTGTTTCTATTTTTTGTCTTAGCCCGCATCACGGATCTTCCCGCAGATCATCCCATAGAGATTCTACGGATAGAAGATCAAAGGACCATAGGAGCTCGGGTCATTCTCATTCGTCCTCGGCCCATACTTCCCGCAGTGGGAACAGATCATCCCGACATACCTCTAGTAAACAGGACTCCCAGCACAGACCTGTGTATCCAGGAGAGAAAGCATGCTGGGTGTGTGGCAAACAAACCCTCTCTGATAAATTGGTATGTGGTCAATGCCTCCTGGAAGCTACAGGAGACAAAGAGAGAGAGAAACTCGAGTCAATGGAATCAATCAAAAGAATGATAAAAGACTCTCTCCGGGAGTTAGCCTTATCCCAAGATCAAGCAACCCCACCCGCAGATGAAGCAGCAGTGAATACACCCAATCCACAGCCAGACACAGAGGTTATTTCTGAAAGCGATTCGGATGTGGGAGAAGAGAATGCTTCAGCCTTTGATTTTGCTCTAGCGGAACCCTTTATCAATGCGGTAAAGGACGCAATCCAATGGGAGGAAGATCCAGAGCCTCCATCTAAAGCAAAGAAATATTTTCCACACCTGAAGAAAAAATTATCAACCTTCCCCTTAATGGAAGAAATAAAGGAAGTTGTGACAGATGAATGGCAGAAGGTGGATAAAAGACCCTTAGCTTACAATCGTTTTCTCAAATTATACCCACTTGCTGAAGCAGATGCCCAGCTTTTTGATTCGCTTCCAACGGTAGATGCTTCAATTATGAGATTAGCCAGGAATACAACACTGCCTCTAGAGGATGCGGTCTCTTTCAGGGATGTACTTGATCGAAGGATCGATTCAGATCTAAAAAAATCTTACCAAGCTGCAGGAGGGGCATGTAAGCCAGCAGTAGCCCTGACTTCAATCTCTAGGGCTACTAGAGAATGGTCAGACAATATTGAGACAGCCCTCAGACAGGGGGTGGGGTCTAACGAGATCATCAAAGCACTAGATGAGCTGAAGCTGGCCTCAGATTTCATGGCAGAGGCCGCCATTGATGTCCTCAAGTGTTCCTCCAGAGCTATGCTGTATTCCATCACTGTCAGAAGGGCATTGTGGCTAAAACCATGGTCAGCCGACCCAACCTCAAAACAATCGTGGTGTCACATACCATACAATGGGAAAGCTCTGTTCGGCGACAAAATGGATGCAGCGATTACCAGAGTCACAGGAGGGAAAAGTGGTCTAATTCCCCAGGACAGAAGCAGGAGGAAAAGATTTGTGTCAGCGAAGATGCCTCTGTTCTTCTCAAGGTTCCCGTCCCCAAGGTCAGCAGGAGTAGATGCTCTAGCCCAGCCTTGGAATTTTCAGAAAGGATACGCATTTCCTCCGACTCCTCTGATATTGAGGTTTCTTCAGCGCCTGACGACGGAGAAAGTCACAGTTTTGGCAGTAATCCCATACTGGCCCAAGAGACCGTGGTTCACACTCCTAGTCAACTTGGCTGTATGCAGACCGCTTCCTCTTCCACACCTGAATGACCTTCTGTCTCAAAACGACTTCTCTCACCCACATCCGGAAATCCTAGACTTGAGGGTCTGGAAATTGAGCGGAAAAGGCTGGATGATTTAGGGTGCTCACATAATGTTATTCAAACACTTCTACAGGCAAGGAAGTCTTCCACTAATTCCACCTATTACAGAATATGGAGAAAATTTACAGAACTGGCAGAGCTTAATCATTTCGATCCCATGGACCCTGGGGTCCAGAATGTGCTTCTCTTCCTACAGAATGGCTTGGATCTAGGTTTAGGTCTAAACACTCTTAAGGTCCAGGTCTCGGCTCTCTCAGCCCTGACAGATACACGATGGGCTTTGAACCCTCTGGGAGAACGCTTTTTGAAGGCAGTCCTGAGATTGCGACCTCCCAGGAAAGCATTATACCCCAAATGGGACTTGACGATTGTGCTGGATGTCCTATCAAATCCTCCCTTTGCTCCCAGAGAAGATTGCACCCTAGAGGACATTTCCTTAAAAGCAGTATTCTTGATTGCCATCACCTCGGCTCACAGAGTATCGGAAATCCAAGCTCTAGGATCACGGGAACCTTACATCACCTTCTTCCCGGACAGGGTGGTTTTGCAACCCATCCATCAATTCATTCCTAAGGTACCTTCTCTCTATCATCTTAATCAGGAATGGGTTCTCCCAGCATTTGGAGAAGATCCAGAGTCTTCAAGATTACATGAGCTAGATGTAGCCAGATCCCTGAGACACTATTTAAACTCAACACAACAGTTTCGCAAAGATCAAAGACTGTTTGTCATACCAAAAGGCGCCAGAAAGGGAATGGCAGCATCCAAGACGACCTTAGCAAGCTGGATCGTTAAATTAATCCAAAGGGCCTATCGGGCTAGTGGTCTGGCAGTTCCAGATGCGGTCAGCGCGCATTCCACTCGGGGAATGGCCTCTTCTTGGGCAGCATTGACGCGGGTCTCCCCTGAGACAATTTGCCGAGCAGCTAGTTGGTCGTCATTCAACACTTTCATGTCTCACTATAGTGTAGACCCAGCGGTTCTTACTTCCCGGGAATTTGGGGAAAGAACCTTACAGATGTCAAGGCTGTAGTTTTTCATTAAATTTCTTATTGCAGTACCCTCCCTGTAAGCGAGTTATTTACCATTGGTATGCTGCCATGGAGGCACCAGGAAAATGGAAAATTGAATACTTACCTTTCCGTAATTTTCCTTTCCTGGTGCCTACCCATGGCAGCATACACCCTCCCTTCAATAATCCTTAGTTTTCTGAGATCTAGTTACAAGAATGACGGTGGGGAGGAACAACTCTTTTATTTATAGAGTTAAAGTGGTCCTGTGGGTTGGTCGGGGGCGGAGCAACCAACCATTGGTATGCTGCCATGGGTAGGCACCAGGAAAGGAAAATTACGGAAAGGTAAGTATTCAATTTTCCATTTTGTACATCCATAAGGAGCTGCTTTGTATCCCTGAAAAACCAGGCAATGCAGAGACCAATGGTGGTAATTGGTGATCAACCCATTCTAGCCGCTCATTAAGGGACCCGATGCCCGCTACTATCGGTCTGCCCAACAGAGGATCACATCCTTTATGCACTTCCGGTAAATGATGACAAATGGGCGTTATTGGGGCTTGGGGGGGATGAACATCTCTCTCTCTCTCTCTCTCATCCAGAAAAGATCTCTGCTGTCATTCCTCTATCCAGAAGTGAACACAGGACCTTCCTGAATGTGCGATCCTCTCATCTGACAACCAAAGTATCTCTTCACCCCGGTATATTTCACAATCCAAGACTACTATAGAGCCTCCCCCTTATCGGCGTTCCTTATGTCATTGTCTTTACTAAGGTTAACCAAAGCTTCTCGTTAGTAAGGTTGTCAGGTCCGGAGTGATTCCTACAACTCATGAGTCAAGTCTCTCTCAACCAACCTTTCAAAAAGGTCCATGTCTTCCCCCCCCGGGAATTCATCGCGTAGAAGTCAGAATTCAACCAAAAGGGGATGATCGTACGACCCCCCCAACACATTCACTGGGCCAGATAACAAGATCCTTTAGATCAGAGGGAGAGGAACAAGACTCACCCCAGGCAGCAGTAGCGTCACGATCATCTCCTGTATCCAACCCATCTACCAAATCTTTAAAGCAATGCTTTCTAAGGGTGAGAGTGCACACAAACTTGTATATCCAGTATAGTACCAAATAAATCAAAGTGCCGGTCAGGGGAAAATTCCAATCCCTTTGATAAAAGCGATCGTTCAGAAGAGCTTAGGATCTTCTTTGATAAGTTCACAACATTTGATGCTACTTCTGAGCCCGATCTCGCAGTTGGTATCGATCTTTGTTGGCCTCGTTTGTTTCTCTTATTACCCCTTCTTGTCTTCTCGTAGGTTTTTTCTTTTTCTTTTTGCTGGTTCCCTGTGATAAAGACTTGTCAGAGGGATCTAAACCACTCCCACTCTACTATTCTGACCAATCACATTCTGGGATTACACCATGGAAACAGAAATACATTTATTATCCATTATGATTGTATCTTTTCCATTGAAATCCACTTCCCCAAATGTCACATATTGATTGAATGCGTTGTCATCTATCGATCGATTATTCCTATTGAAGGAGATCAATCAGAAAAGAAATTGATCATTTATCAAAGTGATTATCGCAACCATAACCACTTCACCTCCAGAAAATTTACCCCCCTTCATGACCAGGCCATTTTTTGTGATACGGCATTGTGTTCCTATTACTGACAATTGGGCGGTCGTGCGACGCTGTACACAAATATCATTCCTGTCATTTTTTTCCCACAGATAGAAATTTTTATTGGTGGGATTTCATCACCTATAAACAAAAAAAATCTCGAAAAAAAAAACAATATTTTTTACTTTCTGCTATAAAACATGCAATAAAAAAATGTAAAAAATAAAATTTCTTCCTCAATTTTTTCCAATCTGTATACTGCTCCATATTATTGGTAAAAAAAATCCCAATAATAGTATATTGATTTGGTTTTTACAAAAGTTATTGCGTCTATAAATACGGGATTTTTTTTTTTTTACTAGTAATGACACCAATCAGTGACTTGTAGCGGGACTGCGACATTGCGGCAGACAAATCGGACACTAACTGACACTTTTTGGGGACCAGTGACACCAATACAATGATCAGAGGTAAAAATATGCACTGTCACTGTACTCATGATACTGGCAGGGAAGGGGTTAACATCAGGGGCGATCAAAGGGTTACCTATGTGCCTAGCCAGGGTTTTCTTACTGTGGGGGAGGGGCTTTTACTAGGAGAAGGCAAAGATCCATGTCATAACATTTTGGTATGTTACAGCCTCGTACCCCAATCAGGCTGTCAGTGTATTGGTGTGCTCGTACCCCATACAGGCTGTCAAAGTGACATTTTTGCCCATTCTTCTTTGTAAAATATCTCAAGCTCTGTCAGATTGGATGGAGAGCGTCTGTGAACAGCAATTTTCAAGTCTTGCCACAGATTCTCAATGTGATTTAGGTCTGGACTGTGACTGGGCCATTCTAACACATGAATATGCTTTGATCTAAACCATTCCATTGTAGCTCTGGCTGGATGTTTCGGGTCGTTGTCCTGCTGGAAGGTGAACCTCCCCCCAGTCTCAAGTCTTTTGTAGACTCTAACAGGTTTTCTTCTAAGATTGTCCTGTATTTGTCTCCATCCATCTTCCCATCAACTCTGACCAGCTTCCCTGTCCCTGCTGAAGAAAACCATCCCCACCACATGATGCTGCCACCACCATGTTTCACGGTGGGGATGGTGTGTTCAGGGTGATGTGCAGTGTTAGTTTTCCCCACACAAAGCGTTTTGTTTCTAGGCCTAAAAGTTGAATTTTGGTCTCATGTGACCAGAGCACCTTCTTCCACATGTTTGCTGTGTCCTCCACATGGCTTCTCACAAACTACAAACAGGACTTCTTATGACTTTCTTTCACCAATGTCTTTCTTCTTGTCACTCTTCCATAAAGGGCAGATTTGTGGAGAACACGACTAATAGTTGTCCTGTGGACAGATTCTCCCACCTGAGCTGTGGATCTCTGCAGCTCCTCCAGAGTTACCATGGACCTCTTGGCTCTTCTCTGATGAATGCTCTCCTTGCCCGGACGGTCAGTTTAGGTGGACGGCCATGTCTTGGTAGGTTTGCTGTTGTGCCATACTCTTTCCATTTTTCCGATGTATAATTTATCATTTCTTTATCGTACATCATGGGACACAGAGCACCATAATAATGACTATGTGGGTTATACTCTTACCTTTAGGTGATTGGACACTGGCAACCAATAGTAAGACGGTTCCTCCCATATAACCCCTCCTACACAGGAAGTGCCTCAGTTTTTTTGCCAGTGTCTTAAAGGTGATGGTCATGGCTGTTGAAGCTCTTCAAGTTTCTTCAAAGAAAATGTCCCACTGAGGATGTTATAATCGGATCCATTTGGATGGCTTACTAAGCTAAAGTGGATGGTACCTGAACCTCGGTTCAAGAACAAGGTGTTGCTTGTAATGTGTCCTTTTTAGGTGCTGGACCCTTGTTAAAATTGGTATTCCTGGTCAATCTTGCCCAAGGAAACCATAAAGGGTGCTTTACAGATCCAGGGGTGTGGACCCCAATATGGGGGACCCGGTCCCTGAAGGTCCCTAGAGGCGCTACCCGCAGTGATGGGGGAAGATTGGGCCTGGCAAGACAGGCCCTGCTGCTTGGGATGGTGAGTACTCCCTTTGGGGCTTTTATATATATATATATATATATATATATATATATATATATATATATATATATATATACACATGTGAATATATGTATTTCCCCTTGTAAAACTGCTAGTGTAACCTTGAGCTGTGCTAGGATTACAGAGGCCGGTTTGGCGCGCATTTTTAAAAAATTTTGCGCGCAAGTGCGCGCCACCGGCGTGTGAGTGCGCCGCCGATGTGCACCGCCGCTATCCACGTCACAGGTGCGCGTCAGGACGACGCATGCGCCATGTGGTAGGCGGGTCGCCAATCGCTGATGCGCGCACTCGCTCTCATACTAGTGCTTTTAAAGCAGGGAGCTTTGGCGTGCGCATGGAGGAGGCAGAGCGAATGGTGGGCACGTGAGCCTGGTGGTCTTGGACACAGCGGTGACAGGTTTAAACTAGTTATAGTTTGTGGGGAGTACTCCTGTTTAGTTTCCTCGTGTGTAAGCAATGTCTTCCAAAAAACGAGGAGCAGGGACCAAGGCAATCACAGGGGTAAGAGTCCCTCCACAAATAACTGGAGACCAACCCCATGCTGATGCAGCCTCAGTTTCTTCTGAAGGACCTGCGGTTTCTGACCTGGCTGCGCCATTGCACTTGTCAGGCATGGTAGCCACTACCAATGTACCTGCCTCGGCTTATGTTACAAAGGATGATTTGGCATCTGCCTTAGCGGGTCTTGAAGGCAAGATAGCTGGCATGATTGCCTCTGTAACACAGGGGAGAAGGAAGCGTAATAGATCTCCCTCCCCCGGGCCTGGACCAAGTGGTGAGTCACTAGAGCCCCAGGATTCTTATAGCCATATGGGTCCAGGTAACCTGGAACCAGAATAAAAAAAAAAAAAGGGCAGAGGATCCAGAGGAGGTGGTCATGAACGACCAGGAGGTAGGAGAGGCTGAAGTTTCCTCGGCTGAGGATTCTTGCTCTGAGGAGCCAATTTCAGCCTCCCATTGCCAGCAATTGTTTATCCAATCTCTAATGGAGATGGTACGAATTGGGTTTAAGTTACCCCCGGTTCAGGAGTCTGCACTTGCTTGTTCCACTCTGGGATCTTTGCGACATAAGCAAATTTCCCAAGTCTTTCCCTTTGCATCCGTTACTGGAGCAGGTGATTTATGCGGACTGGGAGCATCCTGACAGGATATACTTACCTCCCAAAAGGTTTTCTGCTTTATATCCTATGGAGGAGAAGTTCAGGAAGAAATGGAGCACACCTTTGGTAGACGCTGCCATATCTTCCGTGAATAAAAACGTAACCTGTCCAGTGGATAATGCCCAGGTGTTCAAGGATCCGGCTGATAAAAAGCTAGAGTCCTTATTGAAGGCCTCCTTCTCGGTTGCCAGTGCAGCAGTTCAGCCTGCTATTGTAGCTATTAGGATTTGTCAATCCCTAAAGGATCGCTTTAAGAAGATAGTAAAAAGCATTCCTTGCCAGGGGGAATCTGCTGAAGAGCTATCAGAGATCCCTCATGCTTTGTGTTTTGCGGTAGACGCTTTAAAGGACTCAATTCAACAGATGTCTCGTTTTGCGTTATTATCAGTTCATATGCGCCGAGTATTGTGGCTAAAGAACTGGTCTGCTGAGACACCATGTAAAAGGCTACTTGCTGCCTTTCCATTTCATGGAGAATGCCTGTTTGGTGATGATCTGGATAAATATATCCAAAAGATCTCTGGAGGAAAGAGTGCCCTGCTTCCTATTAAAAAGAAGGGGAAGCAGCCCTCTTATAAAATTCCTAATCCCCCAGGGCCTGATGCCTCTTCCCCAAAACGGTATCGACGGCCTTAGCTGTCTGGGTTTAAAAGACCACAGGGTCAGAAAAAACCCTGGACCCAAAAGCCACCCAAGCCCAACTCCAAGTCTACCTTGTGAAGGGGCGCCCCCGTTCTCACGGGTGGAGGGCAGGCTTCGGCTGTTTGGGGAGGAACTGGTCAAGACAGATGGTTCATTTCCACTGTAAAGAACGGTTACAGAATAGAGTTCCGGGAGGTTCCCCCAAACCGCTTTCTGCACTCAAGGGTCCCGGCGAATCCGGAGAAAAGAAGTTGCCTACTCCTAGCTTTACACCATCTGCTGATGCAGGGGGTAAATTGTAGAGGTCCCACACGAAGAAAGATTCAAGGGGTTTTACTCAAACCTGTTCACCGTGCCGAAACCAAATGGGGAAGTAAGGCCCATTTTAGACCTCAAGGCTCTCAACTTCTTTGTAGACGTCCAACCTTTCCGCATGAAGTCGGTTCGCTCAGTAATAAGGTCCCTGAGAAAGGGAGACTTTTTGGCATCCATAGACATCCAGGATGCTTACCTTCATGTGCTGATTTTTCAGTCCACACCAAAGGTTCTTTCGCTGTAGAGGGCAGTCATTTCCAGTTTGTGGCACTACCGTTCGGTCTAGCCACGGCCCCCAGGGTCTTCACAAAAGTTCTGGCCCCAGTACTGGCTTCCCTAAGATCTCAAGGAGTCTCCATAATAGGATACCTGGACGATCTACTTCTAAGGGATTGCTCTCGCCCTACACTAGTTCTAAACGTGTCAAGTACAGTGCGGGTCTTACAACGCCTAGGTTGGGTACTAAATTTGGACAAGTCAGCTCTTTGTCCAACCCAAACCTTGGTGTATCTGGGTCTGGTCTTGGACACTGCCCAAGAAAAGGTGTTTCTTCCGCCCTTAAAGGTCGCCTCCATAGTGGAACTTGTACAGAAGGTGAAAAAAGAATCAACACCTTCTGTCCGGCTGTGCATGAGGTTATTGGGCAAGATGGTGTCATCTTTCAGCGCAGTGCCATATGCACAGTTCCACTCCAGAATGTTTCAGAACAGTATCCTGAAGGCGTGGGACAAGTCTGCTCGAACCTTGGATCAGCCAATGGTTCTATCTCCACAGGTTCTATGGAACCTCTCTTGGTGGTTAAGAACCAGCAACTTACAAAGAGGGAAATCTTTCCCACCAGTAGCCTGGAAAGTGGTGACCACGGACGCCAGTCTTCTTGGCTGGGGAGCAGTCCTAGAGGAAGCGTCTGTCTAGGGAATATGGTCCCAGACAGAAAAGACTCAGCCCATCAATCTACTGGAAATTGGCCAGCTCGTCTGGCCCTGCGATTCTGGACATCCAGATTGCGGGATTTTCCAGTCAGAGTCCAGTCCGACAACTCCACAGTAGTGGCGTATATCAACCACGAGGGGGGTACCAGGAGTTGGGCAGCCCAAAGAGAAGTAAATCATATACTAACCTGGGCAGAAAATCATGTGCCGTTTCTGTCGGCAGTGTTTATCCCGGGGGAGGACGATTGGCAGGCGGATTTCCTGAGTCGCCAGAAATTGTTACCAGGGGAATGGTCCCTACATCCCGAAGTTTTTCTACAGATCTGCCAATACTTGGGGACCCCAGATGTGGATCTGCTGGCATCCAGATTTAATGCCAAACTGGACAGGTTTGTGTCCAGGACCAAGGATCCGCTTGCTGTTGGGATAGACGCATTAGTGGTTCCTTGGGATCAGTATTCTCTGATATATGCCTTCCCTCCGATCCAAATTCTGCCGCACTTGCTACGCAGAATACGGGAGGAACGGAAGCCGATGATCTTAGTGGCCCCAGCGTGGCCCAGGAGATCATGGTACTCGGAGATTGGCAGTAGGAGGTCCGTTGGTTCTTCCTTGGCGCCCAGACCTGTTGTCCCAAGGGCCCATATTCCATCCTTTTTTACGGTTGCTGAATTTGATGGCCTGGCTATTGAGACCAGACTACTGAAAGACCGTGGTATTAGGGGTTCAGTCTTGTCCACTTTGATAAACGCTAGAAAGTCAGTTTCTAGAGCTATCTATTATAGAGTCTGGAAGTCATACATTTCTTGGTGTGAGAAAAGCAAATGGAACCCTCGTAGGTATACGATTGGAAGGGTGCTCGCCTTTCTCCAAACAGGAGTAGACTTGCAGCTTGCTTTAGGGACAATCAAGGGACAGATTTCGGCCTTATCGTTTTTTTTCCAAAGACCAATTGCATCCCATTCTTTGGTGCGAACCTTTGTCAAGGGAGTAACACACCTGAGGCCACCTCTTAAACCACCTTTATGTCCTTGGGACCTAAATTTGGTACTGTCAGCCTTACAGAGTCAGCCCTTTGAACCTATTAGGCATATCCCTTTGGTCCTATTGACCAGGAAATTCGTTTTCTTGGTGGCTATAACATCGGCTAGAAGGGTGTCAGAATTGGCCGCCCTTTCGTGCAAAGAACCTTTTATGGCTCTTCATGAGGACAAAGTGGTCATGCGGCCTCGTCCGGATTTTCTACCAAAAGTGGTTTCCAAATTTCATTTGAATCAGGATATCATTTTATCTTCCTTTTTTCCAAACCCTAAAACTAGGGAGCAAAGGTCGCATCACTCACTGGATGTGGTGAGAGCAATTAAAGTTTACTTGGAAATGTCAGCTCCTTTTCGGAAGACTGAGTGTTTTTTTGTCTTGCCTGAGGGTCTTAGAAAGGGACAGCCGGCAACAAGTTCTATATCCAGGTGGATTCGCCAGACTATTGTCCAGGCGTATGGATTAAAGCGCAGGGTTCCACCCTGCAATTTAAGAGCACACTCCACTAGAGGAGTTAGTGCATCATGGGCAGTACGCCAGCAGGTGTCTATGGCTCAGGTTTGCAAAGCAGCTGTTTCATACGTTCACCAGGTTTTACCAGGTGGATGTGAGGTCTCAAAAAGAGACTGTGTTTGGCCACAGCGTGTTGCAGGCTGCTTTATAATCTCAGATCCATTGGGTCTAAGGATGATGTGTCCCCCCCCCCCTCAGATGCATTGCTTTAGGACATCCCACATAGTCATTATTATGGTGCTCTGTGTCCCGTGATGTACCATAAAGAAAAATGGCTTTTTATAACAGCTTACCTGTAAAATACTTTTCTTGGAGTACATCACGGGACACAGAGGTCCCTCCCCTCTTTTTCTGGGATCGTCATTGCGTGCTACAAAACTGAGGCACTTCCTGTGTAGGAGGGGTTATATGGGAGGAACCATCTTACTATTGGTTGCCAGTGTCCAATCACCTAAAGGTAAGCGTATAACCCACATAGTCATTATTATGGTGCTCTGTGTCCCATGATGTACTCTAAGAAAAGGATTTTACAGGTAAGCTATTTTAAAAATCCATTTTTTCCTTTCACTTCACAATTATGTGCCACTTTGTGTTGGTCTATCACATAAAATCCCAATAAAATACATTTACATTTTTGGTTGTTACATGACAAAACGTTAAAAATTTCAAGGGGTATGAATACTTTTTCAAAGCACTGCATTCTCCCAAAGTAAATACAATTTAGCAAACTGATACTGACTAGTATTCCAATGTTTCTATTCCCTCTGTTTTCTCCATCAATAAGCTAATGAGACCCCAAAGCTGATGGAGAGAGGCAAGGGAGAGTCAATCAAGGATGATATGCAGGCAAATGACATTCCTCTTATTAACTGATGATGTCATTGGTCCTTAGGAGGTGGGCAGCTAGAAGGTTGTAATGGTGCACAATGAAAACCTGTGGCTTTGTGTAACTAAAAGGCAGGTTTCATCCACCCACCAGCGTATATACGATTTTTAGGCATTTTGCCTAAAAAAACCACAGGGCACCCTGGTTGAAAAAGGCTGGTCTAAAGATTACATAAAAAATTCTTTGGTGAGGGCGTGGCTTGGCATGCGGGGAAGATGGCTACTTGAACTGCGTGCTTCATGCTTGCTGGAGAACTTTATCTGATTCTCGCTGTCTTCCCTGCTAAGATGGGCAAGGTGGGTCGCTCCTTACCTTTTACTAACACCCCACACTCAATTGGGGCTCAATTTGCCAGAAATTTTCAGGTCTCAACCTGTCAGACAGTCGGGATCTTCCCCCTCAGGCTCCGGATTCCTGTATGCTTGGCAGTTCTACAGCACGGAACAAGTCCAGGTTGAACACAGCGGCAGTTATGCAACTGATTCAGCAGATGCCGGAGATGGCAGATCATCAGTCCATAGCCTTGGATATAAAAGGTGCCCTTGCTGATGCCATGTCCAACCTCAAGGAGGTGCTGGGGGGTAGCTGATCACCTCATAGAAGTGGAGCAGGCAGCTGGCCGCCACAATGCCCACATCCATGAGCTTCAACACCACATGGCATGGCACAACCTACACCTTATAGAGATGCAACACAAGCTCGAGGGCCTGGATAACAGAGAAAGAAGAAACCACCTCCGCATCAAAGGCATGCCGGAAATGATAGAGTGCTATCAAATCCCAGTTGCCCTGTAGTTCTTCTTCAACAGCCTCCTTGAGAGAGCACAGGACTCCCCAGTGGTTCTTGAGCGTGCCCATAGAGCGCGCCCATAGAGCTCTTTGACCTAGGGGGAGAGAAGGAGACCCCCCTCGTGATATCATCTGCCGCTTTGCTGACTATCGCTTAAAGGAAGAAATATCCCAAAGAGCCCGGGAACAGGAGGAGCTCACTTTTAACCACTTGAGCCCCGGACCATTATTCTGCCTAAGGATCAGAGGTCTTTTTCCAATTTGGCACTGCGTCGCTTTAACTGCTAATTGCGCGGTCATACAATGCTGTACCCAAACGAAATTTGCGTCCTTTTCTTCCCACAAATAGAGCTTTCTTTTGATGGTATTTGATCACCTCTGCGGTTTTTATTTTTTGCGCTATAAACGGAAAAAGACCGAAAATTTTGAAAAAAAATGATATTTTCTACTTTTTGTTATTAAAAAAATCCAATAAACTAAATTTTAGTCATACATTTAGGCCAAAATGTATTCGGCCACATGTCTTTGGTAAAAAAAATGTCAATAAGCGTATATTTATTGGTTTGCGCAAAAGTTATAGCGTCTACAAACTAGGGTACATTTTCTGTAATTTACACAGCTTTTAGTTTATGACTGCCTATGTCATTTCTTGAGGTGCTAAAATGGCAGGGCAGTACAAAACCCCCCCAAATGACCCCATTTTGGAAAGTAGACACCCCAAGGAAATTGCTGAGAGGCATGTTGAACCCATTGAATATTTATTTTTTTTGTCCCAAGTGATTGAATAATGACAAAAAAAAAAAAATATTTACAAAAAGTTGTCACTAAATGATATATTGCTCACACAGGCCATGGGCATATGTGGAATTGCACCCCAAAATACATTCTGCTGCTTCTCCTGAGTATGGGGATACCACATGTGTGGGACTTTTTGGGAGCCTAGCCACGTACGGGGCCCCGAAAACCAATCACCACCTTCAGGATTTCTAAGGGTGTAAATTTATGATTTCACTCTTCACTGCCTATCACAGTTTCGGAGGCCATGGAATGCCCAGATGACACAAACCCCCCCCCCCCAAATGACCCCATTTTGGAAAGTAGACACCCCAAGCTATTTGCTGAGAGGCATGGTGAGTATTTTGCAGCTCTCATTTGTTTTTGAAAATGAAGAAAGACAAGAAAAAACTTTTTTTTTTTTCTTTTTTCAAAACTTTGTGACAAAAAGTGAGGTCTGCAAAATACTCACTATACCTCTCAGCAAATAGCTTGGGGTGTCTACTTTCCAAAATGGGGTCATTTGGGGGGGTTTTGTGCCACCTGGGCATTCCATGGCCTCCGAAACTGTGATAGGCAGTGAAGAGTGAAATCAAAAATTCACGCCCTTAGAAAGCCTGAAGGCGGTGCTTGGTTTTCGGGGTCCCGTACGTGGCTAGGCTCCCAAAAAGTCTCACACATGTGGTATCCCCGTACTCAGGAGAAGCAGCAGAATGTATTTTGGGGTGTAATTTCACATATTCCCATGGCATGTTTGAGCAATATATCATTTAGTGACAACTTTGTGCAAAAAAAAAAAAAAAAAATTTGTCTCTTTCCCGCAACTTGTGTCGCAATATAAAATATTCCATGGACTCGACATGCCTCTCAGCAAATAGCTTGGGGTGTCTACTTTCCAAAATGGGGTCATTTGGGGGCTTTTTGAACTGTCCTGGCATTTTATGCACAACATTTAGAAGCTTATGTCACACATCACCCACTCTTCTAACCACTTGAAGACAAAGCCCTTTCTGACACTTATTGTTTACATGAAAAAGTTTTTTTTTTTTGCAAGAAAATTACTTTGAACCCCCAAACATTATTTTTTTTTTTAAAGCAAATGCCCTACAGATTAAAATGGTGGGTGTTTCATTTTTTTTTTTCACACAGTATTTGCGCAGCGATTTTTCAAACGCATTTTTTGGGGAAAAAACACACTTTTTTAAATTTTTATGCACTAAAACACACTATATTGCCCAAATGTTTGATGAAATAAAAAAGATGATCTTAGGCCGAGTACATGGATACCAAACATGACATGCTTTACAATTGCGCACAAACGTGCAGTGGCAACAAAATAAATATATTTTTAAAAGCCTTTAAAAGCCTTTACAGGTTACCACTTTAGATTTACAGAGGAGGTCTACTGCAAAAATTACTGCCCTCGATCTGACCTTCGCGGTGATACCTCACATGCATGGTGCAATTGCTGTTTAGGTTTGACGACAGACCGCCGCTTGCGTTCGCCTTAGCGCGAGAGCAGGGGGCGACAGGGGTGCTTTTTTTTTTTTTTCTTTATTATTTTTTTGCTTTTTTATCTTATTTTTAAACTGTTCCTTTCATTTTTTTTTTTAATCATTTTTATTGTTATCTCAGGGAATGTAAATATCCCCTATGATAGCAATAGGTAGTGACAGGTACTCTTTTTTGAAAAAATTGGGGTCTATTAGACCCTAGATCTCTCCTCTGCCCTCAAAGCATCTGACCACACCAAGATCGGTGTGATAAAATGCTTCCCCAATTTCCCAATGGCGCTGTTTACATCCGGCGAAATCTAAGTCATAAAATGCTTGTAGCTTCCGGTTTCTTAGGCCATAGAGATGTTTGGAGCCACTCTGGTCTCTGATCCGCTCTATGGTCAGCTGGCTGAATCACCGGCTGCATTCTCAGGTTCCCTGTTGAGACAGGAGAGCCAGAGAAAAACATGGAAGACGGGGGGGGGGGCATTCCCTCCCACGGCTTGTAAAAGCAGTCTAGAGGCTAATTAGCCGCTAGGATTGCTTTTACATGAAAGCTGACCGCTGGCTGAAAAGAATGATACCAAGATGATACCTAAACCTGCAGGCATCATTCTGGTATAACCACTCAAAGTCGTGAATGGCGTACCTGAAGACAAAAAAATGGTTAACAATAAAGCACAGTAAACAGTAAAGTATAAAAAATTGCATACCTGAAAAGCAAACATGATAAAACATAATAACAATAAAACATTGCAGAATAGAATACAGTAAAAAAGAGCAGAACAATAGAGAGAGAGAATAGAGAGAGAGAGAACAATAAAACGACAACTATTTTTTTTTATTTTATATATATATATTTTTTTTTACACTTTTTTTGTAACTAACTTTTATAACTGCAACCGGTTCCAGGGTCGGGTCTCTCAAAATGCGATGGCATCTTGGGAGACCCTGTGAAAGTGTGCCTAGTCTGTGCAATGCTGTACCCTACGCTAATACTCAACTAGTGAATGGTAGCGTTCAAAACATTCACCAATGCAAAGACCAGGATTGTCAGGACAGGAGGGACAATAATAGCGGGTGTCACGGCTATATCCGCGCTTGCTGCAGACATGACATCTTTTATGGGGGGTTCGTTGGGTAGGGGTACTCGGGAGGACATAAAGAAAATGCCTCTCATGCAGCCGACTGCATTTGGTTGGGGATGTGAATGGGGGAAGTACGGGCGCTGCAGAAGCGGTGGGTTCCCAATTAGGATTGGCGAATGCAGCAGGAAGGGCACTATGGGCACGACGGGCCTGTGTTTGTCTTTTTGGTGGCAGCGGGACACTACTTGTGCTTGCCACCTCACCAGCTTGAACTGCACTTATGGGACTCGCCACGTCACCAAGTGTTACTGCAGTGCTGGTTTGACTACGACCGGGGTGTACTAGGCCGCTGGCGCTTGCCAGTTCACCAAAACGCTACCAAAAAAACTGTTAGCGATCGCAGGGATCAGGCCTGACTCTGCGAACGCTGCAGTTATGCGTTTAGTGTTTTGTAAGTGACAGTGATCGATCGATACTGCACTTGGGTGGGCTGGGCTGGGCCGGGCGGAGGGGCAAAACGCAGGTGCTAGCAGGTATCTGGGCTGATTCCGCTAACACTGCGTTTTTGGGAACCCTAAACTGCTGGGGACACTAGTATAGATCTGATCGGATCAGATATTGATGCGTTCAGATACTATACCATTAAGGGAGGTGTACGGGGCGTGCGTGGGTGTTAGCGGTACTGGCGCTAACCTGACGCTGCCTGGGGCTGGTGCTTGTCAGTTCACCAAAATGCTACCAAAAAAACTGTTAGCGATCGCAGGGATCAGGCCTGACTCTGAATGCTGCAGTTATGCGTTTAGTGTTTTGTAAGTGACAGTGATCGATCGATACTGCACTTGGGTGGGCTGGGCTGGGCCGGGCAGAGGGGAAAAACGCAGGTCCTAGCAGGTATCTGGGCTGATCCCGCTAACACTGCGTTTTTGGGAACCCTAAACTGCTGGGGACGCTAGTATATATCTGATCGGATCAGATATTGATCCGATCAGATACTATACCACTAAGGGAGGCGTATGCTGCGTGCGTGGGTGTTAGCGGTACTGGCGCTAATCTGACGCTGCCTGGGGCGACGCATATCACCGCCGGGCGATCAGGGGGCTAAACCTTTATTCGGTAATAAACGGCGGGTGCCCTGACACTATAAAAAATAAACTAACTAATCAGCGTCACCGTAACGGTTATACGGTGATCAGTGGTGAAAGGGTTAACTAGGGGGCCATCAAGGAGTTAAAACATTTATTAGGTAGTATATGGGGGTCCCTGACGCTATAAAACGCTGACGGCGAACCTAAATATTTACGTCCCTAACTAGCGTCACCAGCGACACTAATACAGCGATCAGAAAAATGATCGCTTAGTGACACTGGTGACAGGGGGTGATCAAGGGGTTAAAACTTTATTAGGGGGGGTTAGGGAGGTACCCTAGACCTAAAGGGGGCTAATACTAACTGTCCTAACACTGTAACTGTCACAAACTGACACCATGCAGTAATCAGAAAAAAAAAAACTGCTGGTGTCAGTTTGTGACAGGGGGGGGTAATCGGGGGGGGATCGGGGTGTTTTGTGTGCCTGGCATGTTCTACTGTGTGTGTGTAGTGTTGTGCACTCACAGTGATGTCGTCTCTCCTCGGGCCGGAATGGAAATTACCGAGCCGAGGAGAGATGACATCATTTCCTTTGCTGCTGTTTAGCATACAGCAGCAAAGGAAATGATCTGATTGGCCGGCAGCGATCGCGAGGGGGGGGGGCACGAACGGATGGCCTCCCCCTCACCTCCGATCGCCGGGGGACATAACAGGACCGCCTCGGGCACCGTGATTTTGCCTGCCCGTGCCGCCTTGCCGACGTACATCGGCGTGAGGCGGTCCTTAAGTGGTTAATAGATCGGACTAGGATGACCTCTCACAGATCACGCTCTGCCACCAGAGAGCTCCTAAGCTACAAGCGCTTCAAGATCGGCACATCACATATAAATGGTGCTTTCTGTTTGACCTTACTGCCGCCCACCAAGGACATTCATACAGCATCTATGTTCCCAGGGATCTACCGCAGTTTTTCAAACTTCTTCACACGCCTCCCATTTCTCTTCCAGAATAGTGTCAGAAATTTAAAAATTCTCGAGGTATGGAAGGAATCTTTACAACCTCCTGCAGACTACTATACTCTGCAGCGCAAAGGGTCGCTAACTCGATTTCACAGGAGAAGGCAAGATGAAGCTCCTCAAGCGGCAGGACCAGAGATCTCATGAACTCCTTCAACCACCACTGGAGAGACAATTATTTTTAAGGGGCCTTTCTTTGTATATGTTTCACGTGAGTTTGTTTACTTTTCCCCCTCTTTTTGTTTTTCACAACACCTCCATGTTCTCTCAGACTGAATGTGAACGGTGTATCCTTGGTCGCAGTGAGTTTTATCGTCTTTCTTGGTGGGTGTAGAGGGGTAGTTTTTTTTTGGGGGGGGGGGTTTGCCAACCCCTGGCGGCTCCATGGTGGCTTGACTCCTGTCCATGAGTCACTCTGTTATTGCCTAAACCTAGTTGGACTTATGTTTCATAATGTTCTGTGTTCTGAAAGACCTATATAAGTTATAAAACAAGAAAGAAGTTGGGACTTTAAATGAGGTTGTTGACAGGTTAGGTCAAGATAAGTTGGAAAATGTTTATTAACATCAAATATAAATGCATAACATTCATTACAGTGGTGCATATTGTGTATAAAGTATTAACACATAATATAAATGCACACATGACAAATGAGTCATAAATTGATGAAAATACATGACATAATCAAAAAAATTATAAAAATAGTTTTACATAACCGTATGAATTCATGTATATACATATATGGACTTGGCAGCACAAAAAGACTATTGAATAAATGATAATAAAGATATTGTAATATGATGAAACTGGGTAGACATTAATCTAGATGTAGTCCTATTTGGGCTGATGGCACATCCTGAATGTCCAACGAGTTTCGTGTATAAGAACACTTCCTCAGGGGCGGATGCTATAGGATATCTATAAAGAACCATGTATAATTAGGTATAGTGTTGGAATGGGCACAAGAGAAGAGCACAATTTAGTCAGTCCCGAGTACTTACGTATAATAGAATACAGGAGTATATGATGTGGGTAAAGCCAGGGCCGGCAGGATAGTCTATCCCGGGAGCTGAGGTAGTAATAAGCCCCAAAGCACATGCAACATCCCCGGACCATGGGTATCCAATCTCCATAACAATTGTAAAGTGTAATTGGCAAAAAGAATAGTTGTCAGTGAGGTTTGTAATGGAAGAAAAATTATATCCATTGTAAGAAGCATATCAGTAGTGAAAATGATAAAAAAAAAAATGAATGCCAAATAAAGGCATAAGAATAGTGGAGGATGGGTGAAAAAGGTGATGATGAAGAAGCACCGACCAGAATATGAAAAGTGAAGGTGAAAAAAGTTTGTAAGACCATCACATGAAGAACAAACAATCACCAGAGAATCATAGAAAGTAAAAAAAAAAGAGTAAAAAAAGTAAGAGAGAAGGAAATAGCCGACTGAGAAACAGTGTGTTCAGATAATATGGTGATTACCTTGAATGCGTGCACATATGAGCACAGTGTGTCCATAATGTGCTGTGTCTGCTCGTGTGAAGTAGAGGAAACTATGTCCAGGGAGGCACCTTATATACACCCAGCGCGCTCAGGAGCTGCCACCAACATCCCGCACGACAAATTGCGGAGACGAGCCACCAGGCTGGGCGGCGATAGCCGCCCATAACTGGCCCTACATGTGTCACGATGAGTCAGAAGATGGAAATCTCGTGCAACCGCTAGAACGCCCAATGATGACGTCACACGCGGAGCACGGTGCGTGGCACTGATGCGCTGGTGGTGATCGCCTGATCCCCCCAACAGATCCTTCCACCTCTGACCATATTTGACATGTTAATAAACATTTTCCAACTTATATTGACCTAACCTGTCAAGAACCTCATTTAAAGTTCCAACTTCCTTCTTGTTTTATCCAAACCAGGGATGGAGGCACAGCTGTGCTTCATTTAAAGTCCCAAAACTCCCCTTTTTTCTCAATATACAAGTTATTAGGAAGCTGAATAGAATGGTCATAGTGCATGCACCACATAATAGATACGCTGCCACCGCTTCTCAGGCCTTGGTTTATTACTTGTATGCTTAGTTATGCTTTTGTTCTTCACCTCCCTCTTTTATTATTATTGACAGGTTTGAAGATTTCTGCCCTGACGCCTGTCTAGACCCGTTCTCTCGGGTGCTACTGAGAGCATCGCTAACATCCTTGTGGGTCCTCCAATTCTACAACTTCCTCCCTACTGAGTATTATATTTGATTATTATTATATTTTTTAGCTTTTTTAAACACATCATTTAAAATCCCACCACCTTATGAGGGAGGGGTGTGCTCGCTCCAATTTTTTCTAGGTTCTGTTGTGAAGGAGAAACTTCACAGGTGAGTAGTCCAAGGTGTATGCCATTACTTGAGAGATTACAGAGTGTATTCCTGACCAGAAGGGTTGATTTCAGGAGCATGTCCACCAGGTATGCAACAGCATGCCATCATCTTGATGGCACCTCCAGCATTGTTTGGGCAGGTTTGGATTAATTTTGTGTAGGAGAGGAGTCCGGTACCATCCTGACATGAGTTTATAACCGTTTTCTTGCGTAGTTATGTTAACATAACCTTTGTGTGTATGTGTGAAAATGTGGTTACAGCAGTTTTTATCCAACCCTCACCATGGCCAGGCTTACAGCAGATCTCTCACACCTTTTGAGGCTTTGTGCTCCTCCAGATCCTTTGGTAGACAATTTAACACCTCCATATATGATTTACTTATTGGAGATCTGATGTCTGACGTGAGTCGACTTCCCTCTAAGTGTGAAAAGGGTCCGGGACTTACATTACCCGATAAAGACTGGGTTAAAATCCACCTGGTGATTCATAAAGGCTCTATTAATGTAACGGTACAGGAACACAATTTCAAGGTTTACTCCCGGTGGTACAGAATTTCCCTTTTGCACAAAATATTCCCAAATTTACCCAATACATGTTGGCGGTGTAACCAAGCTTAAGGTACAATGCTCCACATATGGTGGGAGTCTGATATCTTGCAACCATATTGGAGAAGTGTCCACAATACCATCTTGCATGTGACTACTCATCAACTGGACTTCACTCCTGCGCAATACCTCATTTATTACTGTCCTTCCTCAGGACGCTCAATCCATAAATTATGTGAAGCATATGATTACTGCTGCCTGCATGTGTATTCCCCTCTACTAGAAACACGTTCGCACTCCCTCGCTCAAAGACTGGTTCACCAGACTGAACAAGATAGAGGAAAAGGAGGAGCTAATACACATTGCCCAAGACAGATACATGTTGTAATATGTTCACCGATTTATGTGGGACATTGTTGTGTGTATGTACACATGCAGTCAATGTTGACCAGGCCAGAATTACAATGGTTGATTTGTCCAACTGAATTTTAACAGCTGAAGACTCATGGAATGTGTTAATCTTATGCAAGTCTATTTGAACATCTAAAAGGGTGTTCAGGTGGTATCTGTTAATCTAATTACACATATCTAAAGGGGACTTGTTGATGTTGATATGCGGGAGTGCAAATTGGGGTGGTTCACGGCTGTTCACGGCTGGGGGTTGTTGTCTGTTTGAAAGACTAAAGCTAATCAAAGTCCTAAATTGAAACGGCCAATCAAATTGCTCAGCCATTCAACATTTAGTGAATATAACACGGCATTCAGTCTATAGGTTTAAGGTGAGGCTTGTCTGTGTATGGCTGGGAACACACAGGCCTAGGAACATGGGGTTCTGAATTATATCTCCTCTGTCGGATTTCTTTGTCATCTGTGGACTTTGGACTTTGTTCTGTGTTGGAAGTCAATAAAGTGCATCTCTCTGGAAGAATTGGGTTGCTGCGGAAGAGTACTTACTAATTAATTATCATAACCACGGTAATACTATCTACCCACTCTCTACCTGCACGATACCACTCTACATCATATCACCCAGTATATATTAAATCACTACATTGGTGCCGTTCAAGTGACCAGAAGAGCATTTTCGGACTTAGTAACAGAAGTCGGTGGTGACAACAATCCTGTGAGGTGGATAGAAGTCTGATGAAGAACCAAGAGCTGTGCTGTGACTCTAATGTCTGGTTGTGACATAAGAGAGTCTGATCTACAAAATTTAACAAGTTGGGAACCCCAGAATTATTCTCTGGAGACTGGAAACAACAACAACAAAAAAAAGGACCGTGTCGTGTACCAGAAGACCTGAACTGGAAGCTGAAGGGGTAACTAATGCGGTGAGTAAAATATTTCCTTTTTTTTAATTATTAGTAATATAATCAAAATGCTTACTCAGTGTGAAGCTAGTGTCAGTTCTGATAAAGTTAACAGATGGGTATTAAAATGTATTAAGCGCCATGGTGGTCCTTATGAAATTGCAGAAAAATGTAAGCAGACATGGACGATGATGAAGGAATTTTTAGAGAAAAATGTTTTTGATAGCAAAATTTCAGAAAGTAAAAGAAAAGATTGTATTATACAGGGCTTGTTATCTTGCTGTCTAACAATGGAAAGTTCTTTGAATAGTAAGGTTGAGGAAATTACCCAGTTACAGAAGGCAGTTGATAATAGCAACAATGTTTGTGAGAGGTTACAAAACCAATCAGACACCGAGACAGTAAATTTAAAGTTGGATGCGGTTACCATTGGTGAAGCCTTAATTGAGAAATCTAAACATTGTGATGAATTATTAGAGGAAAATGAGAGATTAAAATTAAGAATTATGGAATTAGAGAAGAGATCTCAGGAATGCAGATATGCATCAAATCTTGGATTCAGCAATCTGCAGCAAAATACAGACACAGACTCTCTATCAAATGAAACAGAACCTCATATTAAATCTGATAATTCATTACCAGCTGCCCCCACTGTGACCACCACAGTTTATAACAATAATAATAATACAGGTGAAGTTCAGCTTGTAATGAAGCCTTTGAAACCAAAACAATTAGACGCAATTCTTAAAGAAATAGGAATGGTTCCATACCATGATTTAAACAGATTTTTAAAATGGTTTTGTGACGTGCAGCAAGTCAGAGATATGTACAATCTCAACCCATCTGACTTAGAAAGAGTTTTGCAACATTCTGTAGGAAGTGGTCTTTGGATGAGAATTAAACAAATCTGTATTCAGCCTCTGAGGACAAGGGACATATTACTGGAATTATTATGTGTTTTGTATGGTGTACGTTCTGATGTTACTATTCATGGGAAGATCCAACAAATGCAAAATGAATCCCCCTATGAATTGTCACACAGGATAGCAACTAGGGTTGTCCCGATACCACTTTTTTAGGACCGAGTACAAGTACCGATACTTTTTTTCAAGTACTCGCCGATACCGATTACCGATACTTTTTTTTTAATGTCACGTGACAGTGTTTTTTTTTTTCATTTTTTTTTTTTTTTTTTTTTTAACAGTGCTTGCTTTTTTTTGGGGGGGGGGGGGTGAACGTTGTATGTGTGTGTTATTTTTTTTTTTTTTACAATTTTTATTTTTTACAATAATATTTCTTTTATTCTTTATTGTTTTTTTTTTTTTTTTTAATCAGCCCTTTTGGGGGGCTTTGGTGAGATATCAGGGGTCTTAACAGACCTCTGATATCTCCCCCTTGAGACAGAGAAAGAGACAGAGGATAGAGAATCCCCAGTCCCTTTCTCTGCAGCGTCAGCTGCACTGACAATGAATGGAGAGAAGACAGCAGCTTCTCTCCATTCATAAACTGACACATCGTAATCACAGAAGATTACAATGTTTCAGTTATGTGAATGGACAGAGTCAGCTGACTCTATCCATACACAAAGGAAGGAGGAGGGGGAGGACGGAGGAACTGAGGGGGAGAACGGAGGGGACAGATAAGAGCAGAACGGAGGGGACAGATAAGAGCAGAACAAGGGGACAGCTGAGAGGGACAGAGGAAAGGAGGGGGCATGGAGGAGGATGCAGTGGCAGTCAGCTGTGAGCGATCACCGCTGTCTGTCACTAAAGCTGGTGAAAGCCGCTGGGGGAGAATCTTGTAACTCCCCCACGCGCCGATCACAGCTGACAGTCAAGGTATCGGGGGAGGCATCGGGAGCATTTGCCCGAGTACAAGTACTTGGGCAAATGCTCGGTATCGGTGCCGATAGCGATACTAGTATCGGTATCGGGACAACCCTAATAGCAACTATTATGGAATTATTGGTCGGTAATAATCTTGCATTTGAGCGTGGGGGCTTGATACATATGAGTATGTTTCTAGATGCGTTGCATGAAGATATCAAACAAAATATTTTATTAGTTACCCCAAATCCTCATGATTTGAAAGACATATTGTTGAGAGCAGACCATTTATGGAGAAAGTCAAATGAGCAGGCTGTCAAAATTGATTTAGCCACATTGTTTAGGACAAATACTGAACATAAAGATCAGAAGATAATATCCTATGATAACACCCAGAGAGGACACTCCGGGTCAAACATAGGTGATATTAATATGAAAAACAGAGCTGAACAAAATAATAATAAGAAAAGGTCCAAGACTTGGATACCGTTCTCTCAGTTAAAACAGAATTATGACCTCCTGAAGATTGGGTATGACAAGATGAGAGGGGAACGTGATAAATTATCAGAGCAGCTGAAGGGGGTACAGGGTGTCATAAATGCAGAAGATGTACATTCTCCAGATCTGTTTTTGAATGCAAATGACACGTCTCTAGCTGTGGGGGTGAATTAGCTCCGAACTGTAAACGCGTAAATAGTGTTTTGTTTTAACTTCAAACAACGTTTAAGGACCTTGCTAATTAGTTTTGTTGGAGAGTTTTGTCTTTCAGGGACGTCTGAAGAGGCTTGCATGTGAATAGCAGAAGCACAGTATGAAATTGAATAGTGGGGGAGAATTATGGGAGAAATGCTGAATAGACAATATATCACTATACATGGAATTATAAAGTATTCATGGACTCTCTCGAAATTCATCAAGCAATGGACCTTTTTTCTTTTTTCTTCAACGCCCTAATTTTTAATTTTTCTCCCTTTTCCTGATATATTTTGCTTTTCATTTTTTTATTGTCTTTATGTTTTATTTCTTGAACTTTATCTTAAAACCAAAGAGAAGCATTTTAACCTAAAATAATTTTCATAACATCTGTACATATTACATAATGCGTATTGATCAATATATTTGACATCTAAGGTGAGATGCTGCACAATGGCTTGGCATAGCATAAATTTTAGTATGTTGGGTGGTTTTCCTAAATTTATAAGAGGGGTGAGTGAAATTCATCACTCTAGTCATGATTTGAAACTTTGTTGATTCAGTTGTTTATAATATGCTAAAGGCTATGACATATATGGATGAAAAAGACCTTCCTACCTTTCATAGTGAAGATACTGGCAAGAATTTCCACTGCCGCTTTGTCTGGATAGAAGATCTGATAAACACTGATGTCAAGCTGATTCTATCTGAACCATCGTGTGGGGGTATATGTATGTGTTGGTATACCATTCAGGTGTAATTGTGGACTGAATGATCCAAGTAACTGCTTTATTGAAGGCAGTGAGGGGTCGGCCTACAGCAAATTACAAAAGCAAATTGTGGCTGGCAATCAACAAAGATGGACTCATGAATGTCAAGTGCAAGGAAAAAGTTTGCATCACAGTTTTTACTGCCATATCCAAACCTTTTTGACCTTGAAAGTGAGTGCTGGTACATTGATGGTTCTTCTTACTATAAAGATGAAAGTAGAGTGTTTGCGTAAAAGCATCTTTAAAAATGGAAAGCTTGAGCCTGGAGATGAGAGAATCCTGGACTTGTGGATTGGAGCTCCCAGAGCAGAGCATACCAAACTTACTTTCAGTGAGATGGTGAGAGATGTGATGAAGTCAGACCAAAGGATGGACTGTGACATCAGCTCGTCTTTGCACAATTTTCAAGATCTTGATGTGATATAATAAGGCCTAACAGCTATATGGGCCACTGATGTTTACCAAATCCTTTTCTAGTCATGGTCTAAAAGTTATATTATCTAATAACTGTTTCATGGGGATATTTTAGAGGCTGGTGAAGAGAGATGTAACCAGTTTCAACTTCATATTTTATATGAGCCATTGTAAAGCATCCAGTACCTTAAATCATAATGATATTTTTTGTTGTTTGATTTATGGGTCAGTTCTAGTAGTTAGAACCGACCCAAGTGGGGGTATATGTTGTAATATGTTCACCGATTTATGTGGGACATTGTTGTGTGTATGCACACATACAGTCAATGTTGACCAGGCCAGGATTACAATGGTTGATTTGTCCAACTGAATTTTAACAGCTGAAGACTCTTTGATGTGTTAATCTTATGCAAGTCTATTTGAACATCTAAAAGGGTGTTCAGGTGGTATCTGTTAATCTGATTACACATATCTAAAGGGGGCTTGTTGATGTTGATATGCGGGAGTGCAAATTGGGGTGGTTCACGGCTGTTCACGGCTGGGGGTTGTCTGTTTGAAAGACTAAAGCTAATCAAAGTCCTAAATTGAAACGGCCAATCAAATTGCTCAGCCATTCAATATTTAGTGAATATAACACGGCATTCAGTCTATAGGTTTAAGGAGAGGCTTGTCTGTGTATGCACACAGACCTATGAACATGGGGTTCTGAATTATATCTACTCTGTCGGATTTTTCTGTCATCTGTGGACTTTGGACTTTGTTCTGTGTTGGAAGTCAATAAAGTGCATCTCTCTGGAAGAATTGGGTTGCTGCGGAAGAGTACTTACATCATCATTATAATACCTAAATATTAATACATATACCCGATCACTACAATACACAGCATTTTATGCTATCTGGGTTGGCTGGATCCACTTTAAATCTACGCTAACATATGCTGACATCATGACCCCGAGCTCTAGTAGGCAACTTCCAACTCCTGAAGTTTGAGGCACATGTGTTGTTTGATGATTGTAAAAGCCATTTACTCTCCTTGTGAAAGTGAACTATATATTTTGATACCACATGGAGCTTGGGGATGGAAGTGTTGCCATTGTCCCCCCCCCCCCCTCCTCCCCAGGGTGGGGGGTTTTCCTGTCCTTTATATTATCCTCCTTGTTTTCAAACTTTTTTTTGTACCTGGCTTACTTGTAAAATGGAAATTTTTCAATAAACAGATTATGGTAAAAAAAATCCTTTGGTAAGACAATATAACCAAAAGAAGGTGCGTGTGTGTGTGTATATAATGTACAGTATCTCACAAAAGTAAGTACACCCCTCAGTCACATTTTTGTAAATCTTTTCTTCTATCTTTTCATGTGACAACATTGAAGAAATGACACTTTGCTACAATGTAAAGTAGTGAGTGTACAGCTTCTATAACAGTGTAAATTTGCTGTCCCCTCAAAATAACTCAACACACAGCCATTAATGTCTAAACCGCTGGCAACAAAAGTCAGTACACCCCTAAGTGAAAATCTCCAAATTGGGCCCAATTTGCCATTTTCCCTCCCCGGTGTCATGTGGCTCGTTATTGTTACAAGGTCTCAGGTGTGAATGGGGAGCAGGTGTGTTTAAATTTGGTGTTATCGCTTTCTCTCTCTCATACTGGTCACTGGAAGTTCAACATGGCACCTCATGGCAAAGAACTCTCTGAGGATCTGAAAAAAAGAATTGTTGCTCTACATAAAGATGGCCTAGGCTATAAGAAGATTGCCAAGACCCTGAAACTGAGCTGCAGCACGGTGGACAAGACCATACAGCGGTATAACAGGACAGGTTCCCCTCAGAACAGGCCTCGCAATGGTCCACCAAAGAAGTTGAGGTCACGTGCTCAGCGTCATATCCAGAGGTTGTCTTTGGGAAATAGACGTATGAGTGCTGCCAGCATTGCTGCAGAGGTTGTAGGGGTGGGGGGTCAGCCTGTCAGTGCTCAGACCATAGGCCGCACACTGCATTGGTCTGGGGCTGTATGAGTGCTGCCGGCACTGGGGGGCTACAGTTCATTGAGGGAACCATGAATGCCAACATGTACTGTGACCTACTGAAGAAGAGCATGATCCCCTCCCTTCAGAGACTGGACCGCAGGGCAGTATTCCAACATGATAAGCACCCCAAACACACCTCCAAGACCACCACTGCCTTGCTAAAGAAGCTGAGGGTAAAGGTGATTTACTGGCCAAGCATGTCTCCAGACCTAAACCCTATTGATCATCTGTGGGACATCCTCAAACGGAAGGTAGAGGAGCGCAAGGTCTCTAACATCCACCAGCTCCGTGATGTCGTCATGGAGGAGGGGAAGAGGACTCCAGTGACAACCTGTGAAGCTCTGGTGACCTCCATGCCCAAGAGGGTTAAGGCAGTGCTGGAAAATAATGGTGGTCACACAAAATATTGACACTTTGGGCCCAATTTGGACATTTTCACTTAGGGGTGTACTCACTTTTGTTGCCAGCGGTTTAGACATTAATGGCTGTGTGTTGAGTTATTTTGAGGGGACAGCAAATATACACTGTTATACAAGCTGTACACTCACTACTTTACATTTACCTAGTAAAGTGTCATTTCTTCAGTGTTGTCACATGAAAAGATAGAAGAAAAGATTTATACAAATGTGACTGAGGGGTGTACTTACTTTTGTCAGATACTGTGTATATCTGACAAAACACTCACCCTAATTTTAAGAGGGAAGTTTCAGGGAAAAAAACTTAAATTTTAAATAAAGAACTTTGAAGCAAAATAAGGGTCATAGCCCATCAATGCAGCCTAATCAGTGCCCATCTGCAGGCTCCCCTTTGCTGATCATTGCAGGCTCACCAGTGGCGGATTACACAGAGCCAAGATCTGTGTACCCGGCGCTCAGTCACCCACAGTCCCGCCTCCTATGATAGACAGAACAGTGGTCCAATGCCGGGCCAGGAGGCGGGACTGTGCGTGACTGGGCACCGGGTACACAGGAGATCGCGGGTCTGTGTAATCCAGCGGCGCTTGCCCTCTCCCCGATTTTCAGGGGGAAAAAGTGTGTGTTATACGGTATTTGTTACTCTTTCATCTCTGATAAAAATGCTCTCTTCTGACCTACAGAAATTAACAGGTGGTTGCCTGGATCGACCTTAAATGAGTACTAATGACAATAAAGAATAATAGCGAGTAGGTACATAAACCTTCATCCAAACGTACCATGTAGGATGCAGTTCTGATAGCCCTATGGACATACAAAAAAGACTAAGAGAATAAAGTTCTCTTAAGAGGGCAAAAACTGAACACTACGGTAAATGCAAACTGGCTTTATTAGTACAAAAATTCACAACAAACCAAATTAAACTAAAAAAAAGGGGGGGGGGGGGGCACAGATAAATGGCTGACACAGACCAATTAAAAATGTGACAACGTTGTCAAATTGTTAAAAACATAGGGAGCCGCGGCTACACATCCCACATACACACCACAATCTCCATTGGCAAGAGCTGATAATAAAAGGTTAAAGATGATTCCTGTAAAAAGGCTCCTAATAAGTCAAGTTATTCAGTCATGAGCTATATAAGTGGTATACTGGGTGGATGGATGAATGATTTACGAGTGCCAGTCATAATTAAATTGAATAGATCAGTTCAGCGGGGTCAATCTGATGTGAGACTTCATCGAAGATGTCTTCATGGTATGGGTGGGTTCAGCTGAACAACTTGTGGACTTTATGTCTCAACTCAACATTAATGAAAGAAATATTCGGCTGACCTACTCCTACCATGCTGAGACACTTTCGTTCCTTGACCTGCAAATCAGAAGATCTGGAGATAGGATTATCCCTAGCACTTTTAGCAAAGAGATAGCAGCGAATGCTCTCCTCCTAGCACAGAGCCACCACCCTAAACCACTCATTAATGGGATACCCACAGGACAGTTTCTGAGAATAAGGCGGAATTGTTCTGAGGATGAACAATTCCAAAAAGAGGCACGTGATATGTATCAGCGATTTAGACAGAGAGGTTACTCACACCAGTCCCTTAAAAAAGCCAAAAACAACGCAAAAAAGAGGAAACGTGAAGATCTTCTTACCACCCAAAAAAAATTCACGTATCTGAAGGATACTGAGCAAGATTATCCTAGGATCATCACTAGATTTGGCTCCCAATGGACGAAGGTCCAGGAAATCCTTGACAGGCATTGGCACATCCTGAGATCTGCCGCGTTGATGGCCAATATAGTAAGTCCAAGACCCCTACTAACTGCTAGGAGAGCCCGCAATCTGGGTGATGTTTTAATCCATTCTGAATATAGGCTGACTACAAGTGAGAATTGGCTCACTAGGTCCAAGCTCCCCCCAGGTATGCATGCTTGTGCACACTGTGGTATCTGCAAGTATATAGCACAAACCGATGTGTTCGCCAATCCATGCGGAGGTAAAAACTATAGTTTATTAATTTTTCAACCACACGGGTTATTTATATGCTTACCTGTCCTTGCAATAAAATCTATATAGGCAAGACTAAACGCCAACTCCGCATTAGGATTGGTGAACACATCGGTAGTATTAAGAAGGATGATGATCCCACACTTTGCCAGGTTCCATAATGGTGATCCAAGGGGCCTGTTAGTTAAGAGAATTTATGTGTTGAATTTGCCCCCTAGAAGGGGAGACTTCGACACCATCCTTCTCCAGAAAGAGAAGATGTGGACATACTACCTGGACTCTGTGGTCCCTAAGGGGTTAAACACCGAATGTAGTCTATAGCCCTTCTTATAAAAGTGATGTTTGAGCTAATGCAATCTACTGCTATCCATTCTTAAACGTTCTGGATCTGTCTATTGCATGCTGACTACATAACTATCTAATCCTCGATGTTTGCAATCTTTATCTTATGCGGTCTGTATTTATTCCTTTTGTTTATATTGGTATTACCACCCTCAATTATGTAGACTTATTTTCTCCACTTCTTGCCGTCAATGACATTTCCCTATGACCCTAATATGCCTTTGCACTTTTCTAAGTATCTTTGCTGAATGTTTGTATTGAGAGGTGATTCGGATTACATAAGAGATAGGAACTACATCATTAATTGCCTATTTATACCTGTTCTCTCTTCTTTTTTTATTTTTTTATTGCCACTTCAGCGAAGTTTTTCAGAGGGTCTTGTTTCAACTTTTCAGTTTAATCTCGTCCCTTCTCATCATCACATCATTGTGGCATTTTAATCTGATTTTTACAAGTCGTTCATAATATATTGGAAGAAACCCTGTTAGTTTCTTTCCATCTTTTTACCTCATAGAAAATCCCATACCCCCCACACTCCCCCCCCCCCCCAATATCCCCCACCCTGGCCACTCTCTCTTCATACCCAACTCCTACTCCTGCTCCCCTTTTCTCCTATTGGATCTAATCTCCACTCTTCTCTCCTTCTCAGGTATTATCAGTCTAGCTACTTTGGGGCCTCAAACTATATACCCATCACCTCGGCACACCTCAATGAACACTTATACTCTGCCCAGTCCCTCCATTTCATCTCAAAATCTTCCATTCCCATCCCTTCACTGAACCTTAAGTATTCTAGGCTTTGAATTTCATTAATTTTATTGAACCAATCCCGTAACGTGGGTCTTCCTTTTTCTTGCCAGTATCTAGGTATAAGACTTTTGGCCGCATTAGTGAGCTGTGGTATTAACTTTTTCAGATATGTCTTCGTAGTCATTTCGCTCCCATGAAATAGGCACACCCAAGGGTCATCTGGGATTTCAGTGTTAGTAATCTCTCTGATAATTCGCCTTACCTCTCCCAAATATTTTCTAATTTCCGGGCACTGCCACCAGATATGCGCCATTGTCCCAATCTTTTGACATCTCCGCCAACAGAGTTCCGATGTTTCGCTTTAAAATGTATGTGCTCTATCGGGAGTGATATATATTCTCGCCAGGCACTTGTAGTTTAACTCCAATGACTTGCAGTTAACCGATGTGGTATTAACCCTCCATAGTATCTGCCATATCTCCGGCTCTTTAAGCTTAATATCTAGTTCCTTCTCCCACTTCTTGATAAATGGTGGGATCCCCATGCCCCTTAGTTCTATTAATACTCTATAGATCTTAGAGATCCCCCCCCCTTCCCTTTTTCTCTGTGCAGATTTTCTCCAAAGGCCGTAGATTTTTGGCTGATCTAATTGGCTGCGGGAGTGTATTAATAAAATGATTCAGTTGGTTGTACCGCCATGGATCTATGACCAGCAGTTCACCCTTATCTTTTAATTCCTGATATGTGCAAATTTTACCCTGTCTCATGACGTCCTTTAATTGAGCATCCTCCTCTAATATCCACTTCCCAAACAAGTCCTCTAACCCTGGTACAAAATAGTCTGTATCCTTGAGTGGGATTAAGGGTGAATTAAACTCCCAGTGCTCCCTTTTGTGCAGGTTATCCCAAATTGTAAGTACGTGTCTTGTGATGTCCTGTGTTTCCGTGCTAAGTTTTCTGAAATGTGGTGGAATCCAAACTATCCTACCCATCGTGATTTTGCTAATTGTATTTTCCATTTTAACCCATTGTTTTTCTTTGTTATTTTTAACCCATTCTATTATTAGTGATAAAGCAATTGCCTCATAATACTTTCTAATATCTGGTGCACCCCACCCCCCTTCGCCTTATCTTTACTGTGTGAAATTTATACAAGGTTATTTCCCTCTCCAAATAAACCTTAGAAACATAGTGTGCAAAATTTTAAGGTAGGCTTGTGGAAGTGAAATTGGGAGCATTTGCATCTTATATATAATTTTGGGTAGGATTACCATCTTATATAAATTAATTCTTCCTCCCCACGATAACTGACCTCTTGTGATTCTATTCAGCTCTTTCTTGATCTCGTTAAGGAGTGGCATAAAATTACCCTGGAATAATTTCTCTTTTGATGTAGTCATTTTAACTCCTAAATAAATGGGAAATGCTTTTGATATGTGTAATCCCCTAGTTTGCTTTTATTGATGTCTAATGTTTCAGATTTGGCTGGGTTGAACCTAAAGTTAGATAACTTCCCGTATTCTTTTAGGGTAGAAATCAGATTCGGAAGGGTGGTCCTTGGGCGGGTGACATAGAATAAAATGTCGTCCGCGAAGGCGGCTAGTTTGTAAACTTCTTTGCCGATTATTATCCCACTAATGTCCGGATTTTGCCTTATCTTTATAAGGAGGGGTTCGAGTGCCTACACAAACAACAGTGGGGAAAGTGGGCACCCCTGTCTTGTGCCATTGAACATTTCGAATGGCTCCGAGAGTAAGCCATTTACCTTCAATCTCGCTGTGGGTCGGGAGTATAATGCCTTTATCCGTCTGATCATTCTATCCCCGAGTCCAATCTCCCCCAATGTACACAGCATAAAGCCCCAGTCCACCCTGTCAAAAGCTTTTTCAGTGTCGATTGACAGAAGTAGTCCTGGGGCTCCACTGTTTTTGATTTTCTGCACTGCCAAAAGCGTTTTGATACCATTATCCCTCCCCTCTCTTCCTGGTATAAACCCCACCTGATCTGGGTGTATGATCTCATTTGTTATCTGTTTCATCCTTTCGGGTAGGACTTTGGCAAATAGTTTCATATCTATGTTTAGGAGTGATATGGACCTGTAACTGGAACAGAGCGTGCTATCCTTGCCTTCTTTCAAGATAATGGCAATATTGGCTTCCAACGCTTCCTTCCTCATCTCCCAATTATCCCCAATCCCGTTCATATAAGAGCACATTTTGGGGATTAGTTGATCCCGGAATTTTTGGTAATATTAAACTGTCAGCCCATCGGGGCCAGGACTTTTGCCAACTGGTGTTTCCTGGAGTATTTTTCTTAACTCCTCCTCTGATATGGGGGCCCTCTAAGACACTCTGTTTAGTTTCTGCAATTTTGAATAGTCCAATATCTTTTAGATAAGCTTTTATTTTCTCTTGTTTTTTTCCCTAACCTCTTGGGTATCTTTCTTGTTAATTGCGTATAACCCCCCGTAATAGTCTTGAAATATTTTAGCGATATCTCTGGTTTTATGTCTGATGTTCCCTGTCATTGCTTTTATTTCCTCTATATAGGTGATAGTTTTCTTTTTTCTCAAAGCCCTTGCCAGGAATTTACCCGGTTTATTTCCGCCTATATATAGAATAAAATAGAGGGGGGTGGTGCTGCACTAGTCCTAATGTAAGAGTATCTAAAATTACCAAATATTAATAAAATGGCATATTGCCTAGTGTAGAAGGTGGGTAATATAGATGAGTCATGTGTTGTAAAGAAATCAGCTGCATATGTGGGTAAACAAGGAATGGAGGCTCCAGGTGTGAGGAGTAAATTTACAACTAATTTCAGATGCAGACCCTGCACCTACGGTATGAACAACAATAAAGATGCATGTGGAAAACGCACATAAATGGAAAAACCTGACTATAACACATAAAGTGAGCCGCACTCTAGTACAGAGTACCTCTAGGTGTTGAAAATAGTCCCGGTAAAGTGATAAATATGCAAAGTGACAACACATTCAAATAAAATAATCACATAAGTAAACATAAACCTCACTTTAGTGCAAGGTTACTGTGAATGTCTTAAGGAATCGAGTAAAAGGTGATAAAATAAAATCAAGAGGGTGAAAGGTAGACACTGCATAGATATTCCAAATTAATGGATAAGGTGTAACTAACCTTTCGCTGCAGTGCAAACCTATATATACATACATTTAAACATCAGCGTATATGAATAAGAGTAAGAATAACATGGACCACACTCGAGTGCGATATAAAAGTAATTATCATATAAAAAACTATACAAGGTGATGTTAAAAGTGTCCAGTGTCAGCAATCTGTGCTCACAGAAATAAAACGTCCAACAAGCAAAGTGACTGTGTGCAGCAAAGATATCTTCAAACAACTTCTTAAACGTGCTTAATGGGGAGTGTGAAGGCAGCAGCTACATTCTAGCGTTGCTTTCCTCAGATGAGTGAGAGGTGTGGAGTGCAAACAGCAGTCCAATTCATGCAGCAATCCGATAATGGAGGGCAATGGCCCCTTACCTCACTATGCTGAGGTTACAGCATGAATCAATATATATGATGTCTCCTATGGGCAGTCAGTCCTGGGTCTCAACCTGTCCTTCAATATGCCTCAGATCTTGCAGGGGCACAGCGGCCAGAAGGAAAACGAAAATGCCACATAGTGTAGTAATTTTGTAAAAATGAAGGCTTTATTCAAAGAAAAGTAAAGTACTCACACAGCGGTTCAACAGGGGGTGGAGTGTATCCTGACGAGCAGCGAGCTCGTATGTTGCTACAGTGGAGGGTGCCGGTCCCTACGCGTGGCGTCACGGGTCACGTGGCTTCTTCAGGGGACCCATAATAAAAAAATGAAAAGTGTGGCGTGCAAAATTATTCGGCCCCCTTGCGTTAATACTTTGTAGAGCCACCTTTTGCTGCGATTACAGCTGCAAGTCGCTTGGGGTATGTCTCTATCAGTTTTGCACTTCGAGAGACTGAAATTCTTGCCCATTCTTCCTTGCAAAACAGCTCGAGCTCAGTGAGGTTGGATGGAGAGCGTTTGTGAACAGCAGTTTTCAGCTCTTTCCACAGATTCTCGATTGGATTCAGGTCTGGACTTTGACTTGGCCATTCTAACACCTGCATACGTTTATTTGTGAACCATTCCTTTGTAGATTTTGCTGTATGTTTGGGATCATTGTCTTGTTGGAAGATAAATCTCCGTCCCAGTTTCAGGTCTGTTGCAGACTCCAACAGGTTTTCATCCAGAATGGTCCTGTATTTGGCTGCATCCATCTTCCCCTCAATTTTAACCATCCTTCCTGTCCCTGCTGAAGAAAAGCAGGCCCAAACCATGATGCTGCCACCACCATGTTTCACGGTGGGGATGGTGTGTTGAGTGTGATGAGCTGTGTTGCTTTTACGCCAAACATATCATTTTGCATTGTGGCCAAAAAGTTTGATTTTGGTTTCATCGGACCAGAGCACCTTCTTCCACATGTTTGGTGTGTCTCCCAGGTGGCTTGTGGCAAACTTTAGACGAGACTTTTTATGGATATCTTTGAGAAATGGCTTTCTTCTTGCCACTCTTCCATAAAGGGCAGATTTGTGCAGTGTACGACTGATTGTTGTCCTATGGACAGACTCTCCCACCTCAGCTGTAGTTCTCTGCAGTTCATCCAGAGTGATCATGGGCCTCTTGGCTGCATCTCTGATCAGTCTTCTCCTTGTCTGAGCTGAAAGTTTAGAGGGACAGCCAGGTCTTGGTAGATTTGCAGTGGTCTGATACTCCTTCCATTTCAAAATGATCGCTTGCACAGTGCTCCTTGGGATGTTTAAAGCTTGGGAAATCTTTTTGTATCCAAATCCGGCTTTAAACTTCTCCACAACAGTATTACGGACCTGCCTGGTGTGTTCCTTGGTCTTCATGATGCTCTCTGGGCTTTCAACAGAACCCTGAGACTATCACAGAGCAGGTGCATTTATACAGAGACTTGATTACACACAGGTGGATTCTATTTATCACCATCACTCATTTAGGACATCATTGGATCATTCAGAGATCCTCGCTGAACTTCTGGAGTGAGTTTTCTGCACTGAAAGTAAAGGGGCTGAATAATTTTGCACGCACCACTTTTCAGTTTTTTAATTGCTAAAAAAGTTTAAAATATCCAATAGATTTCATTCCACTTGACAATTGTGTCCCACTTGTTGGTGATTCTTCACAAAAAATTAAAATTTTATATCTTTATGTTTGAAGCCTGAAATGTGGCAAAAGGTTGAAAAGTTCAAGGGGGCCGAATACTTTCGCAAGCCACTGTACAAGTTGATACTGATGTAACTTCTTTTTTAATTTGTTCATCCAAACCCCTCCTGTCCCCCGTGCATGAGACGTACTATCTCTTCCTGGTTCCAGACAGAGATTAAAGTCCCCTGCTATTATGGCCTCCCCTTCTTAAATTCCTCAAACTTCGCTAAAACCCCCAGTAGATATCTGTTTGTGTTCTTATTAGGACCGTAAATGTTTGCCAGTGAGCATTCAAATCCGTTTAATTTGCCTCTCAGGAAAAGCTAGCGCCCCTCAGGGTCAGTCATTCTCTCTTCTAACTCAAACCTTACCCCCCTGGCAAACCCTATAGCAACTCCTTTTGCACAGCTAATAGGAGAATCTCCATAGAACCTATAAGGGTAAAATGCTTTTGATTGTATTGATTTATAATTGCTTTATTAGGGTAAACTGCTTCTGATTGATAATTGTTTCTTGATTAATAAGCAGATATATGAAAAGCTTGCATTTTAGATGAACTTGTAATTTCTGTGATATTTCAGCTAAGACTTCAACCTCTGTGGTTTTTTAGCTACGGAAGCAATAATCTATTTAGATATTAGGTGTTAAGTTAGTTTAAGATAAGTTCTTTATTTTACATACATTTGTTTTAACCACAAGCTGTAACATTTGAATTCATAGAATGTGGTTACACGCTTCTACTTAGGTGATATTAGAATTCTTAGAATATAGATACGCGCTTCTGTTTAAATGACGCACAAACTTAGTCTATGCGGATGAGACCCAGGGAGGTGTGATAAAGACAGCTATGTGGTAACACACAAAGAGAGGTCATGTTATGTTGCTATGATGTATAACTTTAACTTGTATTTTGATTGGTCCTTTGACTTGTATTTTGATTGGTCCACCTACGAGTGGAATACGTGACAGTTACTCTATATATTCAAATGCTCGAGAACCCATTAAATTGTATTCATGATTCACGTACAACCCGTGTATGTGTCTTGTTTACCTCACCGGTGAAGGGGTTGAAATCCACACACCCAGTGTCCGAGCCTAGGCTAAGAGGTCCAAAAGAACCGAACCTAACAGAGCTGGTGTCAGAAGTGGGATGGTCCTGTCCGGCAGGTAAGTGGACAATATTTTACCTAATTTTTGGTGAAGTCTGTACACTTATTCTGTCGTGGCGACCGACCACAATTTTTGTTGTAGACTGTTTTATTGATATTCTGTGCTTCTGCAGAAGGCTAGGCTGGCCTCTGGGAAGTTAAAGGTCGGGTTCTTTACAGGAAAGAGATAGTTTGACTAGTGCAGGTCAAAAATTATACTTGGGAAGTAATTTTTACGCTCAAGTACAAAGGACGGGTGTTATTGTGGAGCCCCATTGATAGAAAGCGCGCATATGAATTATTGGTATATGCATATTGTTTATTTTTTATTATTGCATTTTAAAATTGTGAAAAGTTATAGTTTACTGCTTATAGCATAAGTATTGTACCAATATTATTGTTGAGTAAGGAAATTTTAAAAGTCAATAGTTGTTCATAAGAATTCTTGTTATTGGATTTAGAGTATAGATACTGTTTATGTTACAGGCCACGTAAGTATCTCTTTTCAAATGTCTATGGGCTTGCATGATTATTGTGAATTACCTAACACTAGATGTGGTCAATGCAGATTAGGCTTGTTGTTTCTGTACCAAGAAGACCTTCCCATATTAATATCCACTAGACCTTACGGTTTCACTACCAGACTGGGAAAAACCCCAGTCTATCCCCAAACTGACAACTCAACTACCTCATATTTGTTGAAAATTAATATACATAATTTTATAGGTGAGGACAACTTATTGTACGGGTCCTCCTTTGACGAAGTAAAATCCCAGATCATAAGACATACTGGTTGCTACCATCCCTGTCCCTATTCTAGCCACCAAATACCACCAGAGATAAATGGGGAATTCTGCAGACAAGATAGACAAGGAAGCCCAGACCCAGATACAGACTCAGATACCCCAAACTGGTCTGGTCTGTCAGCCCACTCCATATGAGTACCTATATACCCTTGTCCCAGCTGGAAGTATGGAACCTTTCTGGACCAACGTCCGATTAAGGTGTCACCAAATAGGACTTTCAGACATAGGCACGGCTGGCCCTTGTAATGAAAGTGACTGGCAGGAAGTCCAGAAAATTTGTGGAACCCATAAAAATAGTTACCCTCCGGGATCGGGATCATGGGACCCAGATTATATGAAACAAACATGTAAATTGTGGGAGGGTCATTTAAAAACATATAAAAAAAAGTATGTGAAAGTAACTAAACAAAAGAGTCAGTTGACCAATAAACCTCCCTTCCCACGCGGACATATGCAATCCGATGTGTCAAAGTGAGGGTCATTTAAGCTACTCGAACTTGCCCCAGTGTCTATTAAAAAGGGTATACAGTTCCCTTCGACCTGTAATATAACCTGGGGTAGTTGTTTCCAAGAGACATTATGACACACTAGCACGAGAGATGGAACTTGCTCAAGGCATCCCTATTGGTGATATTGTGAGTTTTGATTGTTGGAGGGCCAAGACATGGGAATGTGGTGGCGAGGGGTGGGTGGGGGATTGGCAGGTGGGTTAGAGGTCTGTGGTGGCTGATAAGGTCTTTGATAGGTGTTGGAAGGTGGGGGATTCTCTTGGTACCTAGGTTGGTAAACCTGGTTCCTGGCTGGCTGGGGGCCATAGGGATATCCCTGTCCTCCTTGTCCTCTACCTCTCTGCCGGTTATCCTGTTTCCTTTGTAACCCCTTTCTCCTAGGGCACTGGGATTTCCAATGTCCATATTGACCACAGCTGAAACAAGCCTGGTCTGGGGGTACTATCTGAGGGGTCATGATGTCTGCACCTAGTTCGTCCTGATAGAAGGTACCACCCTTCTGGTTGAATACCCCTGCTATGTCCCTAAGCCTATTCTCCTTCATGAAATCTTCTGCCTTCTGTGACATCCAGTTAGGAGTCACTAGTTTGAGGAATTGAGTTATTTTTGGATCACCCCCAGTCATGATGGTGGTCATGAACACGGAGTCTCCCGCCTCATCAGTATTTTTAAACAACTTGTGTACACGGGTGCAGAAGTCAAAGAATTTTTCTTTTGACTCTTGTTTGGCCATTACTAACTCTTGGAGAGCATTCTGACCCTTATAGGTAGCACACCAATGTTTACAGACTGCTGCCCAGAAGGCTTCCCAGTTTCCCCCGTCTCCAACAATATGGGTTTTATACAGCTCCTTTACCTCTAAATTACTGGCAGGATCAGGATCCAAAATGTCCAAAAGACCCCTCAAATCTTCCCCATCTAGACTAGCCCCGGTACAATATTTCTGGAGGAAACTACAGGCCTCGCGGGGGTATCTTTTTGGTATGGGGCATAGATCCTTAATTTTCTGTATTTGTCCCAGAGGTAAGGGTACATGAATTACAGTTTCTCCCATAGATATCATGGGGTAAGAGGAGGTAGGACCTTCCTTTTCCTGTGTATCTTTTACCTCTGTTGGTGGGGAATGGCTGGGGATGCCTTCGGTACCAGTAATACCTAGGCGTTGTTGTTTTCTTTGTATGCGGGTGAGCATTTGTGGGCTGTGTAGGACCTGACTCACTATATTTTCTTCTTCTGGAGTTAGGGTCTCACCTTCTTCTTCCTCTTGTTCCACAGGGAGGAATTTCTTAAATTCTGCCTCTGTGTCTTCCTTTCTCTTTTTTATTTCTAAAACTCTGGCGTCTAGAATTTCCATTTCTTTGAGCATCTCCGTTTTCCTATTTGCTATTTCCCATTCTTTCTGTCTTATCTCTTCCTCCAGCCTTCTGTTAACTTCTTCTTGTTCTTTTAAAAGCCTCTCATATCTCTCCTTCCCCTCAGCCTCTTTCTCAGCATGAATTCTTTCTGTCATTTCTCTTTCTTTTCTTAGGGATAACTCTGCATCTGTTTCCTCTCTACCATACTCATCCTCTGTCTCCTCTTCTGTCTTTGTACCTTCCTCCTCACCTTTTTGATCCATTTCTAACTTCCATTGGGCTCTTTGATTAGGGGTTGCTGATTGGTGTATGAGGGTTATCATAGTATTCATGTCTATACCGGGTATTAGGTCTGTCTCTAGATTGGGGTAGAGAGCTAATTTTCTTTCTGGGGTTACTGTGTCATCTTTTACCATAACATAAGGTGGAGGTGGTTCTGGGGCAGAGGGAATGCTCTGGCAGACAGAATAGCTAAAGATGTGGCTCTTAAAGCCAAAGTATCTCCAACCCCCACTTCTGTGTTCTTCCAACAAGATTTCAATTCCCCAGACTTCCCCACTGTGGCCGCTCAAATGCAGTCCTCTGCTACTGAGAAGGATGTAATACATTGGTCCAAAGAAGGATTGACCAAAGACCATAATGGTCTTTGGACAAAAGGGAGGGTGATAGGCATTCCCACAGCTAGTGCCCCCCTTCTTTTGTCATATCTTCATGGCCCTGGCCACATAGGATCAAAACCCCTTTTAAAACTTTATGAGGAACTATTTTGTACCCTAGACTCCCACAAACAAGCTGAGACACTGACCAAGAGTTGCCTAACATGTGCCCAGAACAATGTACAAGGAAAAAGATATGGCCTGCATGGGGTTCTACCTCCACCTTTGGGCCCATTGCAGGACCTCCAGGTGGACTTTACCCATATGCCTACCCAGAAGGGTAACTTAAAGTACTTACTGGTCATCTTGGACAAATGGTCAGGTTGGGTTGAGGCAATTCCCACCACAGGGGAAACCGCAAAGATAGCTGCCAGAGGTATACTTAACCATTGGATCACCAGGTTTGGGATCCCTCAGAGAATCTGGTCTGACCAAGGCCCAGCCTTTACCTCTGCTGCTACACAAGAGTTGGCCAAAATACTGGGAATTCAATGGAAACTTCACATCCCCTATCACCCCCAGAGTGCAGGAATGGTAGAGAGAATGAATAGGAACATAAAAGACAAATTAAAAAAGGCAACCCAGGGTACTTTTAAGAACTGGATAGATTTCCTACCTACTGTCCTATTCCAGATTAGAACCACACCTCACTCAAAAACACTGTTCTCCCCCTTTGAAATATTAATGGGAAAGCCATGCCAAATAGACATTCCCAAGCTAGACTCAACTGAAGACATTAACCTATATTCTTTGCAGGAAAAGTACGTGAAAGAACTGGTAAGTAGCATTGAAGGAATCAATGAGCATGTGTCTGTCACCCATCTTCCTCTTTCCACAGAACCTACCCATCCCTTCATTCCGGGTGACAAGGTCCTGATCAAGCAGCTGGCTGGAAGGAAAACTACTGGACCCATCTTCACTGGACCATGGGACATCGAGAAAGTTTCCAGGACGGCTGTACTGACTACTTACTCACCCCAATGGATCCATGCGAGTCGACTAAAGAAGAGCCCCAACTATCCGAACACTCCGGATCCACCGGTACCATCACCTCATCCCAACCCGGACTATCTGGAGGAACCAACACTCTCAGATCAGGAGATAGAACTGATGGAGGAAATGGAGAACCTTGCCTTGCAAGACCAGGAGAACAATCAGGAGAAGGAGGAAGGAGACGAATCCAATTGACCAAGAACAAAAAATTCATATACTTCATATGCCTAGCTGCCCTGATTTTTACTGTTTTTGCAGGCATCTGTGTTTTCATAATATGCTATGATCACAAATCATGTGGGTGGGAGAGCATGGGAACCAATGAAACACACCATAGAAATAAGAGAGCCATTAAACCCACTTAATGGTCTAATAGAGATGCCCCTAGGGATCCCAAATGTTGTTACCCCCGCGACATGTCAAAGCGAATGCCTGTCCAAAATCTCATACTGGGATATTACATAACCCCTGATAACTGTCCCATATCAGCATTAAAATTACTCCTTAAAGCATCTACAAAGAATAATAGATCCCAAATGGTAATGTGTGTTCCATCCAAACACCCCTTCGTAGTTAAAACCATATTGCAGGCAAACAGCACCAAAACAAATATCACCCAATTGACAGTAGACAAGGTATCAAAAATTGCAATTGTCAGGAACGAGGACATTAAAGTAGTCAACAAGAGATCCAAATTAGGTTCAGGAATAAAAGTTAATAGGCCCCCACCCCCTTTGCAAGACAGTAAAACTTATAGTTTATTGTCAGACATTCCACATCACTTTAAGCTACAATATCAATTTGGGAAATCTTTTACTAGACATGAGAATGTACCCTGCTGGGTATGTTCCCATATGGGAACGGGTAGGACTCAAATGCCCATGGTAGGAAAACCTGTTGATCTGGAACTACTGACCAAGCAAACAGATATACATGAAACGGCTAATATCACTATCAGGCCTAACCCCATCATCTTTTCAGGTTACACTGATGAGCCAGATTTTTGTTTCTTAAATGGCGCATCACTGACAGAAGGAGGAATTCCTAATGGGGAATTTTGCAGGAACACAAAGGTAAATTTTACACTTCGAGATGTACAAAGGTTCATGGCAGATAGGTCATTTGATATCGTAGGGTTAAATACTGCCATGATTGCTGATGCGGATGAAAGAGTAGGTAATTATACACTCTACAATATTTCTGACTGTGTTCATGCCAGGTCTGGAATGGATAAAACACCCTTGCAGAATTGGTTGCATACTTATCACATGAATGACCTTTTCATTAACACTGATTCCACTCCTAGTTTGGGTGATTGGCTCTGTTTGGTAGGACTACGCTCAGTGCGTAGTGCTCAAGAGGAGGTTTCTTCTGCCCCACATTTGCCCAGGGGATGGATGGTGTGTTGTGGTCTCACCTGTCATACCTCCATCCCCATCCCCATAGACTCTGAGACAGGAGGTTGGTGCACCCTAGCCCGAATGATTCCATACATGGGTATATCTGGTGATACTCAAACTGTCCACATGGTTCCAGCCCATGGGACACTTTCATTCTCACGCCCTAAGAGAGCAATTACTGCCTGGTGGGAGAAATTATTAGCCTCCATAGGAGGAATAGGAATGTGGTCTGCACTGGAGGATATTGATAGATACTCTGACATCATACTTGGTTTGATAAACTCCTCATCCAGAGATATCAACTTATTAAATGAGGAGACTCTTAAACTAAGAATGCAACAAGAACTTATCATTATACATCAGGAACAAATGTTAGCTGCTATCACTGGTCTATGTAATCTTATGGATAATAAGGAAATGTGTTGTACTTATATCCATAACTTTACTACCCCAATTGAACATTTGACTGTACCTGATTATCATGATATAATACAGAACCATGCCACTCAAAGAAGTAAACTATTAGAACAGGCCAGGACGTTCACAGACGACTGGAATCCTCTTTCAGGTGTGGGAGGTTGGTTCGGAGGAGCTTGGTCCAACATTACAGGATTCTTTAAAAAGATAGGCATAGTGTTGCTCTTGGTAATTGTTTTATTTTTCGCCATATACCTGGTTGTTAAATTGGTGTTCTGTATCCTGGGTAAAATGGGGAAACTGGAGGTGTCAAAGGAGGCCACCCCAGACCCTAACTTGCTCCTTTCTTCACTTTCCCCAAAGGGAGAAGAGAGATGGTATGATACTGCTATGTAAAAGTGATCAATGACATCTGGACAGATGACATGATCAAAGGGAGGTTTATAAGGGTAAAATGCTTTTGATTGTATTGATTTATAATTGCTTTATTAGGGTAAACTGCTTCTGATTGATAATTGTTTCTTGATTAATAAGCAGATATATGAAAAGCTTGCATTTTAGATGAACTTGTAATTTCTGTGATATTTCAGCTAAGACTTCAACCTCTGTGGTTTTTTAGCTACGGAAGCAATAATCTATTTAGATATTAGGTGTTAAGTTAGTTTAAGATAAGTTCTTTATTTTACATACATTTGTTTTAACCACAAGCTGTAACATTTGAATTCATAGAATGTGGTTACACGCTTCTACTTAGGTGATATTAGAATTCTTAGAATATAGATACGCGCTTCTGTTTAAATGACGCACAAACTTAGTCTATGCGGATGAGACCCAGGGAGGTGTGATAAAGACAGCTATGTGGTAACACACAAAGAGAGGTCATGTTATGTTGCTATGATGTATAACTTTAACTTGTATTTTGATTGGTCCTTTGACTTGTATTTTGATTGGTCCACCTACGAGTGGAATACGTGACAGTTACTCTATATATTCAAATGCTCGAGAACCCATTAAATTGTATTCATGATTCACGTACAACCCGTGTATGTGTCTTGTTTACCTCACCGGTGAAGGGGTTGAAATCCACACACCCAGTGTCCGAGCCTAGGCTAAGAGGTCCAAAAGAACCGAACCTAACAGAACCAAACTGGGAAATCTTTAGAAAAATTGTTTTGACTCTTACCAAAAAAGAGGTGTGTCTCCTGCAACAATACTACCTCTGCTTTCAAATATTTCAATTCGCCCATTATGTTAGCACGCTTTATGGGAGAATTCAAACCCCTTACGTTATATGATATTATGTTCAGGCTAGACATCTTTTCTTACTGTAGAAATAGATTTTCAATTCCAAATCAACCGTAGGAATAGGAGTCGATATAGTGAGTGCCCTCTCTAACCCATCTCCCCCCCCCACACCTCCTACCCCCATCCCATCCACCTCCCCCCTCCTTACCCTCCCACTTGGGGGAAAAAGGTCTCCCCATGACCCAGCGAACCGAGGCCCACTTACTCCTCCCGGCCCCTCGGTTAGCCCCCTAGAGGTTGATCTCTGATCGGCCACCATCAGAGCCGATGCTCCCCCCAGATTTTTTTGGGGTTCCCCTGCCCGTTCCCCTCACCCCCAGCCCCCCCCCCTCCCCTGTATCAAGAGCCCCCTTCCTATTAGCCTTTTCAGGCACAATTTATGCTCCAAAACTAATTTTCAGATTCCTTTAACTTTTACTTCTTCCCTTCTGATCTTTTTGCTTTAAGGACGGGTTGCCATGCTTGCGATACTTCAGAGCAATCTAGATTTTAAGTTCTTTCCCACCAGCCCGGGATTTCTATTAATGGTACATTTAAGCGATTACAAAATTTTGGTGCATCTTCTGGGAATCTTAACACTGCAGAACAGCCTTCTTTGCGTCCTGTTATGCAGGCTGGAAAGCCCCAAGAGTATTGGACATTATGTGCTTTAAGCTGGACAAGCAGGGGTTGCAGGATTCTTCTCCTGGCCAAGGTCTCAGCTGCCAGGTCTGGGAAGATCTGCAGGGTTGTCTTGTCGTATTTCGCTGATTGGTTGTTTTTCAGACATGCCCTAATCTGTTCTTTATCTTGAAAGTTATGGAATCTTGCAATGACATCTCTTGGGACATCCCCAGCAATCTCAGCGGGTTTTCTTATCCGATGTATTCTTTCAAACTTGATTTTACTGGTTGCACCCGATGTCTTTATCATATGCCCAAAGATTTTGTCCATTTTTTCCTGCAATTCCTCCTTTTCTCCTTGTATCTCCGGGAGACCTCTGATCCTGAGGTTCTTCCTTCTGTTCCGGTTCTCTTGCTCTTCAATTTTGTATAATATATTCCTCTGATCTTTTTGCATCTCATTTAATTGTGCCTTGAATTTTTTTTATCTCCTCTCCCTGCGTGTCCAGCCTAACTTCAGTGTCTTCCACCCTTTTTACTATATAATTCATATCTTCATGGAAGGTTGCTATCTCTCCTTTTATAAATGTTTCCAATCTCACGAACATTTCTGCCATTTCACTCTTGGTTGGTAGCTGTTTTTTTTGTTTGGGTTCCATTCTGGCTTGTTCCTCTGATGCTATGGGTACCTCGCTCCCCGCTAGACTAGTTTCTGCATCTTCAAACTGTTTTCTTACTCCGGTCTTTTGGCTGCCTTCTGATGTTTTATTTTTAGCCGCCACTTGTTTGCCCGGGCTTTCTTTACTCCCTTCTTGTACCATATATTTTTTAATAGTTCCTGGGCTTGCACTTAACCTGGGAGGGTTCGCTGCGGCCCCTTTCACTGATTTACCTCTCATTTCTCGTTAATACAGGTGTTTTAATCTAGACGATTAGAGCAAGTGATTTCTAATTTGGTCTCCACTTCCCAGTCGGTACACTGTACCGTCAAAGTACTTTATTTTAGACTCTGGGTGAATATTGCCTGGCCTATATGCATCCACTAATACAGGCAAATCTATGCATTCATCGATGTTTCATGTCTCTATACCCCACTGCCCGCGAACAAATTTTCAGGTGTTTGCGAGTCTCATTATTTTCGGGTGTGCTCAATTCTCTGGATTTTCAAGTGTAAATGATTCTTTGTATTGCTGCAAAAACACCTTAACCTTTTCTCTCCTTTTTTATTTTTTCCCGGTTTTCCCAACACAGTTTTAATATTCACACCTTTCGTGGCAGGGATAACTAAATAAGGCCGTTATACAATCACCAAATCTGCTTTGCCATCAGCGTGTCAGCATCAGACAGAATATCAGTGTCCGTCTATACACATGCCAAACACCTTTGGTATCCCGGGCTCACTATAAACCGGACACCTGTATCTGTCAGTCCCGTATTAACATCACCATACTCCTTTGGCTATGATATTTGATCCCATAACATGTAATCAGTGCTAATATTACTTGCGGTTTTTTGTAGGTCTGTTTCCCATCTCCAGCAGCCTTCTCACTCTTTCCCTCTACTTGTGCAGGCTCCTGGACTCGAGTGCCGAGACCCGTCGGCTGGAATAATGGCTCAGTTCGGCTCTCCTAGTGTGCTGGAAGCACGAGGGGACAGGCGCGCGCCCAGCACTCTGAAGGACGGGGATCTTCCTCTCGTCCCGACCATGGTTACCGCAATGGCACCCACCGCGGGGTCATACAGGCGAGAGGTGGGGGGGGGTCGGCCAGAGTCAGGAGACGGCCTTTCCCTAGTCGACCATATCAGGGGGAGACTCGCGGGCTTCACGGGCTCAGCCACCGCTCCGACACAGCATCCACATCCGGTCCCTCCCTCAGACAGGCAACTATATACCTGTTTTCTCTGACTCCTCCTTGCTCTGAAGAAATTAGCGTCCATTGGCTGGTGAAATGCGTCAGCAGCGTGACGTCAACACGTCACAGAGGAACCGCGCGTTCTTTGATTTTGAGTGCCAGCACGGATCAAACAGCTGACGGCTTGCCTTTTCCCCGGCTGCACGTGGATACATACGGGAGGCAACAGCTACACAGCGAGGGATCTCCCTCCTTGGTCGATTACAACCATCGGCTGATACAGAGCGCAGCTCTCAGCCAGAAGTCCTCAGGGGTACAGTAACGCTACAGGAGGACAACGGATATCGCACAGTTGGTGAGAGTATTTATATTCCACCTCATAGTTACATAGTAGGTGAGGTTGAAAAAAAGACACAAGTGCATCAAGTCCAACCTATGTTGTACATGGATGCGCTATATCCGCCTATAGCACTCCCCCTGTTGACACCTGTATGAATACCTACCTAATTGCCAGTGCCTCTGTGTACCCTATCCAGGAACTATGAACATTTAAGCTGTTTGTTATACTTGTTGCAATTTCTTGCCTGATCGTTATTCAATAATGAGGGTCTGATCACATCAGATTGACCCCGTTGAACTGATCTATTCAATTTAATTACGACTGGCACTTCTAAATCATTCATCCATCCACCCAGTATACCACTTATATAGCTCATGACTAAATAACTTGACTTATTAGGAGCCTTTTTACAGAAATCATCTTTAACCATTTGTTATCAGCTCTTGCCAATGGAGATTGTGGTGTGTATGTGGGATGTGTAGCCTCGGCTCCCTATGTTTTTAACAATTTGACAATGTTGTCACATTTTTAATTGGTCTGTGTCAGCCATTTATCTGTGCCCCCCCCCCCTTTTTTTAGTTTAATTTGGTTTGTTGTGAATTTTTGTACTAATAAAGCCAGTTTTCATTTACTGTAGTGTTCTGTTTTTGCCCTCTTAAGAGAACTTTATTCTCTTAGTCTTTTTTTTTCTCTTCTGACCTACACTTGGTACATGAGACCACAACACACAGGTACATGTCGGAGTCATTACACGTGGGGATAACTGCAGGAAGTTTATTACAGGAAAAACGTGTTTCGAAGTTGCACGCAATAGTATAATGGGGTTAAGATCTCAAAATTGTTTCACCAAAAAAATAGGCACTTGTCTGCCTATCGAGAGAATCACGGAGGCTGCTGTTACCCGTCCTGAAATATTTAGATATTTATCTGTCAGCATGAAAACGCCATAAAATATTGATAACAAAAAGGTTAATTTAGGAAGTACTGCATACAGGAAAAGGGTATAGAGGTTTATAGTCAAGCTGTGCTACTGCACTTTTATATTGTATGCAACTAATCCTGTATATGTAAAGCCGAGGTAGAAGGTTACATTCTCATTTCCGCAGGGTACAGAAGAATTGTTTATGGGAATCATTTCAAATCTTTGTTTTTTGCAGTGTCCTTTGGCGTAAATCTTCCCATTTTCAGCAAATCCTGGCACAGTTTTAAGCAGTCTCTGCACACTTTCTAACTTTCCCACCTCTCCATCATCCCACTTTAATCTCCATTCGTTTACTGGTCCTTCCATGTGTTTTTCTACAGTGCTACGGTGCAGAAATTTCTGAAGACCAAAGCCATGGCCCAGGAAAAATAGTACATTGCTTCTTTTCTTCCGAACGGGGACATTTTTTATCCTGATTGCATGTAGTCTCTGGACAGTCTGAAGAGCATAGTTTAGGATGCCATCCTTTTTATCATCTGGCTCTCTATCCATTATCTCATCAGGCCAGTAGAGCAGCAACAGCAGCAAGTAGGCACTTGGCGGAAAAGACTTCCTCTGTGTTTGAAACTTCTTGCTCAGTTGTCTTAACTCCAGAAGAGAGAGAAGTTTAGGAGAACTTGGGTCTACACAACCCAAAGCTATATGACTCATGATGTAGTTGATTAAGTCAATATCATCCAGTATTTCATTTTCTATGCATTTCTTGTACAGATCTACAATAGCTGAAAGTTTACCTTTTGACCTGTCATCCTTGTAATCAGATAGTAAAGAAAAAATTGTTGTAGTGCTTCCACCTCCCAGTCTGTAAATCTTCATCTTTTGAATTAGTTTGTTGATTGAATTCTCTGTATCGGTTTCAGAAGGTGATAGGTGGTAGCTAAAAAACTTGGCAAATGCTTCTATTTTTCTCATCAGCCATTTTCTAGGGGTGAATACCCTTTCTTCCACTTCCCTTTCTTTCACTTCGCTGTTATGTTGCCCTCCATCAATTTTATCAGTCTGAAAGTAATTCAATTCTTCAGCTATCCAGTCTAGAGCATTGTAAATGTTTTTGTGCAGGCCTTTTAAATGGTTGTGATATTTGGACCATGGTTTCTTGATGGGCTCTGGAATATAATCAGTCAAGAGATAATGTACGAGTTCATAGCTCTCACCTTTTTGGTCTTTTGGAAAGATTTCAATTGTCGATAACAGGTGCAGCAACCGGCATCCGACTTCAACTTCTCCGAAGTATCCAGCATTGTTCATCGTGTCCATTTCTGCTTTTGCGGCTTTTTGAGCTGCCTGAAAACACTGCATAGCTTTTATTGCATATTCTAGGTATTCTGCCACTTTATCTATAGGTTCAGCACTATCTAGAGGTTCAGCATTATGTAGAGGTTCAGCATTATTCTTCTTATCTAATAAAGAAAAAAACCACTTTTTATACACTTGGCCTTCTGTGTCCAGAATAAATGAATCTTTCGGCAGCTGAGATCTAGCAGTTTCAGCCCAATGTTTGGCCTCTTCAAATTTCTCATACTTGTAATGCAACCTCGCAAGCTGCTGTGCTAGGAAGGGATCTTTATCAAATCGTTCATAGGCTGCTTCCAGAAGTTTAACAGCTTTCTCTTGTTGTTTTTCAACGTTACAAACATGTTCAATAAGAGGGGACAAATAGGAGTCCACACCGTCACCCCTACTTATTTTACGCCGCCGGAAAAGCAAGTCCCTAACAAATCCAAGAAATTCATCTCTGCCAAATCTGTGCAGGAACAGGACATTTTCCTGAAGGAGGTCCATGGCTATTTGACTTTGTGGATATTCAGGAAGCTGTTTTAAGATTTCCTCCGCAACCCGAAAATGTATGATATGAATGCAGTTAATGAAAGTAACAGGATCCATCCGTTCAATGAATATTAGCCTTGCTTGTTCATTTAAGCAATTGTTGAAGTTGAATTTCCTCAACGGACTTGACTGTGTTGTATATGGTTCAAGGCCTAGGAAGGCCTCACAGTGTGAAAAGGATATGTAGGAATTTTGAACGTAGCAATTTAACAAAGCTACATAACGCATTAGACGTGTCACATTTGAAGAGTGGTCAACTTTAAGCATAGTGTTATGTACAAAGTTTTCCACGTATTCTTTAACAAATTCTTGGCTCATTAAAATAAATATGATGATGGATTCTGGTGAGAATTGCTTCTGAAGCTTTTCAACTTTTGTTGCGAATTTCATCTTTTCTTCTTCGCTCAGTTTGTGGGTGATGGCGACGGTTTCGTGCATTGAAAACCTTAGAAGATTTTCAGGGGCATTATCTCTTTTACAGCTGAGTAGAATAAAGCATGGTTTCAGGGAGAGAATTTTCATAGACGCCATTGCTTTCATTAGTTCATGCCTCAAGTCATCAATGTACTCATCATCGCAGTCTTCAATGAGGAGGAGGACAGGGAGACATTGGTTCATATCCTTTTCATCATATTGTCTTAAATGTACAGCATGTTCACATACAGTCATTACTGGAAATGATGACTTCACTACAGCACATCGCAATTCTTTTCGTTTTTTCCAAAGAATTTGCCGTGCAACCGTGCTGCCACCACTGCCTGGTTGGTGAACAATTTTTATCCGGGCAACAGGAAGTCTTACAGGATTGCCAATATTATTTAATATGCTTTCAACGTCCTTGCAAGCTTCTCTTTCAATAAAGTTTTCACATAGATTTTTTTCTGCAAGCCAGAGGTGTTTCCAGCAGACTTTTCCTCCTCGATAGAAGGTAGTCTCGATTTCCTCGATTTCCTCCTTGGCCAGGTCCTGCAGCCCTGTACTGTCACATTGGTTTTCACACAGCACTTCCAGTGAATGCATCTTCTCTTCATCTGGTCTGGCAAGGATACACACTCCCTTTGTGGAAACACTTAACTGTCTAGGAGAAGATGATGAAGGTAGAAGGCTTTGGACTGTTGCATCAACATGACTTAGCTTCATGCCCACAATGCTTCTCTGCTCTAGGATCTCCATTTTACAAGAAGCCTGTGCCTGGCTGGTCCACATCTTGTAATTGTCTTTGCTTTCTGAAATGCATAGTACGTACTCCATCCCATTTAATTCTGTGTAGAATTCATGAAATGTATTTACAATGGGCTTTTCTACAGGAGAGAACAACAAGAAGATGACAATAAAGTACCCCTTTGGAAGAATTTCATCACATAAAAAAGAAACTGCTTTTTTTAGAAGTTTCCTCTTTGTTGTAATCCAAGTGTTTTCATCGCAGGCCTCATCTTCCCCCCTGTAGTTGCTTCTTCCATTACAAAATATCCAGCTGGTTTGATTGAAGAGGGAAAGATTTTTCTTGAGCTCACTTGTGCTCACCCCACTTTCATTGGAATAGCTCTTTAAGGAATGAATGTTTACGGCGTGGTGCTCCTTATATTTAGCACATAATCCATTGCTGTCAGAATTTGGGTCAAAGTCAAAAACACACAAAATGTTTAAACGTGTCAGAAATGTGATATGAGGCAGAAGAGCCTCACTGCATTCATTGGTGACCAGTATGTATCTGAGAGACTCGTTGAGGTATTTTTTCCCATCAGTCAACAGAACTGATAGTTTTCTTCCTAAATCTTCAGTTACCGATGTGTCACAGCTAACGTTCAATTCTGCTCTCTCTCTTATTTCATCAACATTTTTGAGTCCCTGAATAAATGCGACCTTATCATCTTCTGCCACAGGTTCGGACTTGGCACCAATCCTTTGGTACATTGCTTTCTTTTCCTGAATCGTTTTATTGGATTTTTCATTAAATTTTGGCAAAGTCACCTCAAACACTTTTCCTTTTACCTTCTTTGTTTCAGGCACAATGTCAACTTCCACTACAAATTTCTGTTCATTTGAATCCCTGTCGACAACCTCAATAAATTTTGGGGGGCGAATGCAATATCTTGCTGCTTCACTTGTTACTTTAGGGAAACACTTCTCAATACAATCCAAGGCATCGATGTACCAGTCTGGGTCATTTACAGGAATGCCAACTATTTGCCCATGTTTGTAAGTCTTGTCTTCTACACTGTCCATCACACCAAAATGTATCGTGCCATTCGTACGCATGTTTATGCAGGCACAAGCAAATCGGAGAACTTCAGAGGCAAATTTTGCCTGTAATCTCACTCGATCCAACTTTGCTGCAATAACAAGTGACTTATATTCATGACAAGGTGTAATGAGATCGTCGACTCCCGTTTCTGGTGGAAGAACCTGGTTTTTGAGGTATTTGAAACCTTCAACTTGTTTATCAAATGGTCGGAAAATAGCTGTGGTTATAGGTTCTGATTGTTGTATGCATTTCTTCTTGTTCGGTTTGGATGGATTTGGTGGATTCTCAGCCAGTGGTTGGTTCCCCAATGCCAAGGATTGCATGGGTTGTAGAAGTTCATCATTAGTAGAAGACTGGACTGCTGGTTGGGTGGCACTTTGAACTACTGTGGAAGCAGCTTCAGCTTTTGTTTTACCTGAGTGCTGAACGTCATCTGAGTCTCTTACCCTGCCGGGGACATTCAATGGTGGTGAACTGGATGTATTATTTCCAGCCCCTGGGTCATCTTTGCTTAGTTTTTGATCTCTTAATAGCTCATTTCTCTTTTGGATTAGCAACTGAATCTGCCCTTGCTTCATTCCAATCGTTTTAAGAAAGTCATCTTTGATCTCTTTTAGAACTGGTCCGGTTACTTCTTCATCATATAGCTTATCAATATACGCGTCCTTTATGCGTATGGTCTGGAGCCATGATCGAACATGATCCTCCGTCCAGTCATCCACAGATACGGTCATGTAATCTAAGAAGGAAACAAAGGACACCATCTTCAGTAAAGGCTTGAACCCACCATGAAAGGAAAGTTTATTTATATACCCCTCCCCCAGCTTACTTCTTGCATTGAACAACTGCCAGCGTGAGAATATTAAGTTGAAAAAAAATATTGATCTGCCTCACATAATACTGAGTTAGTTAGGTCCATTTGTATTTGGACACAGGCACAATTTTAGATTATTCAGGTATTTACCAAAACATATTCAAGCAATAGTTATGTAATGAATATGGGCTGAAAGGTCACACTCCTCAGGTTTAATTTGAGGGTATGTACATCCAAATTTGGAGGAAGGGTTTAAGAATTATAGCTCTTAAGAATAGCCATCCCCTTTTTTAAGAGACCAAAAGTAATTGGACAAATTAATAAACTGTTTTATGGCCAGGTGTGGGCAACTCCTTTGGTATTTCTTCATGAATGAAGCAGGTAAAAGGTCTGGAATTGATTCTAAGTGTGGTATTTACATTTGGAATCTATTGCTGTGAACCTACATTATGCATTCAAATGAGCTGTTCATGCAAGTGAAATAGGCCATTGCAAGGCTTCAAAAATTAAACAAATCCATCAGAGATAGCAGCAACATTAGGAGTGGCCAAATCAACAGCTTGGTACATTGTGAGGAAAGAACGCACTGGTGAGCTTAGCAGCATAAAAAGGCCTGGACGTCCATGGAACACAATAGTGGTGGACGATGGCAGGATCCTCTCTATGGTAAAGAAAAACCCATTCAGAACATCCAGACAAGTGAAGGACACTCTCCAGGAGGTGGAGACAAGTGAAGGACACTCTCCAAGAGGTGGGCGTGTCATTGTCAAAGTCTACAATCAAGAGAAGATTTTACAAAGGCAAATACAGAGGGTTCACCAGAAGGTGCAAACCATTCATAAGCCTGAAGAATAGAAAAGTCAGATTAGACTTTGCCAAAAAACATGTAAAAAAAAGCCAGAGCAGTTCTGGAAAAGCATTCTTTGAAAGTCTGCACTTCAAATTAATTTGGGTTGTTTCTTTTTAATTTTATTCTGGTGGCATACAGAGCCAAAGTATGAAAATTGTGCCTGTGTCCAAATATATGTGGACCTAACTGTATATATACACTTGGTGTTTCTCAGACTAAGCTGCACCAGAACCTGGTTGACTTTACATCAATTATGGAAATGGACTATATTGTCTGTTACAAGATTAAATTATTATGAAATATATATTTTTCAAAGTATACAGCCAAAATGGAAACCGGAAGCAGAGAAATGGCTTTTCTCTGACATTTTTCAGTGGGGGGAGGCAGAGCGCACAGTGGGGCGACATGCCTAGAAGGATGGGGTAGCAGTCCCTCTTTTAGCTCAGAAAGAAAGCTTACATTTAAACTCACAACCTGCTGGACAAGTAAAGCCTTTCTCGTGGGCGGACCGATCGGGTCCGCCTGTCGGTTTTTTGGTGCCCCTAATTGGACCATCTATTGCCTTCTATGGAGCTGCGGATGTCAAGAGATGTGTCCGTTGACATCTGATTCTACCTGCTAAAAAACTTGAATGGGATCCATTCCCCATCTGTTTATTGATTTGGATCGGGTCTAAACAGACAGGCGGTCCATTTCCAGTTGTGCTCATAAGTTTACATACCCTGGCAGAATTTATGATTTCTTGGCCATTTTTCAGAGAATATGAATGATAACACAAAAATGTTTCTTTCACTCATGGTTAGTGTTTGGCTGAAGCCATTTATTATCAATTAACTGTTTACTCTTTTTAGATCATAATGACAACAGAAACTACCCAAATGACCCTGATCAAAAGTTTACATACCCTGGTGATTTTGGCCTGATAACATGCACACAAGTTGACACAAAGGGGTTTGATTGGCTATTAAAGGGAACCATCCTCACCTGTGATCTGTTTGCTTGTAATTAGTGTGTGTGTATAAAAGGTCAATGAGTTTCTGGACTCCTGACAGACCCTTGCATCTTTCATCCAGTGCTGCACTGACGTTTCTGGATTCTGAGTCATGGGGAAAGCAAAAGAATTGTCAAAGGATCTGTGGGAAAAGGTAGTTGAATTGTAAAAAACAGGAAAGGGATATAAAAAGATATCCAAGGAATTGAGAATGCCAATCAGCAGTGTTCAAACTCTAATCAAGAAGTGGAAAATGAGGGGTTCTATGGAAACCAAACCACGGTCATGTAGAACAAGAAAGCCATTACTACGCAAATGTCACAAAGTATCCCACTTACAATAAGCCAAACAGCACAGAGACAAGCCTCAAACCTTCCCGCACAAAGTCATTTGGAGTGATGAGACCAGAATTGAGCTTTTTGGCCACAACCATAAACACTATATTTGGAGAGGAGTCAACAAGGCCTATGATGAAAGGTCCACCATCCCTACTGTGAAACACGGAGGTGGATCGCTGATGTTTTGGTGATGTGTGAGCTGCAAAGGCACAGGAAATTGGGTCAAAATTGTTGACAAGGGGGCGTGTCCAAGGTGGCCACCGGAGAAGACATGCCTTGAGAGAGCTCTGAGCCCTTGTCCAGATTAATATCCTTTTCCCTGCAGACCACTACCTGAATCCTGACCTAAATGGGGGAAACTATGCTCTGGACTGGTATGTCCAAGGGGAGAACTGCTACAGCGTCCCGCAAGACACATACCACCCCTAAAACAGCTCCCACAGCACGGCCTTCTCCCGCCAAAGCAGTCAATATGGCGTTCCAGATGGAGGACACTGATCTGGAGGTGAGGGAGCAGACTAACTTTAACGCTCTGATGCAGGCCATCACTACTTGCCAGACTACCCTCACAGGGAAAATTGAGACTATGCAACTAGATATCAGCCTAATCAAAAGGGATATGGACTGTTTTCGCACATGGCTGACTGAGAGGCGCGTGGGGGAGGCGGAGGACACACTACAGGCACATGGAGTCTTACTCCGCACGCTGCAGACCTAGATGAAGACTCTGCAGGCACGTGCGGAGGATGCCAAAAACCGGAATCACAGAAATAACCTCCGTATAGTGGGGCTGCCGGAGGGAGCGGAAGGCAATGACTCCACAGCATTCACGAAACACCTGCGTACCCTCCTCCCGAGAGCCCAATTCTCTTACTTTTTTGTAGTGGAATGGGCACACAGGATGCCTGCTACCCGGGAGCTCCTCCACGTACTTTTATTCTCAAACTCCTGAACTTCAGGGATCGCGATCTGGTCCTGAGGGAAGCAAGGAAGATTGAAATACTCCGTCATGAGGGAGCGGAGCTTATGATATTCCCCGACTATTCGGTCGACACTCAAAAGCTGTGGCAATCCTTTGATCAGGTTAAACTCGCCCTTCGCAATCGCAAGATTAAATACAGCATGCTGTTCCCTGCTCGATTGAGAGTCCAGGACGGGAAGACGGTTCATTTCTTTACCTCCCCTGAAGATGCGTTCCGATGGCTGGAGACACTCCCGAGAGGAGGACCCTGATGGCACTATGGCCCCCTCTTTTTGTTATGCTCAGACATCCCTCAACTACATACAACATGGCCTGTGCACTGTCCCATCAGCTCCTCTGTTCACCCGGCCTTAAAAATCACCGGCCCTGACTTTTTATAGGAGCTTCTACTGTGAGTATGAGACATTGTTGTTTGGGGGCCTACTTATGGCACTGTGTTGGAGTGATCTCCCTGCACCTACAAGCATTACTGACAGAAGGGGGTACGGTTTCAAGTTGGCAACTAGTTTAAGTTTAAGGGTACTACCCCCGGAACACTCCGGGCGAACCATTGATCTGCAGGGATCGTTTATCCTATTTTTCCATTAACTGGACTCTCCGAGTACAAACTGTGACTGTCATGGTTATGCAATAGAGTTTGTCGATCAGCATACCTGTTTCCATGTGTTCATCTCTAGAGACCAGCTGCCTCTCACCTGACTGCTTTTGTAACCTCTCCTCTAAGCATGGCCCCACCCCAGGCCCTATCGGGGAACCCTATATTAACCTGTGCACTGCAAGCCATCAGTGCTGATCAACCATTGTGTGTTAGCCTCTGTGTGTACTTGCTGTGTTTCCTACATCTGATTCCTGTTACCGACTTTGGCCTGTTCTTAACTATTCCTGTCTGCTCGTGACCCTGACCTTTGGCGTGTTCCCAACCATCCCTGTTTGCCTGTGACCCTGAACCTTGGCGTGTACTTTGCTGTTCTTGTCTGCTTGTGGCCCCGACCTTGGCTTGTCCCTTACTTTCCTTGTTCCAGCCTGCTGCCTCCTTCCTCTTCTCCTGTAGTCTACCGTGAGTGTGAGCTGTGAGACCCTGGGGGCAGCGACCTGGAGCCAGACTGCAGCTCAGTCCATCCTTACCATTAAAGGCTCTGGTGAACACCTGCTGGCTCTTAGACTCCGCGCCCTGGGAAATCTATGCTCTAGCTCCCAGTGGGATCTGTGTTAGTGATCCAGTAGACCTGCTTCCTGAACCTCCCAGGGTTCAATCCGCAGCAGTCAGCCATAGGGTCCACTACCTTGCGGTGCACTCCTGATCCCAACGGTGTGCATCTGTTCCCCAGCCTCTAGGTGACCTGACATTGACGCTCTGGTGCTCCACTGTTCACGTGCCCCATGGGCAGTTGTCAAAAAATGTTTTGGGAGGAAGGCACCCCACAGTTTGGGGGGCGGTGCAGGGTGGGGGGTTGGGGACAATACTGGAGTAAATGTTCATACTCCATGTTTTTCCACTTCTTTTTTTTGTTTCCTCTTTTTTTCTGATTTTTTTTTTTTTTTTATCTGATCTTACCGTGTGTAATGCTAATTTCCCTCCACTAGAGGGAGTGGGTAACACATAAATGTGCATGTGTGAGAATGACCTTTGCTATGTCTTGATATACTATGGTGGATATTTGTACTTTTGAGGCTGATCCGGTGCTCTCGGGTATTCACTAAAATAAGCGAATGACTCCCCTTAAGGTTCTGTCTTGGAACGTTTGTGGTTTGAACTCCGAGATAAAACGATCCCTTGTATTTAACTACATAAAAAAAATACAGCCCCCACATCTGCATATTGCAGGAGACGCATTTAACAGGGAGCAGGACGCTGGCTCTTAAAAAGCCATGGGTGGGTTCCTATTACCATTCCACACATTCCACCTATTCTAGAGGAGTCAGTGTCCTGATCCACAAGTCTCTCCCTTTTACTCTCCTAGATCTACATTTAGACTCAGAGGGGAGCTATGTTGCTCTCCATGCAATGTGTGACAGGCTTGAGATGGTCATCGTTGGGATATACAACCCCCCTCCGGCCTCCCTTAATATCCTCTATAAGCTAACCCCAATATTGGCTCAATATCCAGCTGCTGCTATTCTGCTAGCGGGGGACTTTAATATGCCCCCAAATCCTAGCTTAGATAAGCTTAACCCTGACTTGGCCTCTGACTCCCCACTGTCCCGATGGACAGATGAATATGGCCTCAGCGATGTGTGGAGGTGGCGGTACCCCAGGGAAAGGCAATATACCTGTCACTCGGCCACATATGCCTCCTTCTCTAGGATAGGAATTTGTTCAATGCCAGTGGCCCCCTACTCTCCCACACCCGGGAGGTCAAAATCTTGCTCCGTGGTAATTCGGATCACGCCCCCCTGTTACTACACAACTTACCACAGACTCGCCGGCTGGCGTTAGCCTATGGTGGCTCTGGGGTTTCTGGATAACTGAGGAGCATGTTGCCCCTGAGATTATGGGAAAGATGGGTACCTACTGGTCACACAACAGGGGAACGCCCTCCCCCCACCGACGGTATGGGACGCCTATAAGGCCTACACACGCACACAATACCGTATGATCATTAGTAAGGTTAGGAAGAACAACATTGGAGGAAGCTGAGAGATGGGCCCAAACTCTGGAAGCTAATTATGTGATCACCAAAGATGCAGGGACATATGCAGCCATGCTAACGCTACATAAAGAAATCTCAGTGCTAAGAACTACCGCAACACGGAAGCTCCTGTTGTCACAGAGGATATTTGAACAAGGGGAAAGATAAGGCAGACTATTGGCGTGGCTAGCTAGGGAACGCTTCACCATAGCTCACATTGCTAACATTAAGGATGACCAGGGACACATACAATCTGACCCACTATTAATCAATGCCAGATTTGCACACTACTATGAACAACTGGACACGTCCAGAGCGGACTTTACACCAGCCTCTTTGCAGGACTTCCTGGCCCAGATAGAGTTCCCTACCCTCTCGAACGAGGAGCATATTAGATTAGATGACCCAATCACCCTTTAAGAGGTACAGCTAGCAATTGCTTCACTCCAACCTGCTAAGACCCCAGGCCCAGATGGAATACCGGCAGAATACTATAAGGCCAATAGTGAACTCATTGCCCCCCAGTTTCATGAACTCCTACTGCCTATGCTGGAGGAGCATTGCCTCCCACCATCCATGTCAGAGGCGGTGATAGTGGTGATCCCTAAACCGAACAAGGACCCTGAGCTCTGTGCGTCTTACCGCCAAATCTCACTTCTTAATGTTGATGCCAAGATAATTACCAAGATTTTGGCAAACCGTCTTTACTCGGTCATCCTTTCCCTGGTTCATGGAGACCAAATGGGCTTCATACCAGGCAAAGGCACGGACATAAATTTACGTTGGCTGTACACAAACATATCCCATGCAGTAGCCACAGGGTCTCGGGGGTTGTGGCATCTTTAGATCCCGAAAAGGCTTTTGACTCGGTTGAGTGGGAGTTGCTTTGGCAAGTCCTAGAGAAGTTTAACTTCGGTCCTAAATTTTTTTCATGGATAAAGTTGATGTACAAAAACGGCTCAGCTAGTCAGAACAAATGGTACCCTCTTACCCCCCCTTCTAGCTATACAGAGGAACTAGACAGGGCTTTCCCCGGGACTATTTGCTCTGGCCATCGAACAACTAGCCCTCCTAATTAGGTCCTCTGCGGCGACGGAGGGGATAGCGGTGGGCACGCTGACGGAGAAGATCTCCTTATACGCGGACGATGCCCTCCTCTATCTCCCGGACGCCTTGACCTCCCTTCAGGCGGCCCTGTGGGTGATTGACCTGTGTGGGTCCTTCTGGGGGGGTCCATATTAACTGGACCAAATCCCTACTTTTCCTGCTATCCCAATCGCCTCTTACACCGCCACCTCACATACCCCTAACGTCTGCTACTATATTTAGATACTTAGGCATTGAAATACAGACAGATATCTCCTCCTATCTGACAGATAATGTGTATTCGATCCTTCAATAACTCACACGTAGATACCTGGCTTGGAAAACCTACCCCTGACACCGGTGGGGAGGATCAATCTCCTTAAAATTACATTTCTCCCCAAAATTCTGTATGTATTTAGAAACATGATGGTTCACACAATCACGACATAACCCGTCAGCTATCCTAGAGGCAGCCATCCTGGGGTCCTACTCAGCACTGAGCAATCTAGTGTTTAGGGGTCCAAAAGCACACGTAGCAATGACCACTCCAATGTGCACCACCACCAGGGTATGGGAAAAAATTACTGCTAAACTTAACCCGCCTAACACACTCTCTTCTTATACTCCGCTCTGGGGCAATCCTAGGGTACACCATCTCCTATCTATCCCGGACCCAGCAGTCTGGGTTAGATATGACATAAAAATTATGCAACAAATCATGCCGGAGGGTAGACTTCTCTCTTATGATGACCTAAAAAACACCTTCCAACTCCCAACAAGAATGTTCTTCGCTACCTGCAACTGCGACATGCGATACAAGCCCAATTCCCCACTGAAATCCATCTGCAGTCACATGTTGTGGAGCGTTTTCTTATCTCCAGCAGAGCCAACCGCATCCTCTCCTCCTTGTACCTTCGTATATCCTGTGAGGGTGATGGCAGAGGGACCCAACTCTTTCACAAATGGAAGGTGGATTTACCTTCTCTTGCGGATGATTGGGAAGAAGGGATCCAACAATATATTCTCCTAATGATATCAGCTGGGGACAGATACATCCAACTAAAATTCCTTCATAGAGCATTCCTACACCCCCCAAAAGAATATACCCAGCTCACTCTGATAGGTGCCCTAAGTGCACCACTGAACTGGGCACATTCTTCCATGTGGTGTGGTCTTGCCCCCTTATCCAACAGTTCTGGCGGGAGGTGGTCCAAAGCATCAACTCCGTAGGCAGCCTAAACATAAGAACTCGACCCCCGTATCCTCCTCCTAGGCATCTGTGACACACACAAAATACTACTCATTTTCTACCATGTCCTAGACCAGCCATGGAGCTGTCTCTACACGGTGTCCCCCCCCCCCCCCCCCCCCCCATCAAAGGAATCCCGTGCCCTTTGAATTTTTCACAAATTATAAGAATAAAAAAAAAAATATTCTCTGTGACTTACCCATTTTCAGCTGTGAAAATCATCCATTCTTCTATAAATAATCTACAACATTAAAAACAAAACATAACACATTAGTATAACAAATGGAAGGTAATTGAACATTTACAAAAGCATTTAAAGTGTTTTTTATATATATATATATATATATATATATATATATATATATATATGTATATATATATATACATACACACACACACACAAAAGTAAGTACACCCCTCAGTGACATTTGTGTAAATCTTTTCTTCTATCTTTTCATGTGACAACACTGAAGAAATGACACTTGTCTACAATGTAAAGTAGTGAGTGTACAGCTTGTATAACAGTGTAAATTTGCTGTCCCCTCAAAATAACTCAACACACAGCCATTAATGTCTAAACCGCTGGCAACAAAAGTCAGTACACCCCTAAGTGAAAATCTCCAAATTGGGCCCAATTAGCCATTTTCTGCCCCCGGTGTCATGTGACTCGTTAGTGTTACAAGGTCTCAGGTGTGCTGCCAGCATTGCTGCAGAGGTTGTAGGGGTGGGGGGTCAGCCTGTCAGTGCTCAGACCATACGCCGCACACTGCATCAAATTGGTCTGCATGGCTGTCATCCCAGAAGGAAGCCTCTTCTAAAGATGATGGACAAGAAAGTCCACAAACAGTTTTCTGAAGACAAGCAGACTAAGGAGATGGATTACTGGAACCATGTCCTGTGGTCTGATGAGACCAAGATAAACGTATTTGGTTCAGATGGTGAGAAGCGTGTGTGGGGGCAACCAGGTGAGGAGGACAAAGACAAGCGTGTCTTGTCTACAGTCAAGCATGGTGGTGGGGGTGTCATGGTCTGGGGCTGCATGAGTGCTGCCGGCACTGGGGGGGCTACAGATCATTGAGGGGACCATGAATGCCAACATGTACTGTGATATACTGAAGCAGAGCATGATCCCCTCCCTTCAGAGACTGGGCCGCAGGGCAGTATTCCAACATGATAACCACCCCAAACACACCTCCAAGACCACCACTGCCTTGCTAAAGAAGCTGAGGGTAAAGGTGATGGACTGGCCAAGCATGTCTCCAGACCTAAACCCTATTGATCATCTGTGGGACATCCTCAAACAGAAGGTGGAGGAGCGCAAGGTCTCTAACATCCACCAGCTCTGTGATGTCATCATGGAGGAGGGGAAGAGGACTCCAGTGACAACCTGTGAAGCTCTAGTGACCTCCATGTCCAAGAGGGTTAAGGCAGTGCTGGAAAATAATGGTGGCCACACAAAATATTGACACTTTGGGCCCAATTTGGAGATTTTCACTTAGGGGTGTACTGACTTTTGTTGCCAGCGGTTTAGACATTAATGGCTGCGTGTTGAGTTATTTTGAGGGGACAGCAAATTTACACTGTTATACAAGCTGTACACTCACTACTTTACATTGTAGCAAAGTGTCACTTCTTCAGTGTTGTCACATGAAAAGATAGAAGAAAAGATTTACACCAATGTGAGGGGTCCTTTCACTTTTGTGAGATACTGTACATATATATCCAGAGGAAATAAATCCTCCTACATAAGTTGTACCTGTTTATCTGCAACCCTTTCTTCACTATAGCCGTCCAAAATCTAGATTTTATACAGCTTGTCTGAGATTTCAGAAAATGGGGCAGGGAGTCGAAGTAACACTCCTCCTTCACACAGCACACAGGAACAGAGCTGAGGCTGTCAATCACAGGTGTGCTGGAGCTCCCTCCCCTGTTACCTTTTTTATCTCTTGTGCCAGGAAAACTTGTCAGAAGTGACTCATACTGATAGCAGAGGAAGGAAGCAGCAGATAGAAAGGACACTTAGGGGTTGATTTACTAAAGGCAAAAAGACTGTGCACTTTGGAAAGTGCAGTTGCACACGGCAAGAGCAGTTGCTCCAGAGTTTAGTAAATGAGCAGAAGCTCTGCTGACTTTCATCAACCAATCATGTGCAAGCAAAAATGCTATTTTTTTTTATTTTCCTTGCATGTGATTGGGTATTCTTTGCAAAGTGAAGCTTTACCTCATTTACTAAGCTCTGGAGCAACTGCACTTTCCAAGGTGCACACTCTATTGGCCTTTAGTAAATCAACCCCTTAGTGTTCTGGACTGAGACAAGTACACACTATAGAGGGATATGCTTTGTTCAGATTTCATTAATGGGTTGCTCCACCCAAACTCTTCTTCTATGACTTGAATACCCCATAGCAGGTGTACAGACCTGGGAACTCTTCTCAGCAATCTCACCAGTACGGCCCTGAAAGACGCAATAAACCGGCATTGACTGTCCACCTTCCTTCTAACCTGGAATGGTGTGCCAACAGGTTGCAGAGATAGCAGATACTACAGGGAGTGTAACTGTGAGGAGGCCATCCCTGCCTTTGGCTGTAGGAGATATCTTCCCTCTCATTGCAGCAATGGAAAGATCATCATCGGAATTCATCAGCTAGAGGAGACATGTTCTTCGGCAGGCTCATTACTGTGTCAATGGAATGTATGTGTGGTCTGGGTCCTCGTTTATGGAAATTTTGTTCCTCCTTTCCTGGCTGATCCTCACGTCAGCATGTGGTGAGTCAACTCTTCCCTTTGCCTCCTCTTAACTAGTCCATGAAGAGTGTTTATCACCCCACATAGACATTCTATAAAATCGCTCCGTATAGGACACCCAGGGGGGGGGGGACTATGCTGACATGAGGATCAGCCAGATTACTTTGTGGCAACGTATGATGGGACATAGCTAGCACACTATCAAAGAGGGAGGGAAAAGCTACAAGATTGACATCTGAGTACTGCATCAAAACAAATTGTGTGTTTACAGTGCAGACCTAGAGTTCAGATACCGACAAAAACAAGGACAGAGAGGGAACGCCTATAGGGAATGATAAATACTCTTTTATAGACCTGTAGGGTCAAGGTACCAGAGTTGACATTGTAGGCCAGCAAAGATAAAACCAAGATTTCTTAAATAAATTAGTTTCTTGGAGCACAAGATCTGTATCGTAAAAGACATTTGTAAATTCTGTATAAAACTGTATTCTATTTTGTATGCTTTGCCTACTGTATGTATTGAACTCTGCACTAATAATGTTTTGATTATGTTTACATTCTTTGAAGTTCTGGTTAGAATTAGCCTGCCTATGTTACGCCCCTTGTTACCATAATAGTACAATTGTAATATAATATTGTGATACCTATGTAATCATGTGTATAAAAACCATCAATTGTGCCAAATAAACAGAACGGTTATTGGAAAGAAGCCGAGTGTATCTTTGTGTCTGTTTTGGGTTGAGCCTGCTGTTCCCATTGCGTCATTTTATCGATTAACAAGCGCTTGTTTTACCTCTTCCAAATGTGAGTGTAAATCTTTCATTGTTTAATCAATTTTGTGTTATGCAGATTCACGCTATGTGCGTTTTTTTTGTTTTTTTTTTCCTTTTTGGCCTTATACATTTGAGTCTATGAGACAATTTATATATCTTGGAGCCTCCTTTCTTGTTGACTGGTGGTCCTTGTGAGAAGATTTTTATACCCAATTCTACCAACACCTATTTCCAGCTGGGCCTTATTATCTTTGGTGAAGAATCACAACAAGTCTGTTTGATTCATAGGGTGTATGTCCTACTGAATCCACTTTTTCCGGTAAGCCTCAGTGTTATTGGTGGCGGTGCTCCATCCCCCCTCTTTTTCATGCACATTTAGCGGTGGCTTGATAATTACCACTTGGGGCGTCAAGATACATATGTTTTGGACACTTCCATTTTCATCAAACACTTTTTTCTCACTCAGTGGACTTTTTCTTTGTTCATTCATTTTTTCTATTATTGTTTTTGAGTTTATAATAAGTTGTTCACTGTATTTTATGTGTATGGTATATATTGGTTTAATCACCTGATATCACTGCAATTTATATGCATGTGATACATCAGTTTAATCACCTGTTATCATTATTTCAATATTGCACATGTATACTGTTTGATATCTTCACAATTATTACAATTTTGATATATTTTAGATGTGTATTATGTCATGTATGCACTTTAGACTACCCATTTAAATTTTAACTTGTGCACCCCAAAGCTGGACCATTGTCACTCCAATTACGATACTACAAACACATATTGATTATTCCATCACTGACCTCTCTACAGATCTGCAGAACATCGCTCCCTCCCCTCCCCCTCCTGACAGATCCATATTGATATATTCTGCAGAACATCGCTCCCTCCCCTCCCCCTCCTGACAGATCCATATTGATATATTCTGCAGATTATCCCATCACTGACCTCTACAGATCTGCAGAACATCGCTCCATCCCCTCCCCCTCCTGACAGATCCATATTGATATATTCTGCAGAACATCGCTCCCTCCCCCTCCTGACAGATCCATATTGATATATTCTGCAGATTATCCCATCACTGACCTCTTCCCCCACCTGAGAATTCTGCAGAACATCGCTCCCCCATACATTATTATTCTGTACGGGTGACTTACCATGCACAGAGTTGCTCTCATCTCTCTGGTATTTCTGATCTCGGTTGGTGTTTTGTTCTCTCTTAGTTTCGTTTTCTCAGCCTGAGCGGACAGAGAAGGGGGGGAGGGGAGTATAGGATATGGGAGGGGAGTGATAGAACAGCTCCATGTTTTTCCTGTAGATCAGCGACAAGCTGTGTGTTCTATATATATATATATATATATATATATATATATATATATATATATATATCTGAGTGTATAGAGATCTCCTCCATTCTGTGTGTATTGATCATGGGTCACATATCCTCACATTCCTCCCGCCTGTGTACTGCCCTAAAATTCTAATATTAACCTCTTCACCTCCGGAAGATTTACCCCCTTTCATGACCAGGCCATTTTTTGTGATACGGCACTGCGTTACTTTAAGTGACAATTGCGCGGTCATGTGACGCTCTACACAAATATCATTGATGTCATTTTTCCCACAAATATAACTTTTTGCGCTATATACAAAAAAAGAGCGACGATTTTGAATAAAAAAACAGTAATAACATCCAATTAAAAAAAATGTAAAAAATCTAATTTCTTCATCAGTTTATTCCAATCTGTATTCTGCTCCATAAATCCTAATAAGTGTATATTGATTGGTTTGCACAAATGTTATCGCATCTACAAACTGGGATATTTTTTTACCAGTAATGGTGGCGATTTGTGACTTATAGCGGGACTGCGATATTGCGGCAGACTATCAGACATTAACACTTTTGACACTTTTTGGGGACTAGTAAATAAAAACCAGTGATCAGAGCTAAAAATATGCACTGATACTGGTGGGGAAGGGGTTAACAGGGGTGATCAAAGGGTTAAATGTGTGCCTAGCCAGTGTTTTCTTACTGTGGGGGAGGGGCTTGTACTAGGGGAAGAGAGAATTTTTTCCCGGTGTTCTGTCAGAACCGGTGACCCGTCCGATTAGGTAACGGAAGCGACGTCCCGTCAGCTGAATACTTACTGCGCATGCGTAGCAGGTTTGCTAATGTTACAGAACACCTGCAATCAGAAGGCAGCAGCGGACATCTTACTACACCCAGCATGGCACAGCTTTGTCTGGAGTGGAATTCCACAGTCATTTTAGCAATAAAGTGAGTGGATATAATTAAATAAAGTATATTGATATCTGTGATCTGGTTTGGATGTTACATTTTGAAAGAAGCTGGGCACCAGCAGTAGGAAGGTGGAGGAGGCCATGTTTGTACACCCAGCAGTAGGAAGGTGGCAAAGGCCATGTTGATACACCCCCGCAGTAGGAAGGTGGCAAAGGCCATGTTGGTACAGCCAGCAGTAGGAAGGTGGCAGGGGCCATGTTGGTACGCCCAGCAGTAGGAAGGTGGCAAAGGACATGTTGGTACACCCAGCAGTAGAAAGGTGGCGGGGGTCATTTTGGTACACCCAGCAGTAGGAAGGTGGTAAAGGACATGTTGGTACACCCAGCAGTAGAAAGGTAGCGGGGGGGGGGGGGCATTTTGGTACACCCTGCACTGCTTAGTGCTAGATCTTTAGGCTTTGAAAATGTAACATGAAAACAGCATGACAGATCTCCATATACTATATTGATTTATATCCACAGACTGGCACCTTTTGACTGCCGGTGTTCTGTCAGGTGAGAAAACCTGCGCATGCACAGTAAGTATTCAGCTGATGGAACGTCCCTTCCGTGATCTGACGGGTCACCGGTTCTGACAGAACACCGGCTTTGCAGGAATACAGGATCCATATAAAAGTGTGTATAAGGGCGCTCTGAGTAACAGACCGAGCAGAGATCAGTCTATGTAGAAATAGAAGAGGGTCTTCATTCACTTTCGGCTCACTTGAAGAGAGAAGCAAACTCTGGAAGTAAAATGAAAAGAAAAAAGGCACCTCTAAGTGCAGAAGTAAAACGTTATATTTCCCAAAAGGGGTAAAAACACTTACAAAAGGGTGGATGGGTAGAAGCTCATCATATTAGTAATATGGCGAGTGGTCCGGTGTTCCCAAGGAGTCTCAGGGATATCCGGAGGTGTGATTCTATGGCAGCATATTCTGAAGTGGCCGACAGATGGAAACCACAACTCTCCTGGATACTGAGAAGACAGCTAGTGATGACATCACTTCCGGCTTGCTGTCCACGCTGGTTGTTGGTCCCTTCCTGATGATGTCACTTCCTGGATTCGGCTTCCATGTTGTCTCAGACAGCCTAGCTGTCTTCTCAGTATCCAGGAGAGTTGTGATTTCCATCTGTTGGCCACTTCAGAATATGCTGCCATAGAATGACACCTCCGGATATCCCTGAGACTCCTTGGGAACACCGGACCACTCGCCATATTACTAATATGATGTGCTTCTACCCATCCACCCTTTTCTAAGTGTTTTTACCCCTTTTGGGAAATATAACGTTTTACTTCTGCAAAACCAGGATCCATGCCTTCCCTCCTGACAGAACGGCGATCTGCCTCTGCTGGATGATCAGCGGGTGCCGGCAGACATCGAGTCCGTGGTACTCACAGATCAGCTCCCTCTGTTTATAAGCACAGCAGGATTTGGCTGGCGGTGGCGTGCATGCGCACCCCAGAAGTGTCAGCCACGTACTAGGTATGTAATCCGGAACAACAGTCCCACTTTGCCACCATATAAGTGAGCTATAAGGGGCAGCAAGCGGCTAATGTGATCCCTACATAAACATGCTTGTATATAAACCTCAAATGTGCAGAATAAACAGAACATTGATTGGAAAGATGCGGATTGTGTCTTTGTGTGTTCCCTGATGAAGTCACTGAATATGAGGATGGGATTTACCGATCTATAACATTTACAGGATGTACAGGAGACCCCGAGACTGGAAAGCTTAGGAAGATCTGGAGATTTGTCATACTCAGCCGGCTGAGGTAAGTCCTTCTTTACTTACATTGGAGTATCGGAAAGGCATTTTCGGGACAAGGATACCTACTTTACTCCCCTTCATAGAACTGTATTGATTGGTGGTTATACACGGCGTTCAAATCAAACCAAGACTTTTAATATTACAGGTATAGGAAGGGATGGTAGTGTGCCGGTGTTCTATGAAAAAATGCCTCCCATCAGATAAGGCCTCTGATGGGTCTGCGCATGCGCAGTAACAGCTGGCATGACGTCAACACAGCGCATGCACAGATCATCAGAGGCATTATCTTGACGCTATGCAAACAGCGGAGGGAGAACGTACTTGTCAGATTTTGCCTCGCTGTTGCAGGGCGGGTTGTGAGTGTGTTGTAACCCGCCCTTAGACACACGGGAAAACCCGCCCTTAGACACACGGGAAAACCCGCCCTTAGACACACGGGAAAACCCGCCCTTAGACACACGGGAAAACCCGCCCTTAGACACACGGGAAAACCTGCCCTGCAGCACACACAAAACACGCCCTTCAGCACATGGAAAACCTGCCCTGCAGCACACACAAAACACGCCCTTCAGCACATGGAAATTCCGCCCTGCAACACACACAACACGCCCTTCAGCACACGGAAGACCCGCCCTGCAACACACACAAAACATGCCCTTCAGCACACGGAAGACCCGCCCTGCAACACACAAAACACGCCCTTCAGCACATGGAAATCTTACCCGGCAAGTAAATATTTTTTACTTTTTGCTATAATAAATATCCCCAAAAATGTTTTTAAAAAACACATTTCTTCATCAATTTAGGCCAAATTCTTCTACATAATTTTGGTAAAAAAATTGCAATAAGCGTATATTGATTGGTTTGCGCAAAAGTTATAGCATCTACAAACTATGGGAAAGATTTATGGCATTTTTATTATTTATTTATTTTTTTTTTTTTACTAGTAATGGCGGTGATCTGCAATTTTTAGTAGTACTGCGACATTGCGGTGGACAGATGGGACACTTTTGACACTTTTTTGGGACCATTGACATTTATGCAGCGATCAGAGCTATAAAAATGCACTGATTACGGTGTTAATGTCACTGGTAGTGAAGGGGTTAACACTAGGGGGCGATCAAGGGGTTAAATGTGTGTTCCCTAACTGGGGGGGTGGGACTAACTGAGGGAGGAGACATATCGTTGTTACTACTTAGTAGAAACAAACGATATGCCTACTCTCCACTGACAGAACAGGGATTTGTGTTTACACACACAAATCCCCATGCTGGCTCTCCCGCCCGTGTAGGAGATCTTTCCCAATTCATTTTGAGTCCCGAAAATTGCTCAAACTGTTCTCTAAGCTATAAAATAATGTGCAAGGTGGGGCTCAGGTCGGCGAGGTAAAGTGACATATTATCTGCATTCATACTAAACAGTTCTACTAGGGGGCTGTGACAGACCCAGCCAGGACAGGGGCTTTTGGAGGGGACTGCATGGTGGCCTCTGACTATGGGCCCTGGCATTTAGGGGAACACTACTTTTTGGGAGGTGTGTGCCCTTTGGACCCGTAGAGTTTTCTTGTTTCTGATTCAAGTCCATGTCTCCCCAAAACACACAGACTCTGGGAACTGGGGGACCCCATACATATTTAGGGCTTCTATGCCCAAACCAGCAATGACTGCTTTAGTCAGTGAGACTCAGAACAGATCTTAATATGATTGGCTCAGAGCAACCTGATGCCGGGGGTCTCCTGATACTGGGGTCTCCTGTTATTGTCTGTTTATTAAGGTGTTATGTGTTTATACTGATGATAAGTTGTAATGTACTTTGCGATCTTGGTCCTAGGCAGTCTGGTCACCTAGTTTGGTTTACGTGGATAGTTGGTAATTAAATCACTGTCCGCTATTAGTTGTTAGAGGTGGATTAGCATACTGTTTATGTTGGCTAACCTGGCTAACTCTTGGAGGTATCAATGAAGGGATTAGCCTTGTGTATGCTCTACCTCGTTATCTAACCATTGTGTGATGTTTTGGGTAATATGTGGTTTTATTGTTTGTGGTGACTGACCTACTTTTCAAGTGTATATATAAATCCTGTATTTCTGTTCAATAAAGAGTAATTCTTTTAATTTAATCCCAACATCTTGTCTGTGTACAATGCTTGGGTAAAAGGCTGGTATCAGCTCGTGGTTTGCTGTAACGGTTTGGAGGGCAGGAGGCACTGTTTGGGTGAAGGAAGCACCTTATTGGGGTGCCAAGCGGTTCCGTCACAGGGGCCTACCCTCAAGCCCTAGATATTTGGATAAGAATGTAGGGCTATGGCTAGGGGTTCAGTGGCAAGGGCATACAAAAACGGGAATAGAGGACAGCCCTGCCTCGTTCCTCTAAAGGGAAAAGGAGTCGGAGGTCTACCCATTGTCTTACTCTCTCCTTAGGGCCTGATATAAGAGTTGGAGCAACTTGACGAAATTAAGACCGAAACCATAGCTTTCTAAACATTTCCAACACTCAACCAAATCAAATGCCTTAGCTTTGTCTAGAGCCACCACCATTCAGGTGGCAATGTTATGTTTAGCCTGGATATTTAGGAACAAACATCTCAGGTTGAAGGCCAGGCATGAAACCCGTGTGATTGCAATGTATCCGGGAAATAATAACTTTGTTGGGCGATATGATTCGGGTAACCCTGGATTTTTACCGGGTTTTGGTGTTAGAACTGCGATGGGAGTCACTTTGGGTGGGGGGCTCATGGAACCCAGCTTACTTTTAGAGAGGTTTGGAAGCAGCTCAACAGACCCCTCCTATGTCTAAGTCACCCTGTGTCTATTAGGGGCACAGGGTGACTGAGAAAATGATGGGCAGCTACTTAATGGACACTGAGAATGTGGTTTGGATTACCTCAGATGGTCTTTAATTGGAGTGCCGATTAGTTTAATGCTAATAGAAAAAGGGTACCTACATCCTGTCAGATTCAAGAAATTGTTTTTGTTTGAGGCTAGTGGATTTTAATGGTACCGTAACAATTAGATTACACAAAAGTATAAAATAAGTTTTTTTTCAATTAACATCAACATATTAAAAGATACATATTTAAAATATATATCGGTCTATTCATTCAGGGGGGGTACAACTTGCAAAATGGCAGTACCAATTCACCCTGTATGAATTAAATTGGCATGCTCGACATGTTTCGCAGGTGTTCACCGCTTCCTCAGGAGCTTTTGTTTGCATATTAAGATGTTTTAAGAACAGAGACAGTATACAATACTACAAAGATCAGAAAAAGAAAACAAATTAATCACAATATACATAATAAAGCGTGACATCATATGACCAATGAAAGTAGCAGCAACATAATCGTAGCAAGCATGGTGTTCCCCTCAAAACAAGTGATCATAACCTTTACCAAAGGCAGCAACATAGGCCACAGTCCAGAAAGAGTAAACCCGCCCCGGTGGATGCGGGAGCCCGCCACAGACCGGGGAAGGAGGCAGCCAGGGATCTATTAGAAGATTTAACAGATAAAATAGTAAGTCCACTCCTATGCTATTTGCCAGGAAACAGTATACAGCATAGCAGTGGCCAGATAATAAGATAATAAGGAGTCGTCATACCGAGAGTATGGCTTCAGTAAACAACCAATAAATTACTCTAAATGTTTAAACTGAAGACAATTGTATGGCCTCAGTAACAGGTCAGAAGTTGCTCTGATATCATAGCCAACAGGTGCTATAAAGAGAGAAGGAAAAAAAGGTAAATGTATATCCCAGTATGTATAAATGATTATACTAAGGAAATCTATACATGGATAGATTCTGCAATAAGCTTTATAGACCGCTAATATTTTAAACGTCAAAACCCACATTGCCAAACTCTGGGTATCGCTGGAACAAGAGGCAGCCCAGGCTCCGCTTCCTGGCCTGCCCACGTTACAAACTTAACTACTCATCCGTTGATTGGCCCCACTTTAACAGAACTGGACAGGTTTTTCCGACTATCTTCACTAAGCAGTTTTCCTTCCCCAATGACTCAGATTGTAGGGCCCCCTGGGTTTGTACCCGGTCTCACCGATCCGGCTTTTCTATCACAAAACTCACGGGGACTTCTGAGGGCCTCGCAGCTCTTGCAATCGTCCCGTTGGATATCTTCAGAGACTTTGTTCTCTGGATGAGCCCCTCTTAAACTGGATCACTGGAGGACTTTTCAATTATCGCACTTCCTAAGATCATTCCTAAGATCATTGCCTAGCCGGCTCTCTTTACTCGTAAGCTCCACTCTTTCGAGGAGCTTTGTCTGGGAGAGGGCCTGATCCGGAGTTCCTTATCAACCTCGTATAAATCCTTGTTGGATCTCCATGCCACAGAAGGCCCTCCTTTCTTAGCAAAATGGGAGAGAGACTTGCAAGTTACCTTTACTGAACCCCAAAAGGAGAGAATACTTTTTTTGGGCAGAAATCCTCCATATGCAGTAGGTACCAGGAAAACACGTACAAAATTTTGACGCATTGGAATAGAACCCCATCAGTTCTGGCAAAAATATTCCCTCTTCAGACGAATCATTGCTGGCGTTGTGGCCTCCATGCGGGTACCCTTCTACATATTTTTTGGGAGTGTCCTATGATTGCCACTTTGTGGCAACCAGTGCTTAAGCTCATACATAAGTTCACAGACATTTCATTACAAAATAACCCAGCTGCGGTCCTGCTTTACCTCACCCCATTGTCAAGGAAACGTTACCACAAATCCCTTCTCAAACACCTGCGTAAGGCCGGGTTCACACTGGAACCGGCTGCGGATCACACAGGAGAGCTGAGGCTGCATAGATGGGCACTGGTGAGGCTGCATAGATAGGCACTGGTGAGGCTGCAGAGATGGGCACTGGTGAGGCTGCAGAGATGGGCACTGGTGAGGCTGCAGAGATGGACACTGGTGAGGCTTCAGAGATGGGCACTGGTGAGGCTTCAGAGATGGGCACTGGTGAGGCTTCAGAGATGGGCACTGGTGAGGCTTCAGAGATGGGCACTGGTGAGGCTTCAGAGATGGGCACTGGGGAGGCTGCAGAGATGGGCACCGGTGAGGCTGCAGAGATGGGCACCGGTGAGGCTGCAGAGATGGGCACCGGTGAGGCTGCAGAGATGGGCACCGGTGAGGCTGCAGAGATGGGCACCGGTGAGGCTGCAGAGATGGGCACTGGTGAGGCTTCAGAGATGGGCACCGGGGAGGCTGCATAGATGGGCACTGGTGAGCCCTGCATTCTTTATGTAGTGCACTCCTGAACTCTGCACTCTGTTTTTTCTCTGTCTTATCTTCCTAACACTTGGTAGTCATATCTCAAAAAATTCTAAGAAATATCTTTTTTTTAATCTTTATTTATGGACGAAATGTGAGAAATAAATAACGTATATATCATAGAATCATTCCATAAACACATACACGCTATATATCCTTTTATAGAAAATATGCTTATAAAAAAATTTACCATTTGCCAATAAAAAAAAAAAAGTATGTCCCCGGATTTCATTTTAAAAGTCTGGTCACCTTAACCACTTCCACCCCAAGGATGTCATATGACGTCTTTGACTTTCAGTAGTGATATCTGAATGACGGGTGTAGCTGCAGGCATCATTCAGATATCTTCTTTTTCAGCTGGCGATTCTGTACACCTCCCACTGCCCTCCGGTACGTCTCCGGGCTCTCCCGTGCGATTGGGGACCTGGAGAAAGAATCCGCTGCCGTGGAATTAGGAGCATAGAGATTTCCAGTGACCAGACGGTCCGCAGTCATCTCTATGACCGTCGGAGGCCCGGGCGCGATGTTATGACGTCACATCCGGGCCGCGGATGTAAACAAAGCCAAGATCTCGGCTGGAAAGCTTTGGATCTGTCTTTTTTTTTTTTTGATCTGATGCTTTCCAGCCTGGAGGAGAGATGTGGAGGTCTTATAGACCCCACACCTCTCTATAAAGAGGACCTGTCACGTACCATTCCTATTACAAGGGATGTTTACATTCCTTGTAAGAGGAATAAAAGTGATCAAAAAAACATTTTCAAGAGAGAGTGTAAAAATAAAAAAATTCAACCAAATTAAACAATAAAAAAAAAAAAATTTTAAGAAGCACCTCCGTCTCAGTGTGCTCGCGCACAGAAGCGAACGCACGCGTAAGTCCCGCTCTCATTTGTAAACACCGTTCAAACCAAACATGTGCGGTATCACTGTGATCGTTAGAACGAGAGCAATAATTCTAGCACTAGACCTCCTCTGTTGTCATGGTTATGCAATAGAGGTTGTTTGTCAGCATACCTGTTTCCATGTGTTCATCTCCTAAGACCAGCTGTCTCTCACCTGACTGCTTTTATTAACTCTCCTCTAGCATGGCTCCACCCCAGCTCCTATCAGAGAACTCTATATTAACCTCTGCACTGCAGGTCAGCCCTGCTGATCAACCTTTGTGTGTTTGGCTTCCTGTTCCTGCCTGCCGTGTGCTCTACATTTATTTCTGTTACCGACCTTGGCGTGTTCATACTATTCCTGTCTGCTCGTGACCCTGACCTTTTGGCATGTCCCCGACTATCCCTGTTTGCCTGTGACCCTGAACCTTGGCGTGTACTCTGTTGTCCTTGTCTGCTTGTGGCCCCGACCTTGGCTTATTCCTTACTGTCCTTATCCTTCTGTTGCCTACTGTGGGTGTGAGCTGGGGGACCCTGGGGGTCGCGACCTGGAGCCAGTTGCAGCCCAGTCCATCCTCACCATCAGAGGCTCTGGTGAAAACCTTCTGGCTCTTAGACTCCGCGCCCCAGGGAATCCTACACTCTAACCCCGGTGGGATCCGTGTTGGTGTTCCAGCGACCCTGCCTTCCTTATACCCAGACTCCCATCCGCAGCAGTCAGCCGCAGGGTCCACTGCCTTGCGGTGCACTCCTGATCCCAACGGTGTGCATCTGTCACCTAGCCTCAAGTTGACCTGACAGTTTGATCAGCTATGGACCCCGCTGACGTGTCCCTTCCTGCAGCCGATCCATTGCAAGGCATAGTTCGCAGACTCGAGACCCAGGAATCTAATCAGACTTTGGTGATGCGATTCCTTAAGGATCTGGCTTCCCGCTTCGAGCAGCTCCAGGCCTCCTTGGGAAACCCGAACCTGCAGCCTCAAGTACAATCAGCAGCTGCACCTATTGCACCAGTCGCAGCCACACATTCATATTCACTGCCAGCTCCGTCCCGTTTTTCTGGGGACTCCAAGGCCTGCAGGGGCTTCCTCAGCCAATGCACCGTTCATTTTGAGCTCCAGCCTCAAAACTTTCTGTCTGATCGGGCTAAGGTAGCCTATATCATTTCCCTCCTCTCTGGTGAAGCTTTAGCTTGGGCTGCCCCCCTGTGGGAGAAGAATGACCTGGTGGTTTCCAGCCTGCCCGACTTCTTGAAACTGTTTCGTAATATCTTCGAGGAGCCAGCTCGGGTTTCTTCAGCGGCTAGTGCCCTTTTACGCCTTCGCCAAGAATCTTGTTCAGTGGGACAATATGCGCTTCAGTTCTGTATTTTCACAGCTGAATTGAGCTGGAACAATGAGGCCCTGGTCACAACCTTTTTACATGGCCTCCCTGACCGAGTGAAGGACGAATTAGCAGGAAGAGCCATCCCTGCCGGTCTGGACGATGTAATCTCCTTGTGCAATCAGATTGACAATCGTTTCCAGGAAAGGTCCCTAGAAAAAAGACGCCAGCACCCTCTAGGTCCTAGTCAGCCAGAACTCTTCCCCTGTCGCTCTGTGGAGCATCCTCTGCCTGCTGAGGAACCTATGCAGCTGGGCCAGACTAGACTAACCCCCGAAGAACGTGCTAGACGCAAAACTCCAGGCTTGTCTTTATTGTGGGGGCAAGGGTCATTTTCGTGACTCCTGCTCGCTTCGTCCGGGAAATGCTCAGGGTCCAATACATTTGAAAGGTGAAGTATTGGACCCAGAAACATCACCTTCTCGTCTTCTTCTTCCGGTGTTCCTCCATGTAGGCTCTTTTCCCCTATCGGTCCTAGCATATCTGGACTCCGGGGCTGCCGGGAATTTTATGGACTGGAGAACTGCTTCTTCTATGAAGCTTACCCTTTCTCCCCTCGCTACACCACTGGTAGTTTCGGCAATTGATGGCACTGTGCTCCCAGGGGGTCCTATACATTTCCAGAAGCTACCTATTAGGATGTTGGTAGGGATACTCCACCAGGAGTGGATTTCCTTCCTCATTCTACCCAAGGCCTCTACCCCCATTGCATTGGGCCTTCCTTGGCTACAGCTCCACTCTCCACATGTGGACTGGGTCTCTGGGCAGATCCTGGCTTGGGGTCCTTCGTGTTTCTCATCCTGTCTTCTCAAGGTGGTCCCCAAGGAGAGACTTTCCATTGCTACCACATCCGTATCTTCTGATCTTCCCGCGGCATACAGCGATTACCGGGATGTGTTCTGTAAGAAGTCTGCTGAGGTGCTTCCTCCCCACAGATCTTTCGACTGTGCCATTGACCTTGTCCCTGGAGCAACTCTGCCCAGGGGTCGTACCTACCCTCTGTCCATTCCAGAGACCCAGGCCATTTCTGAGTATGTCGCAGAGAATCTGGAGATAGGTTTCATCCGGAAATCCTCGTCGTCTGCAGGAGCAGGGTTCTTTTTCGTTGCTAAAAAGGATGGTACCCTCAGACCCTGCATCGACTATCGAGGGTTAAACGCAGTGACCATCAAAAACCGATACCCCTTACATCTAATATCTGAGCTATTCGACAGGTTGAAGGGGGCTTCCATTTTCACCAAGTTGGATCTCAGAGGTGCATACAATCTCATTAGAATACGGGAAGGTGACAAATGGAAGACTGCGTTTAACACTAGGGACGGGCATTACGAATACCTGGTTATGCCTTTTGGTTTGTGTAATGCTCCAGCTGTGTTCGAGAACTTTTTTTTTTTTAACAGTGAATTTTTATTTTTATGAAACACTTAAGACAGTACAAACATTGTCAGCATTAAAAAGGCATCCAACATGAATCAGCCGACTATAAACTTGCAGCAGTACATGTACAAAACTTATTTTTTTCCATTCCAAATGATAATACTATAATCATAATCGTAATCTTAATCATGACAGGGGGCGAAACCTATGCAATTGATGACTTATGATATTTTCCTGTAATTTTTCCTTGGTGGGATGTTTTATGGTTCAATAAGTTTTTATTGATGTTTTTTTGCAAGAATATAAAGAATATAAACATTGAACAAAAAGACAGAGTAAAGGAGTGTAAACAGTGTCAGTTACCTGACATATAGTCTCCTAATAAACAGTTATATCATTTAAATATTGAAATAGTGCAAACGTTTACAGGTATCAGGGTTGTTATAGGTGAGGTAATATTTAAAACCCGTACAACAGGTGTATGTTAACATACAAGCATTAACTACTCTATGTTGGGATGCCCCTTTGGGAGCCTGCTGCACCCCTAAACATAGGTAGTTTAGAATAATAGACGTGTGCATAGGTTACATCGGTATGGTTAGTATCAAGAGTTTGGATCTCCATTTCTATGGGAGATCCTGCATTTATATTGCATCTAAAAAGATTATATCGGAGATCTAGAAAAGGGGAAAGGTAGGAAAGATAAAGTGAAAAAAGACGGAGTAGGTATAGAGTGGAAAGAAAATAGAAAGGGGAGGGGGGTGGGGGGTATGGAGACAGCGAGCTTCGGTCTACATATATATATAAGGTCTTTTACTATAAATAAAGAGTATAATGGGTAAGGGTTGTTTAGTCCCTATGAGGGGTTCTTAGCCGAGAGTCTTTGTTTGAGTTTGTCTGAGGTAGAGTAACTCCTCCAGATACTCCAGACAAAAGAAAATTTAGCATATTTGTCTAGGGCTTGGGCCTGCATTTCCTCCATTAGCATGTAATTGTTTACCTCACTGACCCATTCTATTAAGGAGGGGGGCGTAGTAGTTTTCCAGTGTCTGGGTATGAGTTGTCTACCAGCACTAACAAAAAATTTCAGAAGGCCGTTTTTTTGCGATTTGATTGTCCCTGGGAGGATGGATAGGAGGGCTATAGAGGGCGATGGTAATAGTGGCTTGTTATAGACTTCAGAGTAAATTTGAAAATTTGAGTCCAGAATTGGAGAATAACATCACATTCCCACCAGATGTGTATATATGTACCTTCCATTGTGTTGCATCTCCAGCATCTGTCCGAGTTAGATGGGAACATGATCCTGAGAGTCGTTGGGACCCGATACCACCTCGACATCAATTTGTAGTTTTTCTCCTGTGTATAACTTGATACGGAGGTTTTGTTCGTGAAGAGGAAGGCTTTCCCCCACTCCGCCTCAGTTATATCTTTCCCGACCTCCACTGACCATTTAGTAGTATAGTTAGGTAGAGCTTCGTGGGTATGGTCTATAATTGATTTATATATCAATGATAAGGTGTGTCGTGGAGTTTCGGGGAGGGTACATAGTTGCTCAAACCCAGTCAAGGGTCTATGTGTTTGTCTGGAATCAAGTAGGGTCTTACAATAGGAGTTTAGGTGTCCGCGAGTGAGCCATGTTATCTTGGAGTAGACGTCTGTGGGGGTGGATAGAAAGGTGCCTAGGGTGCGGTCGACGAATTGGCGGGCAGTGGGCCATAAATCTCTATTGTATACGTCTAAAGAGTGGGTTGAGTGTCCTTCAGGAAGGTTCGGGTTGTCAAATAAGGAGGTAAGGGGGCTAGGTTCCGAGGATAGTGAGAGTGTGTCTCTTTTGCGGTACCAGATTGTCAGTGCATCCCTAGTAAGGGGGGATAATGTCGATAAGGATTTATATATCCTTCCATAGCCCCAAAGAAGCGCTCGTAGGTCGTATGTAGATAGGTCCTGTTCTACCGTCGTGGCTGCTTTGGTCATCGGGCGAGGGAACCACTCAAGGATACGGGATAGGACTGCGGACGTATGATACATTTCAAAGTCGGGTAGGCCCAAACCCCCTTTGGAGATAGGAGAGCATAAGAGTTTGTGTTTCAGTCTTGGGTGATTGCCTTTCCAGATGAATTTGATAGCCATAGAACGGAGGGTGCGGAAGTACGTGGAAGGAAGAGCGATGGGTAGGGCTTGGAATAGGTATAATAACTTGGGGAGTATGTCCATTTTTAATGTGTTGATACGTCCTATCCAGGATAAAGGTAGGTCTGTCCGTTCTTCGGTCAACTTTCTCAATTTTTGGAGTAAGGGGCTAAAGTTCAGGGAATATATGTCGGAGGTTTGTTTGGGTATAGCTGTGCCTAAATAAGAGATGGAATTAGGTCGCCATTGAAATGAGAAGTTAGATTTGAGGGAGGCGAGGGTAGCGTGTGGTAGTGAAAGGTTTAGGGCTTCCGTTTTAGAAATGTTTAGTTTATAATTACTAAGACTACCAAATCTGTCTATCTCGGCCAATATGGAGGGTATGCTGATGTGGGGTCGTGTGACGTAGAGAAGGAGATCGTCGGCGTATAAGGAGAGTTTACAGTGGGACGAAGGGGTTTGTATCCCCTGTATATCTGGGTTAGATCTTATGGCCTGTGCTAGGTGCTCAATTACTAGGGCGAACAGGAGGGGAGAGAGAGGACAGCCTTGTCTTGTGCCATTAGATATCTTAAATTTTTCTGACTGGATACCATTTACTAGTACTGTGGCGGAGGGTGCGGAATAGAGGGACATGATACGCGTCAACATTTTCGGGCCAAGACCCAGTTGGGAAAGGGTAGCTCGGAGGAAAGACCAGCTGACCCTATCAAAGGCCTTCTCTGCGTCACAGGAGAGAAGGCAAGCCGGTATATGGTGACGGTGAGCATATGTGATCAGATGTATGGTCTTGGTGGTATTGTCCCTGGCTTCACGGCCGGGAACGAAGCCCACCTGGTCTTTATGTATAGTTTGTGGTAGCAGAGGGGAGAGGCGGTTTGCAAGGATCTTAGCATATAATTTTAGATCAACATTTAGAAGGGATATTGGTCTATAATTGGGGCAAATGGAGGGGTCTTTTCCGGGTTTAGGGATGACAACTATCTGGGCTTGGAGTATGGATGGGGACAGGGCAATGTTTTCATCAATGGCATTGAACGCCTTTGCTAGTAGTGGGGATAGTTGCGGCGCAAACGTTTTATAGAAGCGGGGAGAGAATCCGTCTGGACCCGGGCTCTTGCCGTTCTTAAGATTTTTAATAGCGAATAGAAATTCCTCCCCGGACAGGGAGGTCTCAAGGTCCTCCGTATCCGAAAGAGGAAGAGGTGGGAGTGCTGTCTCTTGGATGTAGGAGGATAAGTCCTGTGGGGTAGGCGTAGTACGTGGATTCTGGGGGGTGAGATTATAAAGAGCGGAATAGTATGTGCGAAATTCCTCGGCAATTGCTGAATTCTGCATGAGTTTACCTTTAGCGGGGGAGTTTATTAGCGGTATAGGTCGCCTGGCTTGGCGTGGTTGGAGGGTGTGCGCTAGGTGTCTGCCACATTTATTGGCTTGTGAGTAGTGGTTGAACCTTCCCTTGTCTCGGGCGATAAGAGACTTTTCTGCGAAAATACGCAGAAGGTCTCTTCTCGCGTTGGTGAGTTCTAGGAGAGATGAGGTAGTTAGGTCTGTTTTGTGCGATTCTTCTAGTTTGGCAATGGTGGAGAGAAGTCGTGTTATGTCCGCAGAGCGGGCATGTTTCAGTCGGGCTCCATGTTGGATTAATTTGCCCCTGAGTACGCATTTCAGCGCCTCCCATTGAGTGAGCGAGTTAGTGGTGTCTTGGGCATGATCCGCGATAAAGTGTCTGATGGTCTGTATAATGTCCTGCGAGCATACGGAATCGAATAATAAATTATTGTTAAGTCTCCAGGAGGAGCTCCGTTTACGTGTTGGAATATGTCCTAGGCTCAAGTGTATGGGGGCATGGTCTGACCAAAGGGTGAGACCAATAGAGGCTGAGGGTGAGTAGTCTAACAAAGATTGGGAAACGAGAAGGTAGTCCAGTCTACTGTAGGAATTATGTGCGGGAGAAAAAAATGTGTAGTCTTTGGTGTTAGGATGTAGCATCCTCCAGGTGTCTACTAAGGATAAGTCAGATAGTAGTGCTCTGATGTTGGTCAGGGAGGTCGGGGAGATCAAGGACTTACCGGTGGATGAATCAAGACGAGGTATCAGGGCGGCATTGAGGTCCCCTCCCAGGATCATGTTGACCGTGCAGAATCTTTTCAGACGGGAGATCACTGATGAGAGGAATTGTTGTTGATTCTGGTTGGGAGAATATATGTTAATGACAGTGTAAATGGTATTCTGATAAGACAATTTAAGAAAAATATATCTTCCCAAGGGGTCAATATATGTGTCGAGGACATCTGGGGTGAAGGAGGCGTGAAATGCTATAGAAACCCCTTTAGATTTTGCGGAGGGGTTGGTACTATGGAACCAAACAGGATATTGTTTATGGAGAAATTGTGGGCATTTGTCTGTTCTAAAGTGAGTTTCCTGTAGGAGGAGGATTTGGGTTTTTATTTTATGAAAATGATATAATATTTGTCGTCTCTTCTCCGGGACGTTGAGACCTCTGCAATTAAGCGAGGAGATCTTTAGGGAGGGTTGTACTGCCATGTAAGAATAAGTTTACTGTGTATATAATAAGAAGGACCGTGGAAGCTCGCTGTCTCAAAAGTATGGGAGGTGGGGGAGAAAGAGGGAGAGGGGAGACCTCTAGTGGTGAAACTAGAGAAGAAAATTAAGTGGAGAAGTAAGGAAAGAAGTGCAGAAGAGAAGGGAGGAGAACGAGGCAGAAAAAGCCTCACTAGTAGTGTTGTTAACAACATTTCAGCTAATACCGCTGTGGGCGCTGAAGGGCCTAAGTGGGGGGTACAGCGGGTTATGCACAGAGGAGCCCACACACGCCGGGCAACATTTGTCCAAGATGCAAAATATAATAACTATAAACATTACTTCTCAGGACTCTGTGCTGCTACGTAAATACTGCATAGGTACACATCTTCGCTAAGGAGGACCTATCTCATAGAACATCTCAGCTTATAAGCAGCCCAGAGGGCTTCCATATCCAGCTACAAAATACTGACAGTTTTAATAAGGGATGTATGGGGGGAGGGAGAGGAGAGGGATGAGAAGGGGGGGAGAGGAGAGGGATGGGGGGGGGGGATGGGGGGGGGGGGCGGGGAGGGATGGGGGAGGGGATGGGGGGGATGGTAAGGTTGAAGGTGATTAAGGACTGGGGAGGTATGTGGCCTGTTATCACAGGCAATCTCCCTTTACAGGGAGCAAGGGGGATGGAACATTAACATAAAACTTATGTTTTAAGGAAAAAGAAAAAAAAATGTATTAGTAATAAAGTGTTCCAACAGTAACTGCAAACAGGGACGTCTGCACCGGTCTGGGACCTGTGAGAAATCTATGGAAATAAGTCAGACATCATTAAACTGAGTTCAGCCATTTGTCGCAGTGGGGAGTCCGGTTTGGATCTCTTGTTCTTCTTCGTGCGTTTCTGCCATCCTGCTGTAGTTTGGAAGCCAGGGGTGGCTGCGTGAAGTGGCCAGTCTGGGATGGAGATCTGTGGTAGTTCAAAAGTTCCGAGGAACCTGGGGAGATCCCCCAGCGTGCGAAAAATCGCAGATTTCCCTTCATGAGATGCAAACAGATTAAAGGGGAAACCCCAGCGGTACTTGATTTGTTTTGCTTGCAGGGCTCCGGTCAGGGGTTTTAGGGCGCGTCGCATGTCCAGAGTCAGTTTAGATATATCAGGGAGCAGGGACACAGCGGTGCCATTGAAGTGTACTGCATTTTGAGAGCGTGCAGCCTGCATGATGGCGTCTTTAACTGCATAAAAGTGAACTCTGCAGATCACATCTCTGGGGTGCTCTAAATTCGGATTCTTGGGGCCAAGGGCTCTGTGGATGCGATCAAGTTCCAGAGGGGCGTCCTTGTCTTTCTGGAGTAGCTCATTGAACATGGCAATTACTGCAGGGGCTAAATCCTTAGTTTCAACCAGGCCCGGACTGGGACAAAAAATAGGCCCGGGCATTTTGGAATGAGCAGCCCATGACATCTTAACCGGCCCCTTCCCCACTCTCCATCCTGACGGATCCCCCAGGAGAGGGGAGGGGGAAACCCGGCAAAGGTGCGGGGGGTGAGGGGGACAGGGAAAGCAGGTGGGGCAGAGAGCACAGGGAAGAACTTTGAGAACATGGGGTGGGGCGAGACCACAGGGGGGCTGGAGAGCACTGTGGGGGGAGGCGGAGAGCATGGGGGAGAGGCAGAGAACACAGGGAGGAAGAGGAGAGCACAAGGGGGCCGGAGAGCATGGGGGGCTGGAGAGCACAGGGGGTGGGGGGTTGGAGAGCACAGGGGGAAGCAAAAACACAGGGTGGGGCGTAAAGCACAGGGAGGGCAGGAGAGCATGGGGTGGAGAGCACAGGGGGGAGGTGGAGAGCACAGGGGGGAGGTGGAGATCACTGGGGGGCTGTAGAGCACTGGGGGGAGGCGGAGGGCACAGGGGGGCAGCAGAGAGCATGGGAGGAGGTGGAGAGCACAGGGGGTAGGCGGAGATCAATGGGGGCGCTGGAGAGCACTGGGGGAGAGGCGTAGGGCACAGGGGGGCAGCGTAGAGCATGGGGGAGGTGGAGATCACAGGGGGGCTGGAGAGCACTGGGAGGGCTAAAGAGCACTGGGGGAGAGGCAGAGGGCACAGGGGGGCAGCATAGAGCATGGGGGAGGTGGGGAGCACAGGAGGAGAGACAGAGGGCACAGGGGGGCAGCGTAGAGCATGGGAGGAGGTGAAAAAGCACAGGGGGAGAGGCGGAGGACACAGGAGGGCAGCATAGAGCATGGGGGATGTGGAGAGCACAGAAGGGAGGAGGAGAGACAGGGGGGCTAGATACCACGGGGGAGCTAGAGGGCACTGGGTGGGCTGGAGAGCACTGGGGGAGAAGTGGAGGGCACAGGGGGGCATCAGAGAGCATGGGGGAGGTGGAGAGCACAGGAGGGAGGTGGAGAGAACAGGGGGGCTGGAGAGCACTGGGGGGGTGCTAGAGAGCACTGGGGGGGCTGGGGGCATTGGGGGGAGGTGAAGAGCCCAGGGGGAGGTGGAGAGCACAGGGGGAGAGGCAGAGGGCACGGGGGGCAGCGTGGAGCATGGGGGGAGGTGAAAAGCACAGGGGGAGAGGCGGAGGGAACAGGGGGGCAGCATAGGGCATGGGGGATGTTAAGAGCACAGAAGGGAGGAGGAGAGCACGGGGGCTGGATAGCACGGGGGACTAGAGAGCACTGGGTGGAGGTGGAGAGCACAGGGGGGGCTGGAGAGCACTGGGGGAGAAGTGGAGGGCACAGGGGGGCAGTGGAGAGCATGGGGGAGGTGGATATCACAGGGGGCAGTGGAAAGCACAGGGGGAGAGACGGAGGGCACAGGGGGGTAGTGGAGAGCACAGGGGGAGAGACGGAGGGCACAGGGGGGTAGTGGAGAGCACAGGGGGAGAGACGGAGGGCACAGGGGGGTAGTGGAGAGCACAGGGGGAGAGACAGAGGGCACAGGGGGGCAGCATAGAGCATGGGGGGAGGTGGAGAGCACAGAAGGGAGGTGGAGAGCACTGGGGGGGCTGGAGAGCAATGGGGGGAAAGGAGAGCATTGGGGGAGGTGAAGAGCACAGGGGGAGAGGCGGAGCGCACAGGGGGGCAGCGTAGAGCATGGGGGGAGGTGGAGAGCACAGGGGGGGCTGGATAGCACTGGGGGAGAAGTGGAGGGCACAGGGGGCAGCGGAGAGCATGGGGGAGGTAGATATCACAGGGTGGGAGGTGGAGAGCACAGGGGTGGCTGGATAGCACTGGGGGAGAAGTGGAGGGCACAGGGGGCAGCGGAGAGCATGGGGGAGGTAGATATCACAGGGTGGGAGGTGGAGAGCACAGGGGGGGGCTGGATAGCACTGGGGGAGAAGTGGAGGGCAGGGGGGGCAGCGGAGAGCATGGGGGAGGTGAAGAGCACAGGGGGAGAGGCGGAGGGCACAGGGGGGCAGCGTAGAGCATGGGGGGAGGTGGAGAGCACAGCGGGGCTGGATAGCACTGGGGGAGAGGTGGAGGGCACAGGGGGCAGCGGAGAGCATGGGGGAGGTAGATATCACAGGGTGGGAGGTGGAGAGCACAGGGGGGGGCTGGATAGCACTGGGGGAGAAGTGGAGGGCAGGGGGGGCAGCGGAGAGCATGGGGGAGGTGAAGAGCACAGGGGGAGAGGCGGAGGGCACAGGGGGGCAGCGTAGAGCATGGGGGGAGGTGGAGAGCACAGCGGGGGCTGGATAGCACTGGGGGAGAGGTGGAGGGCACAGGGGGCAGCGGAGAGCATGGGGGAGGTAGATATCACAGGGTGGGAGGTGGAGAGCACATGGAGAGAAGCAGAGGGCACAGAGGGGCAGCAGAGAGCATGGGGGAGGTGGAGAGCACTGTGGGGGGTAGAGAACACTGTGGGGGCAGCAGAGATAAGCAGGACAGGAGGAGCGGTGGGGGGTGGCTGCATATAGAAGAATTATTCTCTCCATCTTCCTCCCGCAGTACCTGACAGCCTGCGAGAGGGAGAGGAGCAGAGGCAGGCATTCAGAGACTGCGGGAGGAAGATGGAGAGAATAATTCTTCTATATGCAGCCACCCCCCACCGCTCCTCCTATTCAGGTTACAGGGCGCCACACTTACCTTCGTTCTCTTTGATCCGCCTGCAGCAGACTCCTCTCCCCTTCGTGGTCACGCCCCCCAGCTCGAACGGCTGAACTATACTGGCGGCCATGGAGAGGTGTCTCCTCTAGCTCCTCCCCCCTTCATGTTTCCATCCCCCTGTTGCCGATGGCTGAGCCTGAGCTGAATTGGAAGCCGGGCGGCCGCGGAAAGGCCGGGGGACTGGCGCGGGCTTAAAGAGCAGCCTGCCTTGTCCCTGCAAGCATGAACATGCAGCCCGGCGGCCCCGGCCCACCGGGCATTTGCCCGGTTTGCCCTATGGCCAATCCGGGCCTGGTTTCAACCGATTCGGGCAGGCCGCGTATGCGTATGTTGTTACGTCTGGCCCTATTTTCCTGGTCATCTTGATGGTACATCAGTTGTTGGATCTGGAGGGTATGTTCATGCAGGATAGTGTCATGCGCATGCAGGGTGGATGTATTTTCTTCTATATTGTGTTCCACTTCCTCAAATCTATTGGTGAAATCTCTGCGCAGTTCAGACATTTCTTGTTTGTATGAACGTTCCATTCGTTGCACACAGGCCTCAAAATCGTGTCTGGTGGGGAGTGCTTTAATGTATGCCTCCATGTCCCATCCATAGGATCTGTGGGATTCAGGGGAATGCCCTGTAGAGCGGACCGAGCCTGTCTCTGAGTCAGGGGGGGACCTAGCACGCTGCCTGGTCTTCATATGGGGTGTGGAGCGCTGCGACATTGCTCCCTGTGAGGCCGCATGTGTGCCTGGGGTCCGGGCTGGCGCCATCTTGGACGGGGGGGGCGGAGCGATTATGGCCCAAATGGGTGAAAAAACGATCGATATCACCTGCAAGATGTGGATCGGAGGAACGCTGGATGTCTCCCCCACCTCTCCTCCCCATATCAGGCCTGGATGGATGTGCTGGGAAGCGCTGAGAGCCTCTGTGTGTGCGGCGTGTGCGGGAGCTCCAGGAACAAGCGTCCTACTTCCTCATGTGCTAAGCCACGCCCCCTGGTGGGATGTTTTAAGGGAATATTTAGATATGACATCTCTGTGTGATTAGTCAGTCTACCCTACCACATCCCAGATAAGAGGGAGGGGGGGGGGGAGTATGAACACCCAGGGCCTTCCCCAACACCGGGGGTCAACCACAGGCATCCACCCAGCTCGACCACACTTTGTCAAATTTTTGAGGACAATTCCTACTCTCATAGGTTAAACGATATAGCGGCAGTGCATTGTTTACCGCCGTTTCCCATGCAACACTGGTGGGTGCCTCTTTTTTTTTCTTCCAATTAAGGAGTATTTCTCTCCTTGCATAAAATAAGGAGTATGTTAGACACTGTTTAATATAGCTGTCTCCCTCTATTTCTTCCAAATAACTGAGTAGTAGAATTGAAGGATCCATTGGTATCTCAACACCACACACCACCCCCAGCCTGTCTGCCACCGCACTCCAAAATGGTGTTCCAGAACTTTGTCAATGAAATCTTCAGGGATCTACTGTACCAGTTTGTTGTCATCTATCTAGATGACATTCTCATCTTTTCCGAAAATCTGCTTGCTCACAGAAACCATGTCCGCACCGTTCTTCAGCGCCTTAGAGAGAATAATCTCTATGCCAAACTGGAGAAATGTTTCTTTGAATGTCCTGAGGTCCTGTTTCTGAGATGTTTTGTTTCTAGTTTGGGTGTTCGCATGGATCCCGGAAAGGTCTCGGCCATTACCAACTGGCCCCTTCCTGCTAGCCTCAAGGCCACACAGCGCTTTCTTGGCTTCACAAATTATTATAGGCAGTTCATAAGGAATTACTCTTCCATTGCCGCGCCTATTGTCGCTTTAACCAAGAAGGGTGCGAATGCCAAAGACTGGCCTCCCGAGGCTGTCTCTGCGTTTCACGATCTGAAACAGGCCTTTGTTTCTGGACCTCTCTTGAGGAGACCAAATCCTGGGGATCCATTTTTTATTGAAGTAGACGCTTCTTCGATGGGGGTGGGGGCTGTGCTTCTTCAGTTTTTTGAGAAGAGACGTCAACCATGTGCGTTCTTCTCCAAAAAATCTTCTCAGGCAGAGAGAAATTATGCCATTGGTGATCGGAAACTTCTCGCAATTAAATTGGCGTTGGAAGAGTGGCATCATCTCTTGGAGGGTTCCCCTCACTCCATTACGATCTTTACTGATCACCAGAATCTACAATACCTACAGAATGCTAAACGTCTGAACCCCAGACAGGCCAGGTGTCTTCTTTTCCCATTTTAAATTCACAATTACGTACAAACCTGGTTCCTGCAATGGTCGGGCTGATGCGCTCTCTAGGTCATTTGCCACTTTGGACGAGGAGTCCACCCCTGGTCCTGAGCTGATCATTCCAACCTCATGCATTGTTGCCCATTCCACCACCCTGGAATCAAAAATTCCTCCTGGCAAGACCTTTGTTCCCACGGAGCTAAGAGCTAAGATCCTTCGTTGGGGACATGATTCCAAGGTGGCAGGTCATGCTGGGTTCCTCCGATCTTTCCTGCTCATCAGTCGTCTCTACTGGTGGCCTAACCGCTGCTCGGATGTTAGAGTACGTTAAGGCTTGTCATGTTTGTGCTCAGTCTAAATCTTCCACACTAGCCCCTGCTGGTCTTCTCATGCCCTTGCCCATTCCTAGGGAGCCCTGGTCTCACATCGCCATGGATTTTATCACCGATCTTCCACTGTCGGAGAATAACACAGCCATTTGGGTGGTAATCAATCGGTTCTCCAAGATGGCTCATTTTGTTCCTCTTCCTGGTCTCCCTTCTGCCTCTGCCTTGGTTCCCTTTTTCGTACGAGAGATTTTCCGCCTTCATGGTGTTCCTTCCCATGTCGTTTCGGACAGGGGTGTTCAGTTTACGCCCCGTTTTTGGAGAGCCTTTTGCAAATCCCTCAACATTACTTTGGATTTTACCTCTTCTTACCATCCCCAATCCAATGGCCAGACTGTGAGGGTTAATCAGGAGTTGGAGGTCTTTCTCCGTACCTTGGTCTCGGCTCATCACGATGATTGGGCATCACTACTTCCGTGGGCAGAGTTTTCCCACAACAATCATGTCAACGTCAGTTCTCAGAAAAAAACCTTTATCACTGTTTATGGAAGACATCCTCCACTCCCTCTTCCTATGACCTGTTCTTCCGACATTCCAGCCTTGGCTACTGTTCAGGAATCATTCAATTCCATGTGGGCTGACGTTCATGATTCCCTCCAGAAAGCTGCCAACAAATTCAAGAGTTTTGCTGACCGTCGCAGGCGTAAGCTGCCTTCTCTTCAGCCAGGAGACAAAGTCTGGCTCTCCACCAGGAACATCAAACTCCGGGTTCCTTCTCTCAAATTTGCCCCAAGATTCATTGGTCCATACACCATAACTTCTAAACTGAATCCGGTTTGCTTCAAGCTCCAGATTCCCAAAAACCTCAAAATCTCTAACTCCTTCCATGTTGCCCTTCTGAAGCCTTTAGTCCTCAATAAGTTCTCTCGTCCTCTCTCTACCGCAGCGCCGGTCTCTGAGGATAATCAGGAGTACGAGGTTAGCCAAATTTTGGATTCCCGACTCTGTAGAGGCATTCTCCAGTACCTTGTGCATTGGAAGGGGTTTTGTCCTGAAGAGAGGTCTTGGATCAAGGCTTCTGAGGTCTTTGCACCTCGTCTGTTGAGGAAGTTTCATTTGAAGTTCCCCTCTAAACCTGGTCCCAGGCGGGGAAGGGGGAGGCCTCGTAAGAGGGGGGGTACTGTCATGGTTATGCAATAGAGGTTGTTTGTCAGCTTACCTGTTTCCATGTGTTCATCTCCTAGGACCGGCTGTCTCTTACCTGACTGCTTTTATTAATTCTCCTCTAGCATGGCTCAACCCCAGCTCCTATCAGAGAACTCTATATTAACCTCTGCACTGCAGGTCAGCCCTGCTGATCAACCTTTGTGTGTTTGGCTTCCTGTTCCTGCCTGCCGTGTGCTCTACATTTATTTCTGTTACCGATCTTGTCGTGTTCTATACTATTCCTGTCTACTCATGACCTTTTGGCGTGTCCCCAACTATCCCTGTTTGCCTGTGACCCTGAACCTTGGCGTGTACTCTGTTGTCCTTGTCTGCTTGTGGCCCTGACCTTGGCTTATTCCTTACTATCCTTATCCTTCTGTTGCCTACTGTGGGTGTGAGCTGGGGGTCACGACTTGGAGCCAGTTGCAGCCCAGTCCATCCTCACCATCAGAGGCTCTGGTGAAAACCTGCTGGCTCTTAGACTCCGCGCCCCAGGGAATCTTATGCTCTAACCCCGGTGGGATCCGTGTTGGTGTTCCAGCGACCCTGCCTTCCTTATACCCGGACTCCCATGCGCAGCAGTCAGCCGTAGGGTCCACTGCCTTGCGGTGCACTCCTGATCCCAACGGTGTGCATCTGTCATCTAGCCTCAAGGTGACCTGACATCTGTACCTCTAAACTGATAACCTGTAAAAAATTTTAAAATGTCGCCTATGGAGATTTTTAAGTACCAAAGTTTGGCGCCATTCCACGAGCGTGTGCAATTTTAAAGCGTGACATGTTAGGTATCTGTTTATTCAGCGTAACATCATCTTTCACATTAGACAAAAAAACTGGGCTAACTTTACTGTTTTTCGTTATTTTTTAATTCATGAAACTTTTTTTTTTTTTTAAAACACGTTTGAAAAATTGTTGCGCAAATACCGTGCGACGTAAAAAGTTGCAATGACCGGCATTTTATTCCCTAGGGTGTCTGCTAAAAAAACATATATAATGTTTGGTGGTTCTGAGTAATTTTCTAGCAAAAAAAAGATTTTTACATGTAGGAGAGAAGTGCCAGAATAGGCCCGGGATGGAAGTGGTTAAACTATAAGATTCCCTCTACATGAGTTCCATCCATTACCAAAACATCGTCCCTTTGTTGCTTAGGATAGGAAAAAATGGCAGACCTCTTCACCTTAACCCTCCCCACCCCCCACGGACATTCCATGTTAAAAACTTTAGAGGGGCCATATGTATGTAGGCAAAATCTAAAAACTTGCCAAGATCCTTCTAATTGGAGAGTGAAGTACCTCGGTACACCATATAACCAAAATTGGGCAAACTGCAGCTAGGCAAGAATGGACATAATGCATAACAGCTAACCTAAAAAAAAATAACCTAAAAAAATTAAATAAAATTACCCGGGGCCCTGCTTACACCCCAACTTGTGCCCCCATACTTCCCCAGCATCCAAGAATGAAATATGGAATAAAGTCCACCTACAAAGGAAGACATTAGTAAGACCTATAAGGCTATAGAAAGTATATCCAGTTCAGCTTTTTGGACATACTATGCACTTCCAAAGAGTGAACCTTTAATCACAATCTGATGGCTGTAGTAGCAACCATCCGCCTGTGTGCAATTTGTTTAGCTGGTGTTCTGTCAAAGGAGCCAACTTGTCAAAATCTCCAATTACATCACTACCGGTGACTCGCTTGGATCAGTAATGGGAAATTTCGGCGAGTTACCTGTTTTCACAGAACACCGGCAGCGTATAAACTACGGTACATGATATAATCACTAGACATCTGCATTACGTTTTCGTCCAAATGCATTTTCGTCCGAATTTCAGTTATTTTCGTTATTGTTTTAACAAATGATAACGAAAGTGCAGAGTCCGAAAAACGAAAGATCCGACATAAACAAATGCTTTATTTTCGTTGCTACAACAGTTTGATATAGATAGGAGATTCAACATGACGCTGACAATAACAATCTGTGTCCATCGAACCTGTGGTGGAATGTCCCTAACCTTAACTCTATTAGTCCAAGATTATTCTACATAGAGAGAAAAGATTCCACATAGAGAGAAAAGATTCCACATAGAGAGAAAAGATTCGACATAGGGGAGAAAAGACTCGACATAGGGGAGAAAAGATTCGACGTAGGGGAGAAAAGATTCGACGTAGGGGAGAAAAGATTCGACGTAGGGGAGAAAAGATTCGACGTAGGGGAGAAAAGATTTTGACGTAGGGGAGAAAAGATTCGACACAGAGAGAAAAGATTTGACGTAGAGAGAAAAGATCGCTGCTGGAATTGGGTGGGGGAAGTAAAATAAAAATAATGATGATGATGAATGTTATTGGCTGATTGTAACCAAAGAGGAGAGGCAGTAAAATATCTAGAACTAAGTCCACACGTACAGCCAATTTCCTTTCACTTATGATTTGCTCGCAGAGAGAGACTCACACACTGAATCATTTCAGAAGACAGTCAATCTTAGCTGTTCCGTTTGTCAGAGAACCTGAATTATTTAGCAATTAAGCATAAGCACAGCAGCAGAACAATAGTGAAGCTTCAGTTCAACTTCACTTTTTCATAATAATCTGCTGCTATTGTGTTAGTGTTGTGAACTTGATAGTGATATTAGTGTTGTGATAGCCTCAGAGGCTGCCCGTGTTGTGGGGGGGGGGGATTTATTATTATAGATTCTATATTCTAGATTGAGATTCTATATAGATTTTATATACACTTATATCTTGTTACCTGATCAGTGATCACTGTCACCAGTCCATTTTCTGTTTGAACCATATACATTCAACATTAACAACGAAGGCTCAACAAAGCAGCGAAAAACATACAAACGTGGAATCTTTGGCTTATGGTGTCTGTGGAAAGTTCTAAGAAGATTCGACGGAGCAGCTAAACTATACGGCTTCATACAGAGTAGCTGCTCCGTCGAATCTTCTTTGAACATTCGACAGACACCATAAGCCTTCAATGACAGATTCGACCTTAATTCATTTGGATTTTCAGACGAATGCAATTTTTTTTAACGAAAAACGAAATAAATGTGAATTTCGGGAGTAACTAAATAAATGTATTTTTAAGACGAAAACGAAATTCCGAAACAAAATACTTCAGTGTGCACATGTCTAATAATCACTAAACGTTGTTAGCCGGCTGATAACCAACAACATGGCCGCTCCCTAGGCGGCAACAGCTTTTTTCCTCCCTAGCAGGTGTTCTGTCAAAACAGCCAACCCATGTACCATACTGTATACATTGCTGGTGTTCTATGAAAACAGCCAACTCATCCAAATCTCCAATAACAGCTGCTGGAGAGTCACCAGAAGGGATCTGGTTGGAGATTTTGACGAGTTGGCTCTTTTGACAGAACACCGACGCCTGGCTTCAAAGATAGCTGAACTGCTGCTGAACACTTTCACAGAGCCAGCAGCTAAAAATTTGCAACTATCACCTTTTTATTCTACAGGGCCTCTGCTTTCAGAAAATATATAATGTTCTGGGGGGGTTGACTAATTTTATTGCCAAATTAGGATTTTTACATGTATGCGACACATAAAAAAATTTCTCTGGAGCCAAACTGGTTAAAGTACAAAAAACGGGTAAGCAGCAGCTGACCAAAGGTTGTAGGACCGACCAAACAGACTCCCACATTATGTATCATGGTGTGGGGGGGGGACCATCGCTGAAGAACAGAACACATAACAAGACTAGAGCCATGCAGTGCAAACCTAGGGAAAAAGAGTCCAGCATCCTGAGCGATTGCACTCGTAGAAATGGACAGTGCAATGCAAACAATTCTGTAGATATGTATAGAACGCCACCTAGAGGTACTGCCCCAACAAGCAGATCCCTTGATGGAGGATTGGATGACTCCAGGAAAAACGAGGGATAAACCCATGAAAAGGCATCCAGGCGTGGCATGTGTAGGATTTAGCAGGAGAAGAGGAAAAATAATAACAGGCAACAGTAAAGGTGGTGTATCATTGCTGTTGTAAGTTCAATCAAAGAGTCAGTAGGTGCAAATCAGACAGTAAGGCATCATTGTGCACAGATGCGGACACTCACGGATCAGTGTTGAAGTGGGGCAGGGGGGGTCCAGTGATCTAGAAGCTGTGCGGTGTTCCAGCCAGGAGATAACCACCTCAGGCTATTCAAATAAGTGGACCCTGTCATCACCCACCACCCGGAGGTGAGCAGGGTATAACATGGAGTAGGTATGGTGCTGTATTCTGAGACAGCATTTAACTTCTGTAAAGCCTTACCTTTGTCACTGAACCGCAGTCTAAAAAAATCAGGGAAAACTGCAATTCTCCCATTCCAGAAAAGTATGTTGCCTTTTTCCCTGAGTGAGACGAGGCGCAGTGTCTGCATCCCTGTAATTAAAGAGCTTGGCAATAAACACACGTGGCAGAGATCCTTGAGGTGTAGGCTTAGCAGCCATGCGATGACCTCGCTCCACCACAAATGTAGGTGAGGAGGCCTCACGCCAAAATGTAGAAATAAGAAGATCCTTCAAAAAGGTGGCTGGTTCTGAGCCCTCTGCTCAACAGGTAAACCTATGAATCAGAGATTGCATCGGCGGAGCCTATTTTCCATGTCATCTGTTTTCTGTAAAAGTTGGCTCACCTGCAGTTGTAGTTGAGCTGAGATGTTCTATTTTTGGGGTGAGAGACATCTGACAAAAGGATATGGCTTCCAACATGTTCGGCCGGGTCTGCCTCACTGGAAGAAGCTCCACAATCTTTCCCTGTAGGGTCCCGCTCCTGCCGCCCAAATTTCTCCGGTTTGGAGCTCGTGTTTTGGAGGTTTGCGCAGTGGGGACATGATTGATGGCAGCACCGGAGTATCCGGATGTAACTGAGAATAGTAGGTAAGAGTGCGGGATCTCAGGATTCTGCATAAAGGATAATGGACGAGCGGAGCTCCTCTCTTGAGCATCTTAGTCCATGCTGTTCAGGCCAAACCATTTTTATGTAAGTTTTAGCCACAATAAAAAGTAATCCTGTACTGATGTAGCTGCTCTGACTTATTAGCTTCTCCCCATTGGAGTTTTATTCCTAGGCTGGGAGTAGCTCCACCTAAATGTAAGGAGGTTCCAGGGGTGATCATAGGTATGACAATAGGAATGACAAAAGGGGAAGAGATGTGAAAGAAATGCTAAATTCTGTATAAAATTGTACTCCATTCTGTATGTTTTGCACATTACACTCCTATACTACAAACACCACAAAATAATGCTTTGATTATATATTCACATTCTTTAGACTGATAAAGAAACTGGCCTGCCCATGTACTGCCTGCAATTACAATATTGATGTGATAACTACATGTGCATGGTTATAAAAAAAAACCTCAAATGTGCCAAATACACAGAACAGTTATTTAGAAAGACACTCCAGGAGTTATTATTAATTTGGATCCACTGATCAGTATTAGGATTGGAGTCGTCTATCTATAACATTTCCACACATGTAAGGTAGACCATTCACTTTAAATCTGACAATAACACAAAATATCGCTCTTGTACTGCTTTTTGGCAACACAGTGCAACACAAAGAACAGAGTATTTATATCTGTTGGGGTGCCTTGTAGCTCAGGTGAGTTTTTTTGTTAGGGGGGATCACAATTGTCATGCAGGGGCTAAAACATTTGCTAGAGATATTAAAAGTCTTTAACCAGCGATCAAGTGTCCCTCAGTTAGCTGCTATACTGCAGGCTGTATATCATTTCCAGTGACCAAGATGGCGTCAGCTGGAACCGTAAGTGTCTGTGACATCATCTTGGTTACTGGAAATGGCATACAGCCTGCCAATGTGAGTATTTTCAATATAGGCTCAGGCTCTCAGCTCGTCCCCCTCCTCGCTCATTGGGGTGCTGGCTGTGGAGAGGGCAGAGCGGCCGGCTCAGGCTCTCAGTGGCTCTCTGCTCTTCCCCCTCCTCGCTCATTGGGGTGCTGGCTGTGGAGGGGGCAGAGCGGCCGGCTCAGGCTCTCAGTGGCTCTCTGCTCTTCCCCCTCCTCGCTCGCTAGAGTGCTAAGTAGTGAAGGGGGCGGAGCGGCTGGCTCAGGCTCTCAGCGGCTCTCTGCTCTTCCCCCTCCTTGCTCATTGGAGTGCTGGCTGTGGAGGGGCGGCTCGCTGAGAGGCTAAGCCGGGTGTCAATTCAGGCATCTGGCGGATCCCAGCTATGTGGTTGGGATGACGCGGAGCCTGGACCGACTTCTATAACGTCAGCAGAGAGCGGACTTCAGCCCACTCTCTGCTAAAACGGGTCACAGGAGTGCAGAATGAACTTCCCTCCTGTGATCCATAGGAGAAGCCCAGCCAAACAAGCTTTGGCTGAACTTCTCCTTTAATGAGGATTTATATGCTGGTGGAACAGGTGGATGTGGAGCAGCTTTATGCAAGCCAAGTCACCCAACCTGGTGTCATAGGGGTTGCTGGGAGTAAGGTGTTTTGGTATATGGGGGATGAGCACTGTGGAGGGTCACACGTTTGGCACTTTTATGAACACAAGAAGGTGTGACACAATATACAGTAAAGCCTTGGTTTGAGAGTAACTTGGTTTGAGAGCGTTTTGCAAGACAAGCAAAATGTTTTAATAAATTTTGCCTTGATATACAAGCAATGTCTTGATATAAGAGTAGCGTCAGGTCACAACTGAGTATAAAAAAGAAGAGAGGAGCCTCTAAGTGTAGCAATATGGTTACATTTAATGAAGGTACAACATTTTGCAACATATTGCTACACTTAGAGGTGCCTCTCTTCTCTTTTATACCCTGTGAAAAAAATGCTTTGATATACAAGTGCTTTGAATTACAAGCATGTTTCTGGGACGAATTATGCTCACAAACCAAGGTTTTACTGTACCAAAGATTTGAATGAGATTGAAGTTTTGAATATACTGAATCATTGAATGTTCCGTCTTACATGTGACACTGAGTGTGAAGAGGATTTGAATACGAAGGGTGGTCCATGGGGGGGAAGAAGAGATTTGGATTGATGGGCGTGATGATTTCTTCAGTTTGGTAAGGATTTAGACAGAAGTCCTTGATCACTGGTGGTTACACACGTATGTGAGCACATGAGTGGAAAGTTTATTACAGTTTGGAAGATCCTGCACTATAGGAGACTTTTTCTTTTACTGGTGGGGATACACTGGAGAGATTTGTGAAGAGGTTTTAGGAAAACATGGAGACGGAGTGGAAAAAAAGCCTTATCAGACCCATTGATTGGTGTACGGGTCGGAAAATCTGGTAAGAATCTATGAGGTTGAACCTACTGGATACACTTACCCGTTGCTTGATTGAAGAAATAGGTGCATATATTTCAGCACTGGACTTTTGGAATTTACATCTGCTAGAGATCTGTAGAATAATCAAACATTTGTATCGAGAAACTAAAAATGTGTTGCTTGAGGGCCCTTCATGGGCTTAAAATTGCAGATTTGTTGTCTCAACCACTAGCCAAGCGGCTTCTCCTGGACCTGGAATGGGGGGGGGGGGATGTGGAATCGAAAAACTTTGAAACTGATTCATCAAAGGGAATGGTAGAAGCCAGGGGAGGGAGAAGGGATTGAGGAAGGTTATGAAAGGGCAGATATCGGGGTAGGGAAGCAAGGACAACACAGGGGATAGGACATTGTTGGAAGAATACATAAGGATATATCCCCCATAGACTCGGGTCAGAAGGTCTGCAAAGTAGGATAAACTCAGGCTAGAAGAGTTCAAAGATGGTATGGCAGAACTATGCCATGGTTCGTCATACTTTAATAAATTTAGGCTGCGAATCATTGAGAATATTAGATAGTTTCTTATTAACCAGCATTATACCAATTGTAAAGAGCAGGGGTGTCCAACCTGCGGCCCAAGACGCTATGAATGCGGCCCAACGCAAACTTGTAAACTCACTTAATAATGTTGGTCTTTTTTGGGGGGGAATTTTTTGTAAAAATGCATTTACAAAGAAAATAAAGTTTCATCACTCAGATACTGTAGTTGCATTATCTACATCAGTGATCGGTATTGTGTGATCTGCCCGACTTTTCCTGCTCATTAGCTCTCCTTATTGTTTGTGTATTTTATGTGTGGCCCAGGACAGGTCCTTCTCTTCCAATGTGGCCCAGGACAGGTCCTTCTCTTCCAATGTGGCCCAGGACAGGTCCTCCTCTTCCAATGTGGCCCAGGACAGGTCCTCCTCTTCCAATGTGGCCCAGGACAGGTCCTCCTCTTCCAATGTGGCCCAGGACAGGTCCTCCTCTTCCAGTGTGGCCCAGGACAGGTCCTCCTCTTCCAGTGTGGCCCAGGACAGGTCCTCATCTTCCAATGTGGCCCAGGACAGGTCCTCCTCTTCCAATGTGGCCCAGGACAGGTCCTCCTCTTCCAATGTGGCCCAGGACAGGTCCTCCTCTTCCAATGTGGCCCAGGACAGGTCCTCCTCTTCCAATGTGGCCCAGGACAGGTCCTCCTCTTCCAATGTGGCCCAGGACAGGTCCTCCTCTTCCAATGTGGCCCAGGACAGGTCCTCCTCTTCCAATGTGGCCCAGGACAGGTCCTCCTCTTCCAGTGTGGCCCAGGACAGGTCCTCCTCTTCCAGTGTGGCCCAGGACAGGTCCTCATCTTCCAATGTGGCCCAGGACAGGTCCTCCTCTTCCAATGTGGCCCAGGACAGGTCCTCCTCTTCCAATGTGGCCCAGGACAGGTCCTCCTCTTCCAGTGTGGCCCAGGACAGGTCCTCCTCTTCCAATGTGGCCCAGGAAGGTCAAAGGGTTGGACACCCTTGGTGTAGAGTTCAATTATCTGCTGGTGCTTTCTTGGGCTTTAGAGGGGTGAGATCTCTGTCCTCAGATTCCCAGGCCTGTGCCTGCCACCGCCATTATGAAGGAGGGTCCCATAGCATGAATCTATCCATGGCTGCTGTAGCCACCCCCTATTTATGCATCCGGCCCCTTTCAGGATGCCAGGCGCCTGAATTACAGCGGCAGGGGGTTTTGAAGCACCTGATTAGAGCCATAGGCTTCAAAATAGGGTGGATCCTGGCGCAGAGCATTAAACCATGACCCCACCCAAGTATTACAACAGCCAATGAATATTCACTGTTGTAACACTGATCCATAATCCGGCAAATCAGAAGCGGGTGTCTGATTGTCTGTCTGAAGAGAGAAGACTCCTGATTGGTCGCTGAGAAAGAGGGAGGAAATGGAAACTGCCGTGGAGAGCAGGGGAACAGGAGGCTGCCACCGAGCACGAGAAGCCGCGATTGGGTAAGTGCGACCGACTGTCCCACCGACCGATGGGGGGAGGGGAGTGAATGTTGGTGGCATACTGTTTGCCCCCCCCCCCCCACAAAAAAATTCCACCGGCCGCCATTGGACCCTTTCCCTTCTGGAACACCTCATGGTAAGTGGGGACCACCCTAAGATGGGCCAGGAACAGCGCAGGTGGAACGCTCCACTTCTAATTTGAGCACCCAGGAAGAGCCAGCAGCTGGAGGAAGTGTTCATGACGAGGCTTTCACAGCAGAAGATGTCATCTCTACATTTCACACATTTAGTAATTCCCAATTACAAGTTCTGGGAGCAAATTTGAGGGGGAAAATATCTTAATTAGATAAAACAATATATATAATATAATTCTATATAACTTTTTATTTGTATAAGAAGCACCAGCTACAGGTAAGGAAATAGGGGGGAGCATTTTTGGTGCCAGGACTGAAGTTTGGCGTCCCAAACAAGGGAAGCTACTGCCTGTCAGCAAACCAAACTGGGGAAACATCAGGTGTTTTCGTTGCCAAGAACTGGGACATGTTGCAGCAAACTGTCCATTGACAGATGAACCAATGCAGTGTGATCTGTCTATTAGAAGGCACTCTATGTTTGCTGCTGTTTCATGCGCTGCAGCACCAAGTATGGGAAAACACATGTGCCAAATGACTATTAATAATAAGCCTATTATGGCCTTGCTGGACTCTAGAAGTCTAGTGACTTTGGTTACAGCTGAGATGGTTGAAACTGTGAATTTGCATGCTAAAAAAGTTGCTGTGATCTGTGTACATGGGGATACCCGTGAGTATCCTATAGCCACTGTTCAGTTTAAAACTGGCTTAGTTACGGTGACCTATCCGGTCGGACTTGTGCCCCACTTGGTGCACGAGGCCATAGTTGGTAGGGACTTCCCTAAGTTTTGGGAACTGTGGGATTGTCCCGACCCGGTCGCAGTAGCTGACTCAGTGACAGAGCCAGAACTCCTGGCCGCTACTGACAATGTGGGTTCAGGGGACTCTTCTCAGGGCTCCCTGGGTTTTCCTTTCTCAGTTATCACAGGAGAGCTGGAGGAGCCTGAGGAGGTCCCCACAACCAGTGGAGCTGGACAGCCATCTGCTGAATCTGAGCCTACGTTGGAGTTTGCTGACCTTAATGTACACAAGGAAAATTTTGGTACCGAGCAGAGAAAAGACCCAACCCTTGCCAGGGCCTGGGAAAATGTAATGGTGATTAATGATGTACCTGTCGAATCAGGGAACAGGCCCTGTTTTCCTTATTTTAGCAGCAATAAGGATTTACTGTATCGTGTATATAAAAAAAATGATGAAGTGGTTGAACAGTTGGTGGTCCCTAAGCCATACAGACGGGAGGTGTTGGAACTTGCCCATGGGCACTTGCTAGGAGGTCATTTAGGGGTTGAGAAAACTACTGAAAGGGTGTTGCGCAGGTTTTATTGGCCCGGGATACAGAAGCATATTGAGAATTATTATCAATCCTGTCCTGTGTGTCAGATGTCAGCCCCACTACAACACTTCCGAAGTCCTTTAGTGCCCTTGCCCATTATTGAAGTGCCCTTTGAGAGGATTGCCATGGACCTTGTGGGTCCACTCCCCAAGTCTGCCCGAGGTCATCAGCATATCCTTGTAATCATGGATTATGCTACCCGTTACCCAGAGGCAATTCCCTTACGCACCGCGTCTGCTAAAAACATTGCCAAAGAGCTGTTTATGGTGTTCAGTCGTGTTGGAATCCCTAAAGAAGTCCTTACAGACCAGGGCACCCCATTTATGTCACGAATAACTAGAGAGCTGTGCAAGTTACATAGTTAGTAAGGTTGAATAAAGACACCAGTCCATCCAGTTCAACCTGAGTGAGTGTGTGTCTACAACCCTGACCCTTGTCCCTAACCCTGTACATCGCACACTCACATCAGTCCCTACCCTCAATCCAAGGTCCCCATTCATATACTAGGGCCAATTTTGGACAGAAGCCAATTAACCTACCAGTTATTTAAGGTGTTGCAATTGCGAACCTCGGTGTACCATTCTCAAACGGATGGCTTGGTGGAACGCTTCACTAAGACATTAAAGAGCATGTTAAAAAAGGTTGTTGACAAGGATGGGAAAAACTGGGACTTCCTGATACCATACTTGATGTTTGCCATCAGGGGGGTTCCCCAGTCCTCCACGGGGTACTCTCCATTTGAGTTGCTTTATGGGAGACACCCTCGGGGACTCTTAGACATAGCCAAAGAAACTTGGGAGGGGGAGCAGACACCCCATAAAAGTGTCATTGAGCATATCCCTCAAATGCAGGACAGGATTGCAGCAATCATGCCGATGGTAAAAGAACACTTACTACAGGCCCAAACAGCTCAACAGAGGATATACAACAGGGGGGCCCAACTCCGTGTTTTCTCACCTGGTGATAGGGTCCTGGTGTTAGTTCCCACTGTTGAGAGCAAGTTCCTGGCTAAGTGGCAGGGTCCCTTTGAAGTAATTGAAAGAGTTGGGGAGGTCAATTACAAGGTATATCGACCAAGGAAAAAGGAAGCCCGAACAGATTTACCACATAAACCTGTTAAAGCCCTGGAAGGATAGACTGGAATTAACTGCGAGGTCCCTCCCGGTAACGCTTAAGGGTGCTGAGTCCCTTCTGATCCCCGAGGTCACTATTCCAGACACCCTGTCATATTCCCAAAAGCAGGAAACTAGAGAATTCCTGATAAGAAATAGAGAGAAATTTTCAGAGTTACCTGGCACGACTTCAGCAGTTCAGCATGATATTGTTACTGAACCTGGGGTCCGTGTCAAGCTCAAACCGTACCGAATTCCTGAAGCAAGGAGAAAGGACATCAGCGAGGAAGTTAAAAGAATGTTGGCGCTAGATGTCATTGAGGAATCCAATAGTGACTGGTCTAGCCCCATTGTGTTAGTCCCAAAACCGGATGGCACTTGGAGGTTCTGTAATGACTTCAGGAAGCTTAATGCAGTGACAAAGTTTGACACGTACCCAATGCCCAGAGTGGACGAACTTATAGACCGACTTGGCAAGGCTCGCTATCTGACCACTTTGGACTTGACAAAAGGTTATTGGCAAATACCCCTTACTGGTAGCGCCAAAGAGAAGACCGCATTTGTGACCCCGGAGGGTTCCTTTCAATACAAAAAAATGCCTTTTGGGTTGCAAAATGCCCCCGCGACATTTCAGAGGGCCATGGACCAGACTCTAAGACCCCACCGACAATATGCAGCAGCATATCTAGATGACATAGTGGTACATAGCACTGACTGGGAGTCTCACTTGCCCCGTGTCCAGGCTGTCTTTGATTCCCTCTTTAAAGAAGGTTTTACGGCAAATCCCAAAAAATGTGCCATTGGTCTAGAGGAAGCCCAGTATTTGGGCTACACTATTGGCCGTGGTGTCATAAAACCTCAAGTGAATAAAATAGAAGCCATCCAGGAATGGCCACGTCCTGCAAACAAGAAGCAGGTCAGGGCCTTTCTTGGCATTGCGGGGTATTATAGAAGATTTATCCCAAATTTTGCAACTATAGCTGCCCCACTGACAGACCTTACGAAAGGGAGAGACTCTGTAATGGTGAAATGGTCCTCAGTAGCAGAGGAATCTTTCCAAGTCCTGAAGAAGGCTCTTTGTGCACAACCAGTACTGTACTCCCCCGATTTCTCCAAAGATTTTTTGGTTCAGACGGATGTTGGTATCGGGGCAGTACTGTCACAGGTACACAATGGGGAAGAACACCCTGTGGTGTACCTAAGTAGAAAACTCAATGACCATGAGAAAAGGTATGCAGTCATTGAAAAGGAGTATTTGGCCATAAAGTAGGCCGTGGATGCACTCAGGTACTATTTTGTTAGGGCGCCAGTTTGAGTTAATAACTGACCATGCTCCTCTGAAATGGATGGCCCAAAAGAAGGAGACTAATAGACGGGTGAACCGGTGGTTTTTGGCTCTACAGGATTACTCATTCACTGTAAAACACAGGCCAGGTGTTGAGATGGGGAATGTAGATGCCCTGTCCCGTGTTCACTCCTGTTGGGCTACAGGTGTTCCAACCCTGGGGTTGAAACAAGGGGGGAGGATATGTAGCAGAGCGTCCCAGAGAGAGCCAGGAAGAGTCCTGTTCGGGGTTTATACATCTCCCAGGCTCCTCTCATACACGTTCAGGGATCTCTGATCCATGGTCCAGTTCAGGTCTTGGTCCTCTCTCCCAGGCTAATTTAAGCTCACCTGAGCAGACAGCCTTTGCTCTTGGCCTGGGATACTCAGACAACTTCTGTGTAGGAGAGCAAAAAGGTATGTGGAAGCTGACAAGCTGTAGGCTTGCTCAGCCTGGTAGTTAGGATCTGTAAATATTGTTTAGTTAGTGCCGAGACACGGCTAGGTTTTGTTTTGGCTATTTTTGTTCCTATTTGGTTTTTTTTGGAACACTGTACAGCACCTGTATATAGACTTGTATATATCACAAATAAACACCGCACTGTTTGTCACTATTCCACTGGATTTGGTATCTGTGCCTGAAAGACTGCTCATCCCAGGGAGCTTTGTACCTCCTACCTGTCCCCCAGGTTACAATATATATATATGTTCAATAAGAGCAAAAAATACCTTTTCAATTCTGTCCGAAATTTTGTGATCTTATAACTTGCTGTGACAGACCCAACCAGGACAGAGGCTTTTGGAGAGGATTGCAGGGTGGCCTCTACTGACTATGGGCCCCCTGGCTTTTAAGGGAGCGCTGCTGTTTGGGAGGTGTGTGCCTGGGGAACCCCAATGCCCCACACACACTATTTAATTTTCTGCAGATTTTTGTCTTCAGATTTAACAAAAACATGCATTGCAAGGGCCGGCCTGATTGCTTACAAATTGAAATTCTTATGCTACGTACACACGAGCAGTATTTCCGACAGAAAGAGTCCGATGGGAGCTTCTCATCGTATAATCCGATCGTGTGTTTGCCCCATCGGACTTTTCCCGTCGAAAATTCAGATGGACTTAGATATAGAACATGTTTTAAATTTATCCAACGAAACTACTTACTATCGGTAAAAACACTCGTCTGTATGCTGTTCCAACGCATGCTCTGAAGCAAGTACGAGATGGAAGCTATTGGCTACCGGCTCTTGAACTTCCTTTTTCTAGTCCCATCATATGTGGTGTATGTCACATAGTTCTGGACGGTCGGAATTTGGTGTGATCGTGTGTACGCAAGACAGCTTGAGCGCAATTCCGTCGGAACTCCATCTGAAAAACCGTCAAAGTTTATTGCGACGGCAAAACCGGTCGTGTGTACAGGGCATTAGGCTGTTTTCACACTGAGTGCTTTACAGGCGCTATAGCGCTAAAAATATCGCCTGCATAGGGCCTGTAAAGAGCCTCTCCTTTCGAGTGCTTTCACACTGGGGCGGTGCGCTTGCAGGACGGTAAATGTCCTGCAAGCCGCATCTGTCAGGGCTGGGCTCAGACCTTCCTTCTCTGAGCTGGCCGCTCAGCTCTCGGCTAATTGCCAGCTCCCATCTCTCTCCACAGTTACTCAGCTGTTGATATCCTGCTCATCAGTCCTGCTTACTTAAGCTGTTCAGTCCAGAGGTTCTCTGCCTTCGCCTTGGTCAACATCACAGAGACTATCTCCTGCATTCCTGTTGAAAGACTTGCTTGGCTGACATCCCTTCTGGCTCCAGATCCTGCTTGCTGTTTTACTATGCTCATCTCTGGCTCCCTGATGTTTGGCTTGTCTGACTATCCGTTCCGGTTCCTGAACTTTGGCTATGTTTTGACTATGTTGTTCTATTTACTTTTGTTATTAAACAAGTGTGATTTAACTGTAATTCTGTCTCGGTCTGATTTCATGGTTTCTGACAGCATCTTTGCAGCGCTGTAGAAGCGGTGTATACACCGCTCCTAAAGCACCCCTGCTCAATAAAATCAATGGGCAGCGCCACCGAACCGCCTGTAAAGCGCCATTGCTGTGGCCATTTGCGGGCAGTTCTAACCCTTTTTTCGCCCACTAATGGGGCTTAAAATTGCCTGCTAGTAGCCGAACAGCGCCTCTAAAACGAGGGTAAAGCGCAGCTAAAAATAGCACCGCTTTACCACCGACGCCCCCAATGCCCCAGTGTGAAAGCAGTCTTAAGGTTTGACCTCAAATTATACAGTTTTGGTAAATCCGAAAACAAAAATCTGCAGAAAATCTAATAGTGTGTATGGGGTCTTGGAGTAATGTTACTTTGGATTCAAGTCCATGTCTCCCTAATAACACAATAACATACCCTGGGAACCGGAGGACCCATATACATGACTATGGGCCCTGGAGGACCCAGATACATGACTATGGGCCCTGGAGGACCCAGATACATGACTATGGGCCCTGGAGGACCCAGATACATGACTATGGGCCCTCGAGGACCCAGATACATGACTATGGGCCCTGGAGGACCCAGATACATGACTATGGGCCCTGGAGGACCCAGATACATGACTATGGGCCCTGGAGGACCCAGATACATGACTATGGGCCCTGGAGGACCCCGATACATGACTATGGGCCCTGGAGGACCCAGATACATGACTATGGGCCCTGGAGGACCCAGATACATGACTATGGGCCCTGGAGGACCCAGATACATGACTATGGGCCCTGGAGGACCCATATACATGACTATGGGCCCTGGAGGACCCGGATACATGACTATGGGCCCTGGAGGACCCGGATACATGACTATGGGCCCTGGAGGACCCGGATACATGACTATGGGCCCTGGAGGACCCCGATACATGACTATGGGCCCTGGAGGACCCATATACATGACTGGGCCCTGGAGGACCCGGATACATGACTATGGGCCCTGGAGGACCCCGATACACGACTATGGGCCCTGGCATTTGAGGGAGCTACAAGCATTTAGGAAGATGTTCTGTTATGTAATGCAAAAAGACATTATAGCATTTAACAGCCAAGGAAACCATGATGGTCTCTGCCATCTTGAAATTTAGTAAGCGGATGTATATGAAAGGAACGCTGGTTACTTAGATTTGGACAGCCCGGGGTCTTCTGTTGCCTACTAGTCTGAGGTGAGGTGAGATCACTGTTTGTTATGTGTTTATTAAGTAGGTCTTTGCCATTGTTTTATTGTTTCTGTCCGTCTGATCATCTCTTGCAGATGTGATTAATAATGTGACCGCTGTACCTTGCTATGGAACCATTGTGGGATATTGATGCTTATGGTAATGTACTTTGTATCCAGGGTGGTGGGCTTGGTGTTGAATAGTCTGGGTGGGCACTGAGTCACCCAGGTGGGTAGTTGTTTAATTTACTTAATTTTTATAGTATATGTTGGTTGTTGTAATTATATTCCTGGTTACAGTTTGTATTGTTGGGGTGATATGATCAGGAGGGGAATGTCCTCCTGTGGGGTATAAAGTATGTGTCTGAGTTTCAATAAAGAGTCATTCCTTTTGGAGTTTAGCTCACACCTTGTCTGTGTACAATGATTGGGGTAAAGGGCTGGTATGAGCTCTCGGTCAGCTTGGAACGGTTTGGAGGGTAGGAGGCGCTGTTTGGCAGAAGGAAGCACCTAATCGGGGTGCCAATCGATTCCGTCACATTTTGTGGCAAGCCCCCCCCCTCCATGTTATGGCAGAAATGAGGCATGGGGTAGATGTTCTGTCCTGGGGTGACATTGCTGCCTCCTCCATAGATAAAGTGCAGTGAGTGTTGTCACCATAGGAAGGAAGTGTGTTACTGGCAGGATCACCAGATGAAAATAAAGGGAAAAAATCCTGAAAAAGAAAACCAATGCAACCACCACATCTGAGGACAGGTGAGCTGTAATATTTTATATTTCTGTTTTTGGGTTCAGATCCACTTTAATGTTCTTAACCACTTAAGGACCGCCCCACGTACATATACTGCAGCATGGCGGTCCTTAAGCGTAAAATCATGTACCTGTACGTGATTTCTCTTCTTGGCTCTGGGGCACACATGTGCATAGGTGGAGCCACACTTCTGCTGTGATTGGACACAGCGGGAGCCAATCAGCAGGTCCTGCGGCCGCGATGGCCCCCGGCCAACCGCGATCGTTAGCTGGAGAGACAGAACGGCGGTCTGCCTATGTAAACAAGGCAGTCTGTCGTTCTGTCAGACAGGAAGATGGAGATCTTGTGTTCCTGCTAATCAGGAACACAGATGTCTCTTCCTCCAGTCAGTCCATCCCCCACACAGATAGAAAGCACTTCCTAGGAACACACTTAGCCCTTTGATCGCCCCTTGATGTTAACTCCTTCCCAGCCAGTGTCATTTATACAGTGACAGTGCATTTGTTTTTTTTAGCAATAATCACTGTATTAATGTCACTGGTCCCCAAAAAGTGTCACTTAGTGTCCGATTTGTCCACTGATATGTCGCAGTCGTGCTAAAAAATTGCTAATTGCCACCATTACTAGTGAAAACAATAAACAAAATATAAAGTCCATAAATCTATCCCATAGTTTGTAGATGCGAAAAACTTTTGTGCAAACCAATCAATATACACTTATTGGGATTTTGTTTACCAAAAATATGTAGCAGAATACAAATTGGCCTAAATTGATGAAGAAATTAGATTTTTTACATATTTTTATTGGATGTTTTATAGCAGAAAGTAAAACATATATTTTTTTTTTCTTTTTTTTTTTTAAATTGGTATTTTTTTGTTTATAGCACAAAAGATAAAAAGCATAGAGGTGATCAAATAGCAGCAAAAGAAAGCTCTATTTGTGGGAAAAAAATACATACATTTTATTTGTGTACAGTGTCGCACAATTGTCAGTTAAAGTAACGCAGTGCCGCATCGCAAGAAATGGCCTGGTCATGAAGGGGGTAAAACCTTCCGGAGCTGAAGTGATTCAGGCTTTAATCCCATAAGTTACATATCCAGTGTAGGTGAATCCCAGGTAGAAAGTCACATTTTCATCCCCTCGAGGAACTGATGAATAGTTTAGAGGCAAGACTTCGATCTTCCCTTTTCCGAAAGGGCCCTTTGTGTAGACTCTTCCATTTTCTGTCCATCCATCAACTTTCTTTAGCTTGTCCTGAATTAGTTTTCTATCCTTTAGGTCACTGTCAAAGCGGAAGGTGCGTTCATTTAATGGATGGTTTAGAAGCCTTTCCATAGCACCTCTGAAAATGAACTTCTCAAGGCCAGTGCCCTTCCCGAGGAAGAAGAGCACGTTTGTTCTTTTCTTACGGACGGGGACATCCTTGATTCTTTTCTGGTGCAGCTGTTTAGCTTTTTCCATTGCAGAGTTCAGAACATTGCCTTTCTTTACGTTTTGTGAGGTTAGGAACCTTTCATCTGGCCAGTAAAGCATGAAAATAAGAAAGTAGGCACTTGCAGGAAATGTTTTTCGCTCATTCAGAAACCGTTGGCTTATCTCCAACAAATTCTTGAATGCCAAAAGTTTTCTAGAGTCCGGCTGGACACTTCCTAGAGCAATATGGCACATTATGAGGCTAATGAGTTCCCCATCATCCAGCTTGTCTTCAGATATGTCTGTGGGGAAGTAGTTGATGATCCTCTCCAATGCTTCAACTAGGCGTTCACCTTTTGAATTGGATAACAATGACAGAATGGTTGCCACACTGCTGCCTCCTAGCCTATAAATGTCCATCTTTCTGGCAAATTTATTTCCTTCAGCTGTTGCAGAATTCCCCGCCTGGCCTACAGATTTAAAACAATCAGCAAATAATTTGGTCTTGGTAACTAACCATTTCCTGACAAAATCATCCTGCCTGGCTGTCTCCCAGACATCAATTTTATCACCCTGAAAGCAGCCAACGTCTTCTGAAATCCACTCTAGAGCTTTATACATATTTTGGTACAAACTTTTTAAACGACCGTGTAGCTTTGCCCAGGAGTCCTTTATCTCTTCTGGAATGTATTTTACATTGATAAGATATTCCACCAATTCTGCCTTGTCTTTCTTTATGGTTTTAAATAATGTTAGTAGCAGCTCTAGCAGGCTACATCCAGTATCTACTTCTCCCATATATCCAGAGTTATTGATTGTATCTCTGTCATTATTTGCAGCTCTTTGTGCCTCTCTGAAGCTTTCCATTGACTTAAGGCCAAGCTCAATCAGGCTGATTTCATCTACTAAGCTCGGGTTCTCCTTATATTTGTCATGGTTTACAGTAAACCATTCCTTGTACAGGCGTCCTTCAGTGTCCAATATATAAGAATCATCCGGCAGCTTTGCTTTGGCGGTTCCCACCCATTTCTGTGCTTCTTCAAATTTAAGATATTTATAATGGAGTCTGGCAAGATGTTGTGCAAAATGTGCATCTTTATCAAATTGCTCATAGGCAACATGTAGCAGCTGAATGGCCATCTCAGTGTCTTTTTCCTTCTTACATACGTGTTCTATTAGTGGTGAGAAGAAACTATCTACATTGTCACCACGACTTTTCTTGTGTCGCCTGAAAAACAAGTCTTTTATGAACTTTACAAATTCTTGCTTTGCAAATCTGTGGTTGAGAGCAGCAGATTCGTTGAGTAGTTCCAAGGCAATTTTACTCTGAGGGTATGAACGGGTGGAATATTGATTTAAAATTTCCTCTGCGATTAGAGGATGTAAAATGCGAATGGCAGAAATGAATGTTGATTCATCCCTTAGTTCCATGATCAGTGCTTGGTCACTTAAGCTGTTGAGATCATAATTTTGTCTCAGTCTGTAGTCTTGAGTAAAGGACTGAATTCCCAGAAGGACTTCACAGTGGGAAAGGGAAATGAATGAATTTTGAACATAATGATTTAGCAATGCAGCGTATCTGATCAAACGAGTTACTGGAGAAGAGTGGTCCAGATCTTCCATCACATTCTTCACAAAGTCTTCCAGGTACTTTTTATTGAACTCTTGACTCATTAAAACAAAGGTAATGATCATATCATGAGAAGGAAAATTTTCATTGAGTTCTTCAGCTTTGTCTTTGAACAGCAGCTTCTCGTTACTTTTTAGCTTGTGGGTGATGGCAACCGTGTCGCTGGATGAGACTGAACAATACCTTTCTGGTGCAATTAAACGTTTACAGGTCAAGAGGATAAAGCAAGTCTTTGTATGTCTCACTTTTTTATGAACCATGGATTCTCGTAAACTGTGTTTTAATTCATCAATGTACTCTTCGGGACAGTCTTCCAGAAGAAGTAGAACCGGCAAACAGTTTTTAGTGTCCCTTTCTTCATACTCTCTGAGATCCACAGCATGTTCACACACCTTTGTAGTTTGGTATCTTGAGTTCACTATGGCACACCGTAGGTTCTTTTTGTTTTTCCAGAGGATCTGCCTGGCCACTGTGCTCCCCCCACTGCCTGGCTGGTGAAAAATGTTGATCCGTGCTACAGGAAGTTTCACTGTGTCTTCATTTAAAATGCCGTTCAGAATTCCCTCAACTTCCTGACAGGCATGGCGCTCAATAAATGCCCCACATTTCTTCTGCTCAGCAAGCCACAAATGTTTCCAGCTAATTTTTCCTCCTCGATAGAAGTCACTTTCAAGTTTCTTGGGGTCTATGGCCTTCAGGTTGGTGTTTTCACACTCATTTACACACAAGATGTTTAGGGAGTTCATTTTTTCTTCTTTGGGTGTTGTAAGAAAACAAACTCCTTTTGTAGAGACGGGTAACTTTCTGTTAAAGTTCTTTTCTGGAATCATTTCTTGAACTGTAGCGTCAACATGGCTGAGCTTCATGCCAACAACACTTCTTTGGTCAAGTTCTGTTCTGTTGCATGTTGCTTGTGCCAAGCCAGACAATTGTGTGTAATATTCTTCACACTCGGTGATGCAAGTGATGTACTCCATACCGCTCAATTCCTCATAAAATTCCATCAAGGCCTTAACAATTGGCTTTTCCACAGGTGAAAACAGCATGAAGAGCACGATGAAGGATCCTCTCTTAATATTATCACAGATTAAAGAAACCGCTTTCTTAAAGTGCTTCATTTTGTCTTTGATCCAAGATTGCTCATCACATGGTAAATCTTCCCCACCGTAACTCTTCCGTCCATTACAAAATATCCAGCTTGTGTGCTTGAAGAACCCCAGATTATTAATAATGTCATCCAGGTTCTTCCCGTACTCATTGGCATAGCTCTTCAAGGAGTATATATTCGTCAGATGGTAATCTTTACACTTGGAGTGTAGCCCACTAATGTCAGACTCTGCATCAAAATCAAAAGCACACAAGATTTTCAAGTATTTCAAAAAGGTTAGGTGTTGAAGTTGGTGTTTCTCGCACTGGTTTGTGATGAGTACATATTGCAGTGTGTCATCGAAATACTGCTTACCATTTGTTAGCAGGACAGATAGTTTTCTACCTAGATTTTTATATCTGCATTCTTTAGGAACATTGGCCTCCTCTGCTTCCTTTCTCCTCTTATCTGCTTCCTTTAGTCTCTGGATTAATGCATTAATTTCCTCCTCTATTTTAACTGGCTGAGATTTTGTCCCCGCTCTCTCATATATAGTTTTCCTTTCTTTATTAATTTTATTCGTATTCTCATCAAACTTTGGCAAACTTACTTGAAACATTTTCCCCTCTACAGTGACGGATAGAGACTCAATATCTACCTCCACAACAAACCTTTTCTCTTCTGACTCCGCATCGACCACCTCAATAAATTCAGGGGAGCGAATACACATTGATGCAGCTGCATATTCACTGGCTTCAGTAAAGCACTTGTCCAAATCATTCAATAAATCTGCATACCAGTCTTTATTTTTAATTGGAATACCAACGATCTGTCCATGTGTGAAGCCTTTGTCTTCCACACTGTCCATGATGCCAAAGTGTATGGTTCCATTGGTTCTCACATTCAGACAGGCAGCAGCAAATCGAAAGGTCTCATATCGTAGTTTTGCTAGAAGTCTTGGCCTATCCAAACCTGCGGCAATAGCAAATGATTTGTACTCATGACAAGGAGTGATCAGATTGGTGATGCCTGTCTCAGGGGGAAGTACCTGGTTTTTCACATATTTGAAGTTTGTATCATGATTATCGAAGGGTCGGAAAATGCTCAGTGTTAAAGGTGTTATGGCTTTCAGTATCTGGGCTGGGCTGGAATTCTCTTTTGGACCCTTGATTCTTTCAGATTTTTTTTCCACATTTTGGTTTTTATCTCCTGGGCTCAGTTTATTTTTTAGCTCCTCCGAAACATTGATGCTTTTCTTTTGAGGTATTTGGTCCACTTGGACAGATTTTTTTGTTAAAGTGATATCTATTTCTGTGAGTTTTTCCTCTAAACTGCAAATTTTCTCTGTGAGACTTTTCATTTCCAAACCCTGGTTTTCTTGAGGTTTGTCTTCTGATTTGCCACTAGCTGTGCTTTTTACATGTTGCCCATCCTGCCTTTGGTTTGGGGTCTCATGGTTGTTGATGGACCTTTTGTTGAGATTTTTCTGACCTGGTTTGTCCACTTGACCAGATTTATTTCTGGAGGTGGAATTCTCCTGAAATTCTTTGGATTTAATGTCGACACTGTTGCTGGTCTCAGGAGAAGGTGACTTGTTTTCTGAGGTTGGACTGCTAATGTTTTGTTGAGGTTTGTCTTCTGAAGACACGTTTATTTGACTTAAACCTTCTGCAAATTGATCTTTTGAATCTGTTTGGCCTTTAATTTTTGGAGGTTGCTCAGACTTTTTTCCAGGTGGCTGACATGGTTGTACACATAAACTTGTAGAACAAGGATTCTGTTTTTTGAGTCTATCTTCTGTGGTTATATTTTCTTTGTGTGTCCTTGATGTATCTGATTGAGGGGCATTCTGACTTTTTTGTGACTTGTCCTTAGAAATCTCTTTATTGTCCATTGAATTTTCAGTGGGCAGCTTGTTTTTATTTTCGGAAGCGTTAGCTTTCTCTATTAAGCTCTGTATGTGAGGTACTGTACTCTTTCCTGAAGTTGTCTCCTCTCCCCCGCCTGGTTGACCCTCCTTTGTCTGATGTGGTTTTGTGTTGTCATCGGAGTTAATATTTTTGTTCATGATCTCTCCGGGTCTTTCTTCTGCACTAGGACCTTTTTTAAATTGCTTTCCCACAAGTTTATTTACATCTACTGGACTGGACATTCCTGGAGGTGGTATAGCATTATTCTGAGTATTTTTATTGGTCTGACGTATTTGTTCCTTGTTTTTTGTGGGATAGGATTGGATATCTTTAGATATTTCTTGTACAATACTAAAAAAATTTCCAGGTGGCTGACATGGTTGTACAGATAAACTTGTAGAACAAGGATTCTGCTTTTTGGGTCTGTCTTCTGTAGTTATATTTTCTTTGTGTGTCCTTGATGTATCTGATTGAGGGGCATTCTGACTTTTTTGTGACTTGTCCTTCGAAATCTCTTTATTGTCCATTGAATTTTCAGTGGGCGGCTTGTTTTTATTTTCGGAAGCGTTAGCTTTCTCTATTAAGCTCTGTATGTGAGGTACAGTACCCTTTCCTGAAGTTGTCTCCTCTCCCTCTCCTGGTTGACCATCCTTTGTCTGATGTGGTTTTATGTTCGCATCGGAGTTCACATTTTTTTTCATGATCTCCCCGAGTTTTTCTCCCACACTAGGATTTTTTTCAGATTGCTTTTCCACGTGTTTATTTACATCTACTGGACTGAACATTCCTGGAGATGGTAAAGCGTTATTCTGAGTATTTTTATTGGTCTGATGTATTTGTTCCTTGTTTTTTGTGGGATAGGATTGGATATCTTGGGATATTTCTTGTACAATGCTACAATTTTTTCCAGGTGGCTGACATGGTTGTATAAATACACTTGTAGAGCAAGGATTCTGCTTTTTGGGTCTGGCTTCTGTGGTTATATTTCCTTTGTGTGTCCTTGATGTATCTGATTGAGGGGTATTCTGATTTTTTAGTGCCTTTTCATTAGAAATCTCTTTATTCTCCGATGAATTTTCAGTGGGCGGCTTGTTTTTATTTTCAGAAGAGTTTGTTTTCTCTGTTATGTTCTGTATGTGAGGTACAGTACCCTTTCCTGAAGTTGTCTCCTCTCCCTCTCCTGGTTGACCTTCCTTTGTCTGATGTGGTTTTGTATTAACACCGGAGTTCGTATTTTTTTTCATGATCTCCCCGAGTTTTTCTTCCGCACTAAGATTTTTTTCAAATTGCTTTTTCACATGTTTATTTACAGCTACTGGACTGAACATTCCTGGAGATAGTATAGCGTTATTCTGAGTATTTGAAATGTTCTGACTTGTTTGTTCCTTGATTTTTGTGGAATCCGACTGGGTTTCTCTAGGTTTTTCTTGCAGAATGTTATTTTTTCCCTCATCTTCCCCATCTCTCTTGTGTTTGGCAGATGATGGACCTGTGCCTGCGGGATTGATGGAGCTTCTCCCAGGTTCCTGGAGATGTTTGTCCTTCCGCTTTGGTGATTTTCTTTGGATCTCTTTTTCTAAGAGTTCATCTCTTTTCTTGAGTAAAAGTTGTATTTGAAGATATTTCAGTCCCATTTTTTCTAGATGATGTTCACTGAGGATTTTTAGCACTGCTCCGTTGGCCTCTCCTTCATGAAGTTTAGTGATATATTCCTTTTTTAAGCCAATTGAAGCCAACCAGCTGCTGACATCATTCTCAGTCCAACATTCCAGAGGCTTGTCACCTTAAATAGAAAATACAATTATTAAGAACTCTGAACACGAGTATTGTATACTACTGTAACCATATTAAGAACTCTGAACACGAGTATTGTATACTACTGTAACCATATAATACAACTTACCCAGACTCATGATGGTGTCTTCTTATACCATACATATCTGAAAGAGAGAGGAAAACCTGTCAGCAGCCACGTTTGGAAGATCGGTGTATAATATCTGTATGATATCTGTTAGGAATTGGTTCATCTGCTGGCGGCACTGTGGCTTCCAGACCTATAGGCTGCAGTTTCGGTGTTCACCAGCGGGTGTCTCTCACAAGCCAGAAGCTCATGCTATCCCCATGACTAAGCTCTGGGGGACGGGACAGAGTGAAATGCGTTGAGGCTGTGGCCTGGTCAGAGACCAGGCTGAGGTTGTCACTCCATCCATTCACTGCAGCAGGACACCATAGATGTGCAACTTACAGGGGTCGCCCTTTCTTTCTTGAACCTTTGCAGGGCCCAGGACAGGCTCCATCCCCTGTCAGCACTCCAGCAGCAGCTGCAGATGCTCTACATACCCCCTCCCTATCGAGCCTGAGCAGCCCACGCACTTTTCCCAGTCACAGAACCTCATGGTAATCAGTCATCACCTGATGCTTGTTACAGAAAGAGTATTTAAGCACTGTCTGTGCTATTCCCCTTTGCCTTGTTGTTTGTCTATGTGCCTCTGACCTGGGTTCCTGTATCCTGGTCCTGATTCCTTACCTGCCTGCCTGTTCCTACTCCCATATACCCTCTGCCTGTCCTGGCTTGCTCCTTCTGCCTGATCTATTGTGTATGACCCCTGGCTCTGACACTGACTACACTTCTCATAACCCGCTGTCTGTATATATTTGGTTTAGGTAGTTGCTCATTGTTTTTTCACTTATTTATTAGATTCTCTGGTTTTGGTTTATGTAGTTTTGGTATATTGGAGGTGCATTTATATTATCGTTATTCACTTTATTTCTAACCCTTTGGCACTGGCTGCCGCCAGCCTTTTCATGGGCTTACCTGGAGGCAGGGCTTATGGACAATCATTTTTCCAAAAGAGGAAGGTTAGTGAGAGCATGTTGGAGGGAGAAGAGGGGAAAAAGAAGGCTGAGGGAGTGAGATAAGGGCACTTGCAGACGCATTGGAGTAGAGCACTAATGTCTGGACTTGCCTGTACTGGTGTGCCTTAAAGTTAAAGTGCCGTGTTAAAAGTGCTAAACACTTAACAAAATCATACATGTAAAGATCCAAATCTTTGACAATACAATTATATAAATCCCCAGAAAATTATATATTTTCTGAAAGCAGAGGCCCTGTAGAATAAATAGGTGATAGTTGCAAATTTTTGTTTCATGTGATATTTGCACAACTGTTTATTAAATGCAAATTTTCCGTAAAAAAATATAATAAAATGAATTTTAGTGCAAAACCACACAATATATAATACAAATTTCTGGTTAAAATATAAAAGATGAGGTTGCATCAATGGATACTATTTCTTACAGAGTGATGATCACTGTATAAGCAATAGTTTTAGCTGCGAAGAATGGGTTAACATTCATGAACAGCTTGCTTATGGCTGTGATCTTTGATTGGCTACAGCTAATCACATGGTAAAGGTAGCCAAGTACAATGTGATTGCTGTGGGCCAATGACAGATCACAACTGTAGGTAAGCTGTTCATGAATGGAAATCCATTTAGGTATTATGTGATCGCCATGACCAATCCCATCAATCACATGGTACCCGGTTACCGGTAATTGTGATCCACAGGAGCTGCGTGCCCACCAACACTAACCCAGAACAGATTTTATCACATACATGTACGTGATTCAGCCTGCCTGAGCTGCCCACCCACAGAAAATGTACTACGGGCGGTCGGCAGGGGGTTACCCCAACACAATGGGCACAAACCGCTCACTCTAATGGGAACACCCTTGACCTCATATTCTCCCACATCTGCACTCCCTGCAACCTCTAACACCCCCTTTTCTTTTTCGTACATCACGGGACACAGAGCCACAGTATTTACTGATGGGTTATATAGGCACCACTAGGTGATGGACACTGGCACACCCTAGACAGGAAGTTAACCCCTTACTGGGAGTACCTCAGTTTTTTTCGCCAGTGTCTTAGGTGTTGGTCACGAGTAAAGATGTGCTGTGCTGAGCTCCGCTGGAATATTCCTTACTGGGGCAGGCCATGCAACCGGATCCATTCAAAGTGCCTTTTCCAGGCCGGATTGAATGGCACCCGGGCCTTGTGTCCGAAGAAACGAGGTTTTACCTGTAACACTTCTCTTTTAAGAGAGCTGGACCCCGGGATCCAGTATTTGTTTTTTTCAGCCATATTCCTGGCGGGGTGCTTTACAGGCCCAGGGCTGTGGATCCCCCGATAAATAGGGGCCCCAGTTCCTGAAGGTTTTCTAAACGGAGCCCACCGTGAGAGGTGAAGATTGGGTCTGTTACCACAGAACCCTGCAGCTGGATAAGGTAAGGGAGATTCCTAAGGAATTTTTCTAATTCTTGTGGGTTTTCTCCTTTAAGTGAATGAATGAATAAATGAATAACTTGTATAGCGCTACATATGCAAACTAAATCTCCTCAGGGCGCTTTTGCCACCAGTGTCCATCTGGGTCTTCAGAAGAGATGGGTTTTGAGCTTCTTCCTGAAGGCCAGATGGTTTTCTTCTGAGCGGATGTCTGCAGGTAGAGCGTTCCATAGCCGTGGTCCTTGGACTGTGAACCTTTGTTCGCCTTTTAATTTATAACGGGTCTTGGGGATGTGGAGGAGGTTCTGGTTAGTTGACCGGAGAGGGCGACCTGGGGTGTAGTGCTTTATTTTGTCGCAGAGGTATTGCGGGGCTTTTCCTTGTGTACATTTGTGAGTGAGGCAGAGGGTCTTAAATGTAACCCGCTCCTTCACGGCTAGCCAATGGAGAGTCCTCAGGGACGGGGTGATTGATTCCCTGGGTTTTTTTCCAGTTACCAGTCTGGCTGCTGTGTTCTAGACGATTTGTAGACGTGAAATTTGGTATTTTGGAATTCCTAGGTAGAGGGAATTTGTGTAGTCGAGTCAGGAATTGATGATTTTTCCAACTACTGCTGCTGTATCTTCTTCCGGGATGAAGGGGATGAGTCTACGCAATAGGCAAAGAAGGTAGTGGGATCCGCTGACTACTGATCCTATTTGTGCATCCATGGTCATGTTTGAGTCAAAGATGACTCCGAGGCTTTTGGCTTTAGTGCTGGGGGTGATGGGTTGTCCGAGGATGGTGAGTGGTGTGGACATTGTGCCAGGGTTTTTGTTTTGGTTTGCGTGGAGGAAGAGGAGTTCTGTTTTGGATCCGTTGAGTTTAAGGGAGCTCTCCTTCATCCAATCGTCAATCAACGAGAGACAGTTTTCCAGTGCCTGGTATTGGTCTTTTTTGTTGGTGATGCGTAGGTAGAGTTGGATGTCATCCGCGTAGGAAGGATAAAGTAGGTCCTGGTTGCTGATGATTTTGAGGAGTGGGCGGAGATAGATGTAAATAAATGTCATGCCTTAAGTCGCCACCGGGGGCTGTCAAGAGCACATACCTTTCCATGCTTGTCAGTCTCGTCTCTGTGTACAAGCTGCACGCTCCTCCGAGGCCATGCTCCAGGTAGGATAAGGGAAGGGTTTTTTTTTCTTTTCGGGAATGTCCCCCCCACAGCTTCCTTCAGGCTAGAGGCCATAGGGCAGTCGGCGGTATGCCGCACTGCCTCCCGCCGCCGCCATTACGGCAGCTTTTCATCCACTGGCCCTCCTCTCTCCTCCGCCCCAGCCTCCCCTCCATGTGCGATCCGATTAGGATCGGAGCCCTAGACTCGCGTGGGAAAAGCGGTCTTTTTTTGAAAAAGGACGACGGGGTGGTTAAAGGAGGGGGTGCGGAGCATTAGCGTGACGTTGGCGTGGTTTAACGCCCACAAACGCGGGCTATACAAGGCTATAAAGTGCACTCTTTTGCAGGTGCACACAGCTCAAGGAGGGACACAGCGCAGATGGATGGCATGTGATGGCATGTGAGTGTGGGTGACACAGGCATTCCCCAGGCAACATTTACTTACTACTACTTCTGCGTTTGTGCTTGGTGCTATGGGCAGATAGGGAGGTACAAATACCCCGAGAAATAGGGGCTCAAAGGGATCTGCCTCAGGCTCTGAGGACCCCCCTCTGCAGCACCATCTCCCCCTGAAGAACCTGGGGAGGCTGGTCAGAGTGAACCGTCGGGGTCAGGGGCTGCAACTGCTTCTGGCATTTCAGCCCCTGTATATATTACTCAGGAGGTTTTTTCCTCAACCATAAGTGGATTAGAGGAAAGATTAATGGCCTTAATCGCATCTTCACAAAGTGGAAGAAAACGCATTAGTTCCCCTTCTACCACCCAGGACCCTCAAACAGAGGAACTCTGGGAAAGGGGAGACAAATCCCTCTCAGAGGACTGGGATGAGACTGATGACTCCTCTTCTGAGGATCCTCTTCAGTTTCACAGGCTAAGAAATTGCTGGTGCAATCTCTTACTGCAATGTCCTGCTCCACATTTAAGTTACCCGTAACTGAGTCGGTTGAAAAATCCACCTCTTGTTTGGGTTCACTGAAACCTCCTCAAGCTGCGCATGCCTTTCCTGTTCATTTCTTGCCGGAAAAGCTTATGTATTCTGAGTGGGATCACCCAGATAAACATTTTTTCCCTCCTAAAAAGTTTTCAACACTTTATTCTATGGAGGAAAAATTCACAAAGATGTGGGGTATACCAGCAATTGACGCCGCTATATCCTCTGTGAATAAAAGTCTGACTTGTCCTGTTGACAACGCTCAAATGCTTAGGGATCCAACGGATGAAAAATTGGAATTCCTGTTAAAAAACATTTTTTCCTTGGAAGGTTTAGTGGCTCAACCTGCAGTGGCTGCAATTGGGGTATGTCAATCCTTGAGAGACCACTTGAAGCAGGTGCTCAAGGTTTTCCCTGAACAGCAGGCCTGGGAGTTAGCCAACCAACGGCTTTGTGTTTTGCAATTGACGCAATCAGAGATTCTATCCTTCAGACCTCTCACCTTACGCTTGGGTTGGTGCATATGCGTAGAATCTTATGGTTGAAAAATTGGTCAGCCGAAACACCATGCAAAAAGCTCCTGGCTGGCTTTCTCTTCTGTGGTGTAAGGCTGTTTGGGGAGGATTTGGACAATTATATCCAAAAAATCTCTAGTGGGAAAAGTACCCTTTTGGCCAGTTAAGAAAAGGAATAAACGTCCCTCATTTAAACGGGGTCTTTCTCTAGTGCCAGGGGCATCAGCCCCCAGGAACGATGGCGACAGCCTCCACCTTCAGGTTCAAGAGGTAAAACTCAGAGTCAACCCCAGGCACAAAAGAAGTCCTGGGGGAGGAAGTCTACAAGACAGAACGCTAAAGCCTCTTTATGAAGGGAGTCCCCCGCTCGTTCGAGTGGGGTGAAGACTGCTACAGTTCTCAAGGGTCTGGCAGAAGCATTTTCAGGACAGATGGGTGGTCGCCACAATAACTCTAGGTTACAAACTGGAGTTCCGAGAATTCCCGTCTCCTCGCTTCCTCAGATCAAATGTTCCCAAAGACCCAGAGAAAAAAGTCTCTCTTTCAAGTGTTGGAGCAGGTTTTGTCGCAAAAAGTATTCATGATGGTTCCCATGCAAGAGCAGGGATTGGGGTTTTATTCAAACCTTTTAACGGTGCCAAAGCCAAATGGGGATGTCAGACCCATCCTAGATCTCAAGGATCTAAACCAGTTCCTAAAAAGTCAATCTTTTTGCATGGAATCAATCCGATCAGTAGTCTCCATCCTACAAGGAGGAGAACTTCTGGCATCAATAGACATCAAGGATGCATAACTGCGTGTACCTGTTTTCCCCGCTCATCAGAAATACCTGCGTTTCGAAGTGTAAAAAGGTCATTTTCAGTTTTTAGCTCTGCCTTTTGGTCTAGCTACAGCACCTCGGGTGTTTACAAAGGTTCTGGCTCCTCCTCTGGCCAGATTAAGGGCCCAAGGTATAACGGTAATAGCATACCTAGACGACCTGCTGTTAATAGACCGGTCAGTAGCCTTCTTAGACCAAAGCTTGGTCACCACAGTCAACTACCTGGAATACCTAGGTTGGGTCCTCAACCTAGAGAAGTCTTTTTTAAAACCAGAAAGAAGACTAGAGTACTGTACTTGGGTCTGGTCATAGATACAACCCCAGAAGAGGGTGTTTTTACCCCAGGAAAAAATCAGTGCCAAAAAGGAGCTGGTTCGGGTAGTCAGGGCAAAGAAGGGTCCTTCTATTCGCCTTTGTATGAGGTTGTTGGGAAAGATGGTGGCTTCATTCAAAGCGGTTCCCTATGCTCAGTTTCATTCAAGACTGCTGCAAAACAGTATCCTGTCTGCCTGGAACAAGAAAGTCCAGGCGCTAGATTTTCCGATGCGCTTGTCACCAATAGTGTGTCAGAGTCTCAGTTGGTGGTTGGTACCCGAGAATGTGCGGAAAGGGAAATCCTTTTTACCAATTACCTGGAAGGTGGTAAGAACAGATGCCAGCCTTTCGGGTTGGGGAGCAGTTCTGGAAGAGATGACTGTCCAAGGGAAATGGTCCAAAACCGAGAGGAACTTACCCATCAACATTCTAGAAATTTGTGCGGCTTACCTAGCCCTAAAGGCCTGGACATTCAGGTTGCAGGGTTGTCCTGTCAGGATCCTATCCGACAATGCCATGGCTTATATCAATCACCAAGGGGGCACCAGGAGTCATGCAGCCCAGGGAGAGGTAAACCAGATCCTAATCTGGGCAGAAAAGCATGTGCCGTGCATATCGGCAATCTTCATTCCGGGGGTAGAGAACTGGCAGGCAGACTACTTAAGTCGCCAGCAGTTGTTCCCAGGGGAATGATCTCTTCACCCCGACATCTTCCTGGCTATATGCCAAAGATGGGGGCTCCCAGATGTAGATCTGTTTGCGTCCAGGTTCAACAACAAGATCGACAACTTTGCGTCAAGAACAAGGGATCCACTTGCATGCGGGACAGGTGCGTTGGTGACTCGGTGGCATCACTGGAATACAAATACTGCAGTATAATAAAGCTAGCTGAAGAAAGAAGATCAAAGACTTTACCATTCACTATCAAGCACTTATTGTTTCTCTTACACACACTCTGGGGACTACAGGTTAGGAGTGTGTTTGTGTGGCTGCATCGGGAATGGGAAGGTGCCCAGTGTCAGTGTTTTACCACCCTGAGCATCAGTCCCATTTTGACACACGTCTGCATGCGTTACTCAGGTGATCTTTAAATTTTAATATTTACATGCACCCTGATTATTATTGTTTTAACTTTGTGTATCAGAATCAATATTGTATTTTATATCCTAAACCAGTTTCCAGTAAAAATTTACTGTGTGGTTAAAGTACAAATGGTGTGAGACGTTTATTCATGGCAGGCGGATTGACAGATACCCAGGTAATGATAAAGGTATAATATATAATACTATTTCTGGGTTGTTTCCTGTGTTTGTGTATCACACTAACATTACCATACAGTTGTGCCTAGGGGGTCGAGACAAATTTCCTGGGTTTGAGAGGCAGAGTGCAGGCCCAAACAATTACCAGCAGCTCCTTAGGGGGTCAGTGCTACACTTGCTTTTCTGCAAATGGGGTTATAAATGAAGCTGGCCTTGAGTACTATCAGGGGCAGGTCTCAGCCTTGTCGATATTGTTTCAAGGTCCGCTTGCTTCGCATTCTTTGGTCCGAAGCTTTATACAGGGGGTAACGCGGCTTAATCCACCAGTTAGAGCACCCCTGATCCCTTGGGACTTGAATTTAGTTCTGTCGGCACTACAAAAACAGCCTTTTGAGCTGATACGACATATTCCCTTGGTCCTTTTGACAAGGAAGCTAATTTTTCTGGTAGCCATATCTTCTGCAAGAAGGGGACAGGGTTGGTAGCCCTTTCTTGTAAAGAGCCATATTTAATTATTCATAAGGATAGAGTAGTATTGTGTCTTCATCCTAACTTTTTACCGAAGGTGGTTTCAGGTTTTCATCTAAACCAGGATATTGTTCTGCCTTCATTTTTTCCAGATCCCTGTTCTACGGAAGAAAAGTCACTACATTCTCTGGATGTAGTGAGAGCGGTCAAAACCTATTTGGAAGCGACTGCTCAGATTCGCAAAACGGATGTTTTGTTTGTGTTGCCTGAAGGTCCTAAAAAAGGACAGGCAGCATCAAAATCTACCAATGCTAAATGGATTCGACAAGTAATTGTTTAAGCTTATGGTTTGAAGAGAAAAGTTCCACCTTTTCAAATCAAAGCGCACTCCACCAGGGCTGTTAGTGCTTCTTGGGCAGTGCATCCCCAAGCCTCCATGGCTCAAATCTGCAAGGCTGCAACTTGGTCTTCAGTCCATACATTCACCAGATTCTATCAGGTGGATGTAAGAAGGCATGAGGATATCGCCTTTGGGCGCAGTGTGCTGTAGGCAGCAGTATAGGTTCTCAGGTCTGATTGCACCCTACTTTTTTTGTGTCTCCTTCCCCTCAGATAGCATTGCTCTGGGACATCCCATCAGTAAATACTGTGGCTCTGTGTCCCGTGATGTACAAAAAAGAAAATAGGATTTTTATAACAGCCTACCTGTAAAATGCTTTTCTTCGAGTACATCACAGGACACAGAGGTCCCGCCCCTCTTCTAATACACATATATTACTTTGCTACAAAACTGAGGTACTCCCAGTAAGGGGAGGGGTTATATAGGGGGCTAAACTTCCTGTCTAGGGTGTGCCAGTGTCCATCACCTAGTGGTGCCTATATAACTCATACAGTAAATACTGTGGCTCTGTGTCCCATGATGGACTCGAAGAAAAGGATTTTAAAAGGTAAGCTGTTAATAAAATCCTATTTTACTCTCTCCAATCACAACCTTCTCAGTTTCACACTCTCCCCGTCTCCTACCTCCAACACTGCCAACCAGGCTGGCAGCAAAGGTACAACAGGAGCAGGCAGAAGCGGAGTCAAACAGGCAAAGGTCAGGTACGGGCAGCAAACTGGAGAATCCAAAGGCAATCTGGGTTGTAAGGAGATCAGGAACACGAGACAGGCAACGGGAACTAAGGCACGGGGAGCTGATGATCAGGCAGCACTGAGCAGAGTGCATGGCAAACCTAAATAGGCTGGCTGGCGCCAACGGCGCACACGTGCACGCCGATGCTCACAGGCGCGCACCCCCGCACGCCAGTACACACACCAATGCCTGCAGGAGCGTGCACAGTAGCACGCACAGGAACATGCCCCAGGGCGGCCAGCACCACGACCAGCAAGGTAAGCTCTCTGACAGTGCCCCCTTCCTAAGGGCAGCCTCCGGATGCCCAGTTGGGCCAGCTTGGAGGCATGAACGTTCCTAAAAGTCTGTAAAAGTTCCGGGGCATGCAAATTGCTCTCTGGCTCCCAGGAATTGTCTTCAGGGCCATACCCCTTCCACTTAATGAGGTACTGGATTCCATTTCTCCTTTTTCTACAGTCTAGGATTGCCTCTACTGCGAATTCTTCTTCATTGTCAATTATGACAGGTTTGGGTGGGCCAATAGTGCGGCTAAAAGGATTAGAGGTAGCAGGTTTCAGTAGCATCACGTGGAAGACTGGGTGCACTTTTAGAGAGTCCGGCAGATCAAGTTCATAGGTCACATCATTTATTTTCCTCCTCACCGGGAAAGGACCCATAAATTTAGGGCCTAATTTCCTAGAGGGACAAGTCATTTTCAGGTTCATTGTGGACAACCACATTTGGTTGCCGGGCTCCAAGATCAATTCTCCACGCCTCCTCTTATCAAACATTTTTTTATTGTAATCCTGGGATTTGGCCATAGTTTCCTGTAGGAGTTTGTGGTTGGTGGAAAAGAAACTCATAGTTTCAGAGACAGCTGGAACAGTACGTTTAGGTATTGAGATTGGCAGAAAGGATGGATGGAAACCATAATTAGCGAAAAATGGTGTTTGATGGCAGAGTGCAACAGGTAATAAGGAGACCCAGTCATCCTGAGAGAAGGAAGAGAAGAACCTGAGGTATTGCTCCAAGGTCTGGTTGGTTCTCTCAGTTTGCCCGTTCGTCTGGGGATGATAGGCAGATGAGAATGCCAATTCGATTTCGAGGGAACCACAGAGGGCCTTGCAGAACCTTGAAGTAAATTGGACACCCCAATTGGACATAATGCTTGCTGGGACTCCATGCAGCCTAACACCTTCTTTGACAAAAATCTTTGCTGTATCCATAGCCGAAGGTATACCCTTCATGGGGAGAAAATGTGCCATCTTGGTCAGCCTGTCTACCACAATAAAAATAGTAGAAAATCCCTCGGAAGGAGGCAGTTCCATGATGAAGTCCATTGATATCATTTTCCATGGCCTCTCTGGAACAGGTAAAGGTTTTAATAATATATAGAAAAGGGTAAGTACAGCGCTGCGCTGAAAATAAACTAAAACAGCAGCCAACACACCCGTAGACTTAGGATCAAAATAACAACAGAAAATTCAAAGTGTGGCGCTATAAGCTCCGTAAATATGTAATAAATAAATATATCAAAATGATACGAAAATCCTATAAATTAGGTGACTTCAAAACAAACATTTCAGTGTGAACCAGAATGTGCCACGTGAACAAGTATAACGGTGACTAGTGAGCAAAGTAATAACACTTATATGCATTCACCAATTCAAATGGTAAGTGAAAAAACATCAGAAAATGATATTATATATAAAGTCCATATCACAATAGGTGAAATTTTAATGAAAAAGGCAAAAAGTCTGTGGTAACAGTGCATAGGCGATGATGAACAGGTGTCTCCTGAACGTGCAGAGGGATTGTTTAGACCCGGCAACCTGGCAGGTGAATGGACCGTAGGGAGACCAGAAGTGCACGGAAGGTTGAAATCAGTGCCAGAACCGTCACCAGAAATTATGGAGGCTTACTGGAAATAGTGGCCTGAAATAGCATATGCTATACAGGTCAAAAAGGCTTGATGACCAACAGGTCTGGATATTTTATCTGGTCAGATGTCATCACCACACAGAAAGGGGGAAATAATCAGCACGGCTTCCTCATCAATGGATACATCACCATAAGCCAAGCGAATGATTCGTGTTGCATGTGAGTAAAAACACTCACATAGCGTGATAACGTTTAAACTTGGGTTTATTAAAATTTAAGAATAAAAAACAAACTCACATTTTCAGAAGATAGGAATAGTATGTAAATTGTATAGCGGTAGTTGTGAGGGGTCCACCCGACATGTTTCAACTAAAAAGTCATCATCTGGGGTGTGGAACCCTCTCACCCCACCGCTCTATATATAGATGGATAATGACCCCCACTGGAAGTGTCCGAAACCGGAAGTGCTTCAGATGACCTTTATTTCCGGTTGGAGGGGGCATGTAATACAAATACACTTATAATTCCATGTGCTTTAAAAGGTTTTAATAATCCCCAGGCCTTTGTCCTGGTGTTCTTACTTCGAGCACAAGTGTTACTTGAATCCACAAAATTTTTACAGTCACAGGATAATTGAGGCCACCAGAAGGTGCGCTGTACCAGCTCAGTAGTCTTCAGGACACCGAAATGTCCGGCCAATTTATGATCATGACATAGTTCCATTACAGTTACCCTTAAATTCTCAGGAACCACGATCTTGTCTCTTCGCCAAAACAGGCCCTCTCTCAAAACGGTTTCAGGGTACGGAAGCATTCCCACAGAGGCCTGTCTTATCCGGGAGACAAGGTCCCTTTGGAGGAGCAAGAAGTTCCCAGAAGGAAGAATCGTATCGGGAGATACGGTCTTCTCCGAATCGTAAAACATACCTTAAAGAGCATCTGACTTTAAATTCTTGGAACCGGGTCTGTAAGTTATGTGGAACTGGAATCGTGAAATGAAAAGTGCCCATCTGGCCTGACGTGGTCTTAATCTTTTGGCTGTTCTCCGGTATTCCAGATTCTTGTGGTCGGTGTAGACCAGGGTGGGATGTGCAGCACCCTCCAACAGGTAACGCCATTCCTCCAGAGCCGCCTTGATGGCCAGAAGTTCTCGATCCCCTACATCATAATTTCTTTCTGACATCGAGAGTTTGCGTGAAAAGAACGCTACTGGATAGAGGAGGGCTTTGGGGCCCTGTCGTTGAGAGAGCACCGCTCCCACTGTGATCCCTGAAGTGTCGACCTCCAAGACAAATGGTAGAACAGGGTTAGGATGTTTCAGAATGGTAGCTGATGTGAATAGTTCTCTGAGTTTTTCGAAAGCCGACTGGGCTTTATCGGTCCAAGAGAATCGGGTTCCCTGCTTGGTCAATTCAGTGAATTTGATAAACTTCCGGTAGAAGTTGGCAAAGCCAATAAAGCGTTGTACACCTTTTTTATCCATCGGAGCGGGCCAGTCCGGAATAGCAGATACCTTTTGAGGATCCATCTTGATACCCTCCACTGAGATGACTAGGCCCAAGAATTGAATGCATTGACATTTGAACTCACATTTTTCGAGTTTTGCATAGAGCCCATGTTGCCTGAGCCAGGTTAGAACATTGCGGACATGTCTACGGTGATCGGTTAATGAAGAGGAGAAGATCAAGATGTCATCAAGGTATACTATTACATACAAGTCCAGGTAGTCACGGAAAATATCGTTAACAAAATGTTGAAAGGTTGCGGGAGCGTTGCATAACCCGAACGGCATGACAAGGTACTCGAAGTGCCCGAATCGAGTACGGAAGGCCGTCTTCCATTCGTCCCCTTTTCTTATACAGATCAAGCTGTAAGCTCCGCGGAGGTCCAACTTCGTGAATATGGCCGCGGTTCTTAATCTTTGAAAAATTTCAGGTACTAGAGGCAAGGGATAACGATTTTTAATAGTTATCTTGTTCAACTCCCGATAGTCAATGCAGGGACATAATGAGTGGTCTTTCTTCTCGACAAAGAAGATGCCGGCACCGGCTGGGGAGGTAGAAGGACAAATGAACCCTTTTTCCAAGTTTTCATCTATGTATGCCTTTAGTGTGTCTAACTCCTGCTCAGTTAGCGGGAAGATTCTCCCAAAAGGAACCTCAGTACCAGGCAACAGTTCTATTGGGCAGTCATAAGGCCTGTGAGGGGGTAAGGTTTCTGCTCCTTTTTTACTGAATACATCCAGGAAGTCCAGATAGGTTTCAGGAATGGACTGACGTAGCTCAGCATCTGAGTCCAAGCAAAGGAGTTGGAAGGTCACCTCTGATGTAAACAATGCTGTTGGCAATACTCTCTGAGGGAAATTTTACTTCTCCTGTGGCCCAGTTGATACTGGGATTATGGGCCTGCAGGGCATTCCCAGGATAATAGGGAAGAGAGGAGAAGAGATGGCGTCTAGACGCAGAAGCTCCTGATGGTGGGTACCCATGGTGGCCAGCAAGGGGATGGTCTCCTGTGTGACCGGGCCGGAACTAAGGATGGAACCATCCGCCAGATGAACAGCAAGTCTCTGAGCCTTGGGTTAAAGGGGGATACAATGGTTGGCAGCGAAGGTCAAGTCGATGAAGCAGCTGCATGCACCGGAATCAATAATTACCGACACTGGAATATTCCCTCCTGGAAGCTGCAGAGTGATGCAAAGAGCAAGATGAGAACCAGGTTTAGGCAACACAGATGCACACATCGAAGAGGCAGGACGACACTTACGCATCTTGATGGGGCAGGCTCTCACGTAATGCGCGGATTCACCGCAGTATAGGCACAGGTTGTGGGTTCGTCTGCGCATCTTTTCCTCTGGAGTAAGCGTGGGCCGGAGCAAACCGAGTTACATGGGCTCAGGGGGTTCTGGAGCTGGAACAGAAGAAGCAGGAGGAAACTGGCCAACAGGACTGGGAACCTTTGGTAACATCCAGGTGGGACGAAGGTGGCTGGTAGACCTTTCTGACCGACGCTCTCTTAGGCGACGGTCAATCTGGATGGAGAGATCGATGAGCTCTTTCAAAGACTGGGGTACACCAACTCGTCCTTGAATGGGTCAGATAGCCCCATTCTGAACTGGTGACGCAGGGCAGCGTCGTTCCAGTCCGTGTCAGCGCTCCAACGTCTGAATTCTACTGCATAGTCTTCGGGCGCTCTGCGACCTTGTTGCAGAGAGTGCAGTGCAGCTTCAGCTGTCGCTGTCTTCACTTAGTTTGGACATGGCCGTGAAGAAATCATCTAGGCTATCTAGGGAGATAGACTTTTGCTCCAGAAGGCGGTGGGCCCAGCCAGTAAGGAAATAACAAATCCTACTTTGGTTGCTTCCAAGGAAAAGGTGCGGGGTTGCAGAGCAAAGTAGAGCTCGCAGGAATTGCGGAAGGCACGATACTTGCTACGTTCTCCGGCAAACTTTTCAGGTGTGGGTACTCTGGGCTCTGGAGGAAGCATTACTATGGAGGGTGCAGATTGGAATCCAGCAGAGGACGCCCCCTGGTGGTTGGAAGGAGAAGATAAAGCCTGAACTTGTTCCTCCAATCTTGAGTAGCCTTCCTGAAGGATTTTTACAGCTTGGGTAAGTCCCGCCAGGTGTCTGCACAGCTTATCCATGGGGGAGGCCCCCTGCCCGGACTCAGTCACAGCTGCCTGATACTGTCAGACTTCCACTTACCAGACTGATGAGTCCGCTTGGGCAGAGGGTAGACTCCCTTACTTATCCGACTCACGGCCCCTGGTAGAGCAGACAGGAGGCACGGGAGTGCGGAATGGTATGAGAGCCTGCTGAAGGGATCCAGGTACAGGATGAGAGGTGATCTTCAAGCAGCAGGTCAGTAGTCAGGAACACAGGTTACAGGTGCTGAGCAGGAGCAAGACAGGCAGATCGGGGCACAAGCAGGGTTCAGCAACAGGCTGGCAGCAAAAGTACAACAGGAGCAGGCAGAAGCGGAGTCAAACAGGCCAAGGTCAGGTACGGGCAGCAAACAGGAGAATCCAAAGGCAATCCGGGTCGTAAGGAGATCAGGTACACAGGAACACGAGACAGGCAACGGGAACTAAGGCACAGGGAGCTGATGATCAGTGCAGCACTGAGCAAAGTGCATGGCAAACCTAAATAGGCCGGCTGGCGCCAACGGCGCGCACGTGCACGCCGACGCTCACAGGCGCACGCGCCCGCACGCCAGTACACACACCAACGCCTGCAGGAGCGTGCACAGTAGCACGCACAGGAACGCGCACGCCAGCGCGCCCCAGGGCGGCCAGCACCACGACCAGCAAGGTAAGCTCTCTGACACCGGGCAAACAGATGACACCAGAAGTCTCAAGAGAACCAACCGTGCTCTTCACTGAAGACTTCACCCTCTACCAATCTGCCCTTCTCAACACGACTAAACAAACCTACTACACCACCCTCATCAAAACCCTCTCATCCAATCCTCGTCTACTCTTTCCTATACCTTACTTCACCCCCCAATATAATACCTTACTTTATCCCCCACTGCCTCCACCCACTAATATAATACCTTCCTTCACCCCCCCCGCTGTCTCCACCCACCAATATAATACCTTACTTCACCCCCCACTGTCTCCACCCACCAATATAATACCTTACTTCACCCCCCACTGTCTCCACCCACCAATATAATACCTTACTTCACCCCCCACTGTCTCCACGTACCAAATTTAATACCTTACTTCACCCCCCCGTCTCCACCCACCAATATAATACCTTACTTCACCCCCACTGTCTCCGCCCACCAATATTATACTTTACTTCACACCCCACTGTCTCCACCCACCAATATAATACCTTCCTTCACCCCCCACTGTCTACACCCACCAATATAATACCTTCCTTCACCCCCCACTGTCTCCACTAGGGATGAGCTTCGAGTTCGAGTCAAACTCATGTTCGACTCGAGCATTGGCTGTTCGCCGAATAGCGAACAATTTGGGGTGTTCGTGGCGAATTCGAAAGCCGCGGAACACCCTTTTAAAAGTCTATGGGAGAAATCAAAAGTGCTAATTTTAAAGGCTTATATGCATGGTATTGTCATAAAAAGTGTTTGGGGACCTGGGTCCTGCCACAGGGGACATGTATCAATGCAAAAAAAAGTTTTAAAAACGGCCGTTTTTTCAGGAGCAGTGATTTTAATAATGCTTAAAGTGAAACAATAAAAGTGTAATATTCCTTTAAATTTCGTACCTGGGGGGTGTCTATAGTATGCCCTGTAAAGAGGTGCATTTTTCCCGTGTTTAGAACAGTCTGACAGTAAAATGACATTTCAAAGGAAAAAAGTCATTTAGAACTTGCGGCTATTAATGAATTGTCGGTCCGACAATACACATAAAAGTTCATTGATAAAAACGGCATGGAAATTCCCCACAGGGGAACCCCGAACCAAGATTTTAAAAAAAATTGCGTGGGGGTCCCCCTAAATTCCATACCAGGCCCTTCAGGTCTGGTATGGATTTTAAGGGGAACCCCGTACCAATTTTTTTTTTAAAAATGGCGTGGGGGTCCCCCTCAAAATCCATACCAGACCCTTCAGGCCTGGTATGGGTTTTAAGGGGAACCTCGCGCCAAAATTTTTAAAAAAATGGCATGGGGTCCCCCCAAAAATCCATACCAGACCCTTATCCGAGCACGCAACCTGGCAGGCCGCAGGAAAAAAGGGGGGGAGAGAGAGCGCCCCCCTGAACCGTACCAGGCCACATGCCCCCAACATTGGGAGGGTGCTTTGGGGTCCCCCCAAAACACCTTGTCCCCATGTTGATGAGGACAAGGGCCTCATCCCCACAACCCTTGCCTGAGCTTGTATTATTTCCTCCTCCCTGATCCCCTTTCCATGACTTCATCATCAAGATCAACGGAACAACCATTGGTCCCTTCACACATGCCAGGGTGTGACAGACTCAACCGGGACAGGGGTTTTTGGAGGGGACTGCAGGCTAGCCTCTTGCCTACTGACTATGGGCCCTGGCTTGGGAGCACTACTCTTTGGGAGATGTGTGCCTGGGGGACCCTTGGAGTAATGTTACTTTGGATGCAGGTCCATGTCTCCCCAAAACACACAGACTCTGGAAACTGGAGGATCCGTATACATATTTGGAGTCTCTATGCCCAAACCAGCAATGACCTAAGAACAGATGTTAATGTCTTCAGCTCAAAGCCACCTGTCTGGGGTCTCCTAGTATAATGTGTTTATTGTAAGTAGGTCTCTCCCATAGTGTGCCTCCTAAGTGTCTTTCCCCCATTGTTAATTATGTTAATTAAGCCACCTATTGTTTCTGTCTGTCTGATCAAGTCATGCAGAGATGATTGATAATGTGACCCCTGTACCTTTTTTATGGAACCATTGTGGGATATTGATGCTTATGATAATGTGTAATGTACTTTGTATCCAGGGTGGTGGGCTGAGTTTCGAATTTCTGGGTGGGCACTGAGTCACCCAGGTGGGTAGTTGTTTAATTAACTTAATGTTTCTAGTATATGTTGGTTGTTGTAAATATATACCTGGTTACAGTTTGTATTGTTCAGGTAAAATGATCAGGAGGGGAATGTCCTCCTGTGGGGTATAAAATATGTGTCTGAGTTTCAATAAAGAGTCATTCCTTTGGAGTTTACCTCACACCTTGTCTGTGTACAATGATTAGGGTAAAGGGCTGGCATTAGCTCTAATCATCATATTTACTCGGTTATTGATTCTACAGGAAAGTTTTATCATTTCTGTGTCATTTAAAAAGTGCAACACTCCCATTAACAGGTGTTTCAATTGGTTTTCAATATTTTATGTAAAAATTGTTTTTGTCTACCAATATATATATAACTATTTTGTATGAATACATATCTGGTGAATAAATCTCCTATTTTTAGTCTGTGTTCATATTGATCGATCCTGTATCTTAAAAATATTGAAAAGAAGAAAAGTAACAGCGCTCTCTGCAGGGACAACTCAATCCATACACTAGGTCCACTCACAGGTGCCGAGGCTCGATGTGTCCCAACACACTCCAATGCAACAGTAGTAAGAAGAGCCGGTGTCTTGCCGAGAAAGTTCCCCTGGCGGATAAGGACCCCTCTGTACTGCGCAGGCGCAGCGCTTGCGCAATACAAATGACAAAGGAGCTGCCGAAGATAGCTGTCAGAGAAGCAATAAGAAAAGAGCTTGCCAACATCGGAAGGTCCCTGTGCGTTTGCGCGGCTGAGCCGCGCTTCGGCACATGCGCGTTAGCAAAGTAGCGGCACACACGGGTTCTCTACACGGCTTAATGGCGTACGAACGTTCGTTCGTCAGCGTTACGCCCCCTTTCTGGCCTATATAAGGACTGACTTGTTCTCTGTTTAATTGCTGGTTTGTCTTTCAGCTTCCAGTGTTCCGTTCCTGATTCCTGCTCCTTGTGTTTACCTGTTTGACCCGGATTTGCCTGACCTACCTTGTTTCTCTCCAGTGTTTGACCTCGGCTTGTTGAAAGGACTTCCCCACCATCTGCTTCCAGTGTTTGACCCTCTGCCTGTCTCCGGATTCTCCTGCCTTCTCGTGTATGACCCCGGCTTGTTTAACGGACTCCTCTACTGACATCTCCAGTACTCTACCTCTGGCTTGCCTTCAGGACTTCTCTGCTTACAGTCTGCTGTGTTTGACCCTCGGCCTGTTTAAAGGACTTACTCATCTACCAGTCTCCAGTATATGTTCTCAGCCTGCACCACAGACTCTCCATTACTGGGTTCTCCGTGCCTGATCTCCTGCACCTCACTCAGCTCCCGTTGTGTTTACGGGTTAGAACCCCAGCCGGGTCTTCTTCTCCAGTTCCAGGGGCAGAGCCACCATTGCTCTCATCTCTGCGTTACAGAAGTCCTCCTCTCAAGAGCTACCTGCCTGCTGGCGACCTGTGCCTCTCTGTGCCCTATACCCTCTGTACCATCACCAGGGGTATAGTGCGCTTAGCTGTAAGGGAAGCCACTCCCAGCATCTCGGCCTCGGTGAGTACCCGTGATAATAGCCGAAGCTGAAAACCTTCAATCAGCTGTACACAGCGCCTGCGCCCTAAGTCCAGGTTCAAGCCCCACCATCCAAGTGGACCTAGAGGTAGAATACAAAAGTGCCGAGCGAAGCGTGGCGAGCGAAGCGAGGCCGTGCCCGAAGCGTGGCGAGCGAAGCGAGGCCGTGCCCGAAACGTGGCGAGCGAAGTGAGGCCGTGCCCGAAGCGTGGCGAGCGAAGCGAGGCCGTGCCCGAAGCGTGGCGAGCGAAGCATGGTGAGCGGCCCTGTTACAGGTGCCGTGTACAGCTGATTTACACCTATTCAGCTTTGGCTATTTCTGCCGGCTCGTACTGCGCAAGTGCTACGCCTGCGCAGTACAGGGGGGTCCTTATCCGCCGAGGGGAATTTTCTCGGCAGAACACCGGCAAAACTGTAATCCTTGAAGTGTCATTTATTGGTACATCAGAGTGACAATAAAACAATAAAACTGATGCATTTCGGCAATAGCCTTAGTCGGAGATACGACTAAGGCTATTGCTGAAATGCGTCAGCTTTATTGTCAATCTGATGTACCAATAAACGACACTTCAAGGATTACAGTTTTGCGGCTCTCCTTACTACTCTTAAAAATATTATCATTTAAAAATGACTCATTCACAATTATCGTGCGGGAAAATTATTTTCCATCAGCACAACATCCCCACATCCAATCACTGGCTCAACCTCGGCGCCTCAACCTCCGCAACATCTCCAGAATTCACCTCTTCCTGACTGACAGCACAAAACAACTTACCCATTGCTTGGTGATTTCCCGCCTTGTCTACTGCAACTCTTCCCTCACTGACCCTTACACAGGCTTTATTCAGTCCATAGATTATTGCATTAGGGTGCACCCCAAGGCTCAAACACATATGTGTATATATACTGTCTGTCAGTAAAGCAGTGGACAGTGTCAGTAGGACAGAGATTGGTGACAGTAGGGCATTGTTTAGGAGCTCCATTAGGGGGCTTTGGTGAAATATCAAGGGTCTAAACAGGGGGAATCTGCACCAAACGGGGGTGATTGGGGTGTGCCCAGGCACACCTGGCACACCCTGTGCGCATGCCTATGATTCAGTCTATTATGAATGCTGCTGCTAGACTAATACACCTCACTAACCGATCCATGACTGCTGCCAATCTCTCCAATGGCTTCCCCTCCCCCATTGTATAAAATTCAAAATACTAACCACAACATGCAAGGCCATCCACAACATCTCCCCCAGCTACATCACCAACCTCATCTGCAGATATCACCCCAATCATCCCCTTCGCTCCTCCCAGGACCTCCTGCTCTCTAGCTCCATTGTTACCTCCTCTCATGCTCGCCTTCAGGACTTCTCCAGAGCCTCTCCCATCCTCTGGAACTCCCTGCCCCGGTATATCCCATCAGCCCCTAACCTGTCCACCTCCAGGACTTCTCCAAAGCCTCTCCCGTCCTCTGGGCTCCCTGCCCCGGTATATCCAATCAGCCCATAACCTGTCCACCTTCAGGACTTCTCCAGAGCCTCTTCCATCCTCTGGAACTCCCTGCCCCGGTATATCCAATCAGCCCCTACCCTGTCCACCTCCAGGACTTCTCCAGAGCCTTTTCCATCCTCTGGAACTCCCTGCCCCGGTATATCCGATCAGCTTCTAATCTGTCCACCCCCAAGACTTCTCCAGAGGCTCTCCCATCCCTGGAACTCCCTGCCCTAGTATGTCCGATCCACCCCTAACTTGTCCACCCTTAAGAGATCCCTGAAAACTCACTTATTCAGGGAAGCCTACCCCACCCCCACCTAAGAACTGTCTCCGAGCCACCTCTATCAGACCATCCCTCGCAGCTACTACCTTTTGTACCACCTCCCCCTCCATTTAGATTGTAAGCTCCATGAGCCGGGTCCTCCTATTCCTTCTGTATTGAACTGTATTGTAACTCTACTGTCCCCCTTTTTATTGTAAAGTGTTGCATAAACTGTTGGCGATATATATAGGAGACTCATACTGATATGAGAGGAAAGAGGAGAGGAGGAGGAGTCTCATACAGATAGCAGAGGAAGGAGGAGGGGGGGAGGAGACTCATACAGATAGCAGAGGAGGGGGAGGAGACTCATACAGATAGCAGAGGAAGGAGGGGGAGGAGACTCATACAGATAGCAGAGGAAGGAGGAGGGGAGGGGGGAGGAGACTCATACACATAGCAGAGGAAGGAGGGGGAGGAGACTCATACAGATAGCAGAGGAAGGAGGAGGGGAGGGGGGAGGAGACTCATACAGATAGCAGAGGAAGGAGGGGGGGAGGACACTCATACAGGTAGCAGAGGAAGGAGGGGAGGGGGAGGAGACTCATACAGATAGCAGAGGAAGGAGGGGGGAATGGGGAGGAGACTCATACAGATAGCAGAGGAAGGAGGAGGGGAGGAGAATCATACAGATAGCAGAGGAGGGGGGAGACTCATACAGATAGCAGGGGAGGGGGGAGGAGACTCATACAGATAGCAGAGGAAGGGGGAGGGGGAGGAGATTCATGCAGATAGCAGTGGAAGGAGGGGGGAGGAGACTTATACAGATAGCAGAGGAGGGGAGGGGGAGGAGACTCATATAGATAGCAGAGGAAGGAGGAGACTCATACAGATAGCAGGGGAGGGGGAAGGAGACTCATACAGATAGCAGAGGAAGGGGGAGGGGGAGGAGATTCATGCAGATAGCAGTGGAAGGAGGAGGGGAGGAGACTTATACAGATAGCAGAGGAGGGGAGGGGGAGGAGACTCATATAGATAGCAGAGGAAGGAGGGGGAGGAGACTCATACAGATAGCAGAGGAAGGAGGAGGAGAGGGGGGAGGAGACTCATACAGATAGCAGAGGAGGGGAGGGGGAGGAGACTCATACAGATAGCAGAGGAAGGAGGGGGAGGAGACTCATACAGATAGCAGAGGAAGGAGGAGGGGAGGGGGGAGGAGACTCATACAGATAGCAGAGGAAGGAGGAGGGGAGGGGGGAGGAGACTCATACAGATAGCAGAGGAAGGAGGGGGGAGGAGACTCATACAGATAGCAGAGGAAGGAGGAGGGGGAGGAGACTCCTACAGATAGCAGAGGAGGGGGAGGAGACTCCTACAGATAGCAGAGGAGGGGGGAGGAGACTCCTACAGATAGCAGAGGAAGGAGGAGGAGAGGGGGGAGGAGACTCATACAGATAGCAGAGGAGGGGGGAGGAGACTCATATAGATAGCAGAGGAAGGAGGAGGGGAGAGGGAGGAGACTCATACAAATAGCAGAGGAAGGAGGTGGGGAGGGGGAGGAGACTCATACAGATAGCAGAGGAAGGAGGGGGAGGAGACTCATACACATAGCAGAGGAGGGGAGGGGGGAGGAGACTCATACAAATAGCAGAGGAAGGAGGTGGGGAGGGGGAGGAGACTCATACAGATAGCAGAGGAAGGAGGGGGAGGAGACTCATACAGATAGCAGAGGAAGGAGGAGGGTGGAGGAGACTCATACAGATAGCAGAGGAAGGAGGAGGGGAGGGGGAGGAGACTCATACAGATAGCAGGGGGAGGAGATTCATGCAGATAGCAGTGGAAGGAGGGGGGAGGGGGGAGGAGACCCATACAGATAGCAGAGGAAGGAGGGGGAGGAGACTCATACAGATAGCAGTGGAAGGAGGGGGGAGGGGGGAGGAGACCCATACAGATAGCAGAGGAGGGGAGGGGGGAGGAGACTCATACAGATAGCAGAGGAAGGAGGGGGAGGAGACTCATACAGATAGCAGAGGGGGGAGGAGACTCATACAGATAGCAGAGGAAGGGGGAGGGGAGGGGGGAGGAGACTCATACAGATAGCAGAGGAGGGAGAGGAGACTCATACAGATAGCAGAGGAAGGAGGAGGAGGAGACTCATACAGATAGCAGAGGAAGGAGGAGGAGGAGACTCATACAGATAGCAGAGGAAGGAGGAGGAGAGGGGGGAGGAGACTCATACAGATAGCAGAGGAAGGAGGGGGGAGGAGACTCATACAGATAGCAGAAGAAGGAGGAGGAGAGGGGGAGGAGACTCATACAGATAGCAGAGGAGGGGGGAGGAGACTCATACAGATAGCAGAGGAAGGAGGGGGGAGGAGACTCATACAGATAGCAGAAGAAGGAGGAGGAGAGGGGGGAGGAGACTCATACAGATAGCAGAGGAGGGGGGAGGAGACTCATACAGATAGCAAAGGAAGGAGGGGGAGGAGACTCATACACATAGCAGAGGAGGGGAGGGGGGAGGAGACTCATACAGATAGCAGAGGAGGGGAGGGGGAGGAGACTCATACAGATAGCAGAGGAAGGAGGGGGAGGAGACTCATACAGATAGCAGAGGGGGGCGGAGACTCATACAGATAGCGGAGGAGGGGAGGGGGAAGAGACTCATACAGATAGCAGAGGAAGGAGGAGGGGGAGGAGACTCATACAGATAGCAGGGGGAGGAGATTCATGCAGATAGCAGTGGAGGGAGGGGGGAGGAGACTCATACAGATAGCAGAGGAAGGAGGAGGGGAGGGGGGAGGAGACTCATACAGATAGCAGAGGAAGGAGGAGGGGGAGGAGACTCATACAGATAGCAGGGGGAGGAGATTCATGCAGATAGCAGTGGAGGGAGGGGGGAGGAGACTCATACAGATAGCAGAGGAAGGAGGAGGGGAGAGGAAGGAGACTCATACAAATAGCAGAGGAAGGAGGGGGGAGGAGACTCATACAGATAGCAGATGAGGAAGAGGAGACTCATACAGATAGCAGAGGAGGGGAAGAGACTCATACAGATAGCAGAGGAGGGGGGAGGAGACTCATACAGATAGCAGAGGAAGGAGGGGGGGAGACTCATACAGATAGCAGAGGACGGAGGAGGGGAGGGGGGAGGAGACTCATACAGATAGCAGATGAGGAGGAGGAGACTCATACAGATAGCAGAGGAGGGGAAGAGACTCATACAGATAGCAGAGGAGGGGAGGAGACTCATACAGATAGCAGAGGAGGGGGGAGGAGACTCATACAGATAGCAGAGGAGGGGGGAGGAGACTCATACAGATAGCAGAGGAGGGGAGGGGGAGGAGACTCATACAGATAGCAGAGGAAGGGGGAGGAAATTCATGCAGATAGCAGTGGAAGGAGGGGGGAGGAGACTCATACAGATAGCAGAGGAAGGAGGAGGGGAGGGGGGAGGAGACTCATACAGATAGCAGAGGAAGGAGAGGGGGAGGAGACTCATACAGATAGCAGAGGAAGGAGGAGGGGAGGAGAATCATACAGATAGCAGAGGAGGGGGGAGAGGGGGGAGGAGACTCATACACATAGCAGAGGAGGGGGGAGACTCATACAGATAGCAGAGGAGGGGGGAGAGGGGGGAGGAGACTCATACACATAGCAGAGGAGGGGAGGAGACTCATACAGATAGCAAAGGAAGGAGGAGGGGAGGGGGGAGGAGACTCATACACATAGCAGAGGGGGGAGGAGACTCCTACAGATAGCGGGGGAGGGGCAGGAGACTCATACACATAGCAGAGGAAGGAGGAGGGGAGGAGAATCATACAGATAGCAGAGGAAGGAGGAGGAGACTCATACAGATAGCAGAGGAAAGAGGGGGAGGAGACTCATACAGATAGCAGAGGAGGGGGGAGGAGACTCATACAGATAGCAGAGGAAGGAGGAGACTCATACAGATAGCAGAGGAAGGAGGAGGGGAGGGGGAGGAGACTCATACAGATAGCGGAGGAGGGGAGGAGAATCATACAGATAGCAGAGGAAGGAGGAGGAGAGGAGAATCATACAGATAGCAGAGGAGGGGGGAGAGGGGGGAGGAGACTCATACAGATAGCAGAGGAGGGGGGAGGAGACTCATACAGATAGCAGAGGAAGGAGGGGGAGGAGACTCCTACAGATAGGAGGGGAAGGGGGAGGAGACTCATACAGATAGCAGGGGGAGGGGGAGGAGATTCATGCAGATAGCAGTGGAAGGAGGGGGGAGGGGGGAGGAGACTCATACAGATAGCAGAGGAGGGGGGAGGAGACTCGTACAGATAGCAGGGGAGGGGGAGGAGACTCATACAGCTAGCAGAGAAAGGAGGAGGGGGAGGAGATTCATACAGATAGGAGGAGAGGGGGGAGGAGTGTCATACAGATAGCAGAGGAGGGGAGGGGGGAGGAGACTCATACAGATAGGAGGGGAGGGGGGAGGAGACTCATACAGCTAGCAGAGGAAGGAGGGGAAGGAGATTCATACAGATAGCAGAGGAAGGGGGAGGAGACTCATACAGATAGCAGAGGAAGGAGGGGGAGGAGACTCATACAGATAGCAGAGGAAGGAGGAGGGGAGGGGGAGGAGACTCATACAGATAGCAGAGGAAGGAGGGGGGAGGAGACTCATACAGATAGCAGAGGAAGGAGGGGGAGGAGACTCCTACAGATAGGAGGGGAGGGGGGAGGAGACTCATACAGATAGCAGGGGGAGGGGGAGGAGATTCATGCAGATAGCAGTGGAAGGAGGGGGGAGGAGACTCATACAGATAGCAGAGGAAGGAGGAGGGGAGGGGGGAGGAGACTCATACAGATAGCAGAGGGAGGAGGAGGAGACTCATACAGATAGCAGAGGAAGGAGGAGGAGGAGACTCATACAGATAGCAGAGGAAGGAGGAGGGGGAGGAGACTCATACAGATAGCAGAGGAAGGAGGGGGAGGAGACTCATACAGATAGCAGTGGAAGGAGGGGGGAGGAGACTCATACAGATAGCAGAGGAAGGAGAGGGGGGAGGAGACTCATACAGATAGCAGAGGAAGGAGGGGGAGGAGACTCCTACAGATAGGAGGGGAGGGGGGAGGAGACTCATACAGATAGCAGAGGAGGGGGGAGGAGACTCATATAGATAGCAGAGGAAGGAGGGGGGAGGAGACTCATACAGATAGCAGAGGAAGGAGGAGGAGAGGGGGGAGGAGACTCATACAGATAGCAGAGGAAGGAGGGGGCGGAGACTCCTACAGATAGGAGGGGAAGGGGGAGGAGACTCATACAGATAGCAGGGGGAGGAGATTCATGCAGATAGCAGAGGAAGGAGGGGGAGGAGACTCATACAGATAGCAGGGGAAGGAGGAGGGGGGGAGGAGACTCATACAGATAGCAGAGGAGGGGGAGGAGACTCATACAGATAGCAGAGGAAGGAGGGGGAGGAGACTCATACAGATAGCAGGGGAGGGGGAGGAGACTCATACAGATAGCAGAGGAAGGAGGGGGAGGAGACTCCTACAGATAGGAGGGGGGAGGAGACTCATACAGATAGCAGGGGGAGGGGGAGGAGATTCATGCAGATAGCAGTGGAAGGAGGGGGGAGGAGACTCATACAGATAGCAGGGGGAGGGGGGAGGAGACTCATACAGATAGCAGAGGAAGGAGGAGGGGAGGGGGGAGGAGACTCATACAGATAGCAGAGGAGGGAGGAGGAGGAGACTCATACAGATAGCAGAGGAAGGAGGAGGGGAGGGGGGAGGAGACTCATACAGATAGCAGAGGAAGGAGGAGGGGAGGGGGGAGGAGACTCATACAGATAGCAGAGGAAGGAGGAGGGGAGGGGGGAGGAGACTCATACAGATAGCAGAGGAAGGAGGAGGGGGAGGAGACTCATACAGATAGCAGAGGAAGGAGGGGGAGGAGACTCATACAGATAGCAGTGGAAGGAGGGGGGAGGAGACTCATACAGATAGCAGAGGAAGGAGGAGGAGAGGGGGAGGAGACTCATACAGATAGCAGAGGAAGGAGAGGGGGGAGGAGACTCGTACAGATAGCAGAGGAAGGAGGGGGAGGAGACTCCTACAGATAGGAGGGGAGGGGGGAGGAGACTCATACAGATAGCAGGGGGAGGGGGAGGAGATTCATACAGATAGCAGTGGAAGGAGGGGGGAGGAGACTCATACAGATAGCAGAGGAAGGAGGAGGGGAGGGGGAGGAGACTCATACAGATAGCAGAGGAAGGAGGAGGGGAGGGGGAGGAGACTCATACAGATAGCAGAGGAGGGGGGAGGAGACTCATACAGATAGCAGAGGAGGGGGGAGGAGACTCATATAGATAGCAGAGGAAGGAGGGGGGGAGACTCATACAGATAGCAGAGGAAGGAGGAGGAGAGGGGGGAGGAGACTCATACAGATAGCAGAGGAAGGAGGGGGCGGAGACTCCTACAGATAGGAGGGGAAGGGGGAGGAGACTCATACAGATAGCAGGGGGAGGGGGAGGAGATTCATGCAGATAGCAGTGGAAGGAGGGGGGAGGAGACTCATACAGATAGCAGAGGAAGGGGGAGGGGGAGGAGACTCATACAGATAGCAGAGGAAGGAGGAGGGGAGGGGGGAGGAGACTCATACAGATAGCAGAGGAAGGAGGAGGGGAGGGGGGAGGAGACTCATACAGATAGCAGAGGAGGGGGGAGGAAACTCGTACAGATAGCAGAGGAAGGAGGAGGGGAGGGGGAGGAGACTCATACAGCTAGCAGAGGAAGGAGGAGGGGAGGGGGAGGAGATTCATACAGATAGCAGAGGAGGGGAGGGGGGAGTAGTGTCATACAGATAGCAAAGGAGGGGAGGGGGGAGGAGACTCATACAGCTAGCAGAGGAAGGAGGAGGGGAGGGGGAGGAGATTCATACAGATAGCAGAGGAGGGGAGGGGGGAGGAGACTCCTACAGATAGCAGAGGAGGGGGGAGGAGAGTCATACAGATAGCAGAGGAAGGAGGAGGGGAGGGGGAGGAGATTCGTACAGATAGCAGAGGAAGGAGGGGAGGAGATTCGTACAGATAGCAGAGGAAGGAGGAGGGGGAGGAGACTCCTACAGATAGCAGAGGAAGGAGGGGGAGGAGAGTCATACAGATAGCACAGGAAGGAGGAGGGGAGGGGGGAGGAGATTCATGCTGATAGCAGAGGAAGGAGGAGGGGGAGGAGACTCATACAGATAGCAGAGGAAGGAAGCAGCAGACAGAAATGACACTTAGTGCTCTGGACTGAGACAAGTACACACAATAGAGGGATATGGTTTGTTCAGATTTCATGTCTGAGGTTTACAAACACTTTAACTGTTTTTCATTTCTGATGAGGGAAAATCTTAACCGTCCTAAACCTGTTCTACATGATTGTAGACATTCTATGTAACCACAGCAGAGAGAACAGAACACGTCTATCTACAGACATATCCTCATTCCTGATATTCCTTTTCTGGGTGTGACCCCCGACTGACGTCCGGAGTCCCAATACAGAGTCACATCTACTCCATGGAAGAGAAAACCACAAAATATTATCTATTATCCCACCACTGACTTCTCTGCAGAACATCGCTCCCTCCCCTCCCCCTCCTGACAGATCTATATTGATATATTCTGCAGAGCATCGCTCCATCCCCTCCCCCTCCTGACAGATCCATATTGATATATTCTGCAGAGCATCTCTCCCTCCTATCTTTCCTGGTACATTATTATATGTATATTGGTCACTTACACTGTGGAGAGCTGCGCTCATCTCGGTGATGTTTGGAAAGTGAAGAATTTCCGTCTCCTCTTTGTAATTTATAGTCGATGAGTTTCGTTTTTCTAGTCTGACAAAACAGGTGGGGGAGGGGACTGAAGAGAAGAGATGACGATAGTATTGAGCTGTTCATACTTTCTGTCATTTACATTAAAGGATAACTTCGCCTTTTTGATAAAAATAATAAATGCAGATATTTCTGCAGGTAAAAAAATGTGCATTTGTGTTTTTCTAAGGAGACTGCAGAGCATTGCACCCGCGATCAGTAAATTATGGGTGTAATGTCAGACTCCTGCAGACGCTTCCTCCCATACCTCTGTACAGACAGTTACCAAGCTGGAGGAAGAGTCAGTGAACTATGAGAAGGCTGATCAGGGCCCTCACAGTCCATTGAGAACTATCAGCTGTCTGCGGCGGTGGCAGAAGGGACTTGTAGTTATCTCATTCCCAGATTGCTGTGAATGAATGAAGTGGTTGTGGGGGCGGAGCCCTGTACGGCTGCTTTGATCTGCTGTCACAGGGAATATGGGGGGGTGCGGGTCAGACATGGAGCATGTTACTCCCTCAATATGGGTGCAATGTGTAACATTCTCTAGAAAGTGAATTTATTACATAGTTACATAGTAGGTGAGGTTGAAAAAAGACACAAGTCCATCAAGTCCAACCTATGTGTGTGATTATATGTCATATTACATTATATATCCCTGTATGTTGTGTGATTATATGTCATATTACATTGTATATCTCTGTATGTTGTGTGATTATATGTCATATTACATTATATATCTCTGTATGTTGTGTGATTATATGTCATATTACATTATATATCTCTGTATGTTGTGTGATTATATGTCAGTATTACATTGTATATCTCTGTATGTTGTGTGATTATATGTCATATTACATTATATATCTCTGTATGTTGTGTGATTATATGTCATATTACATTATATATCCTGTATGTTGTGTGATTATATGTCATATTACATTATATATCTCTGTATGTTGTGTGATTATATGTCATATTACATTATATATCTCTGTATGTTGTGTGATTATATGTCAGTATTACATTATATATCTCTGTATGTTGTGTGATTATATGTCATATTACATTGTATATCTCTGTATGTTGTGGTCATTCAGGTGATTATCTAATAGTTTCTTGAAGCTATCAATGCTCCCAGCTGAGACCACCGCCTGTTCTTTCCTTCTCAACAGAATTGTAGTTGTATGAATGAATGAGAGGTACACACAGAGATCATTCAATGGAAGGGAATCTCATACTGATAGAATGGATGGAAAGTGTTAGATAAGAGTAGGGATTGGTTAGAATCCTGGTCAGGTTTTATTCATTTCTTCTTTGTGGTCAGTGATGAGGTGGGGAGGTGTCAGCAAACGTGTACATCAGCTCTACCCCTGACCCTCCAGGACAACCCTTCAGAATGGTATTTATTTACCTGGTGTGATGAAGACCGTCAACAAAGTTCAATACCAGAGGGAGGAGGTCAGGGCCTTCCAAGCCAAGGGCAGATCCCACTGACCAAAGATCCGGTTGAAAGGAGATTTTATCTTCATAGTTTCTCTGAAAAAAAATCACCAGGAGATAATCCACCCAACCAAACTTTGTGAGAGGCAACCGACACCTGAACCTTTAATGTTCTCAGCCCCTTGTCCAGGGATGACTGGAGAAACCCAAGGATATCAGAGTCCCACCACCACTTGAGTCCACCACCAATCCAGAATAAAATAGTCCCATAGACCAGGCAATACAAGCTTCCAGCATCAGGACATTCCCATCAGAATGATTCATCTCCAGCAAGGAATGTTCTGTCTCGGTGAGAGAATTAAACTGGGCAGGTGAGTAGAGGAGAGAAAAATGTCCAACTAAATATATAAGAGATATAATATACCTGGTTATGTGCTACACACTTACAAAAGTATAAAGAGTGTCCGTTTCACTTTAACCTTAATTACCATAAATGTATATGTGCAAAACTGTATATGAATAAATAAATGAATTGCTTAATAAATATATAAAACGCTTTGAATAAATATAATATGCAAGACCTATTCTGAGTGCTATCCAGAGAAAGGATAGAGAACAGAACGCTTGGGGGTGGAGGGTGGTAAGAACACAACGGTGTGTCATTCTGAGGAGTTGTCTTGATGGATCAAGGAGAGGCATTGTCCCACCCTCCAGCTGACATGAGGTGAGATAGGAAAACCATTTCTTATTCATACATTACAGGACACAGGACCTTCACATTTTCACCCATTGGGTTATGCAGCTGCCTCCAGGAGATTGGACTCAGCAAATGCACCAATAGATTAGCAGACAAAGCTGTTAGGACAGCCCTATATGACCCTCCCACTCCCAGCAGACCTGAGTGAAGCGAGCCCACCTTGTCACAGAGTACAATGTGATGGGTCCGCTGGAGGGTGATATACGGGTCCAGGGCTGTGGTCCATTTTATGGTTTATATGTGCAAAAAAATTTCATTCACCAAAGACTAGCCCCAACCAATAGTGAATTCAAATAGCAGTGCTAAATCAATATAACTCAATGAACTAGTGAAAATATTAAAAAATGAAAGATAATATTTCACAATACAGTGCATCAAAACAATGTGAACGAAATCCACAAAAATGTGAGCATAATCAATTAAGTGAATAAAGGATCTGTGCAAACTGCAAAAGTATAATAAAGACTTTTAAATAAAACAAATATGAAAAAGTCCAAAGATATGTGATAAATCAACAACATTTCCAATAGTGTTATTCCGTGACGTGATACAGTGTAGATCTTCACTCAATCAATCTTCCACCGCACCCCTGTGACTGTGAATCCACTCCCCTTAGGTAAATAAACTCACCAGCTCCTCTTGCCTCACACTCTCGTGTTAGGCTTTAAGGCTTTATCCCACACAGAAGGGGGAAAATAGTGGCCTCCAATGGTTCACTTTTACAGATCCAGAGTATTACAATAAGGTGCTCTCTCCACATGAAAAAAGAAAGTGATCCAATAGTGCAGTAACATAATGAAATGTATTAAAATAACACTCTCCTCCACCATTAAACTCACATCTTAAAAATCACATCAAGCAAAGAAGCACAGCAGACTATCACAGCAATAACTCCAAACGATAGAACCAGCGTATGGTAGTCACGGCGGACCCAGGTACTACACTCTCTGATGACAGTCTCACCCGTCCCCTGGTATTCCCTGGAGCTGCTTCCCCACTTCCTCGTATGGCGCTCTCCGTCACAGCGTCCTACGTCATACGTATTCGATTGCCGTATAGCCACGCCCCGACATGTTTCGTCATGAGGACTTAATCATGGGATTGGCTTAAGGGGAGATTGCCAATGAAGTGCGCCCCTTCATTTTCTCCCTGAAAGTCTATATCTGAATCTCCTCTGTGTGCATCTGTGCTTCTTGAAGAGGAGGATGGTGATAGTACCTTGTCTGGTTGTAAAGGACTCAGTACAGAAGAGGTCCACTGTGGTGATGTTTATCCAAAAGGCAAGTTTAATATTGACGTCTTATAGACACAGTGTGCATGTACTTTGGCCTAGAGCAGTCTGTGTTAAGCCCAACCGAAAGTCATGAATCTTGACTCATTAAAAAAAGCCTCAGCCTTAGAAAATCTTCCCTGTACTCTCGTTGCAGCCTACATTGTATGGTGACTGACCTCATCCTATAAAATCTTCGTGGGGTTCCCGGGCGTGGAACATTAAGGCCCTGGTTGGGTGTCCATGATGTCCTCTCCATCCCCCACCACAAACCCCCCACCACCCCCCCCCCCTCCGCACCTCCTCCCACTTTTCTATCCTTTTATTTCTCTCCTATTTAAATTTTTAAGGAAGCTGAACTCTTCTGTCGGATTGGGTAGCACCTCCTGGTTACATGTCCTGCTGGAACCTTCCATGATGGCTGCACACCACCTTTGTGTCACCTCTTTCTTATTCTTTAGTTATGCTCAGAAATGGACCTGAAATGTCACTGATGGCTTCTGTTCTGATAAAAGTGTTGTGCATTACTAAAAATGTATAAGAAAAAAAAAGAAAGTAAGAAAAAGCTCAAAAATTCAGTTGGGAAGCACTACAATAGTGTTCTGAATTTCTATCAGAATATTTGTCAACTGACACACATCAAGTAGTGTGTCCTACATTATACGAGTCCAGAGGAAGAACAGAATAGAGAAAGACAGAAAGAAGGGGGGGGGGGGGGTGCAGGCAAAACAGAGATCAAATATATCAATCCATTATTACAGCTTGAACACCAGAGGCCGGGCCATCGCTTCCTGACCAATTCCCATCTCTTCCAGCAGATTCACCTCACCAGATCTTCAGGATGGTCTCCTGAGGAGGACCTGGGGGATGGAATGTTGGTCTGCAGAGCTTCCTTGCAAACAGCACCTTGTGCAGATAACCTTTGGAGGGGAATGTTATTTTGGTGAGTCCTTGGATATCTCTATGTTACTGGGGAAGAGTACCCATTCATTACACAGACAATGTTCCAATGACCAGGACTATATCTCCCGGAGACAACTCCTCTTAGATAAATTTATAGAACGTCTGTAATGAATCTCCTCTGATGAGATCTAGTACCCAGGATAATCCCGCTATGTCAGATTCTGCACACAATACACAATAAAAGCATTTTTTACTGAGACAACGTAGAAATTTTACTGACGGAGCACTTTTTTTTTTTTACTGACAAACTGAAAAACTTGCTGCACCAAGTGTTATAGTGTGAATATGACATATGTATCTCCCCATTAACTGAAATATTGAAAAAAAAAACCCTACTGGGTAGTGAGTCCTAAATCACCGGTGCTGCAAGAAACCTCATTGTGCAAATAAAGCACAGAAAATGTCATAACAATTCATCAAATACAAGAATTCTAAGATAGTCCTACTGGGCAGTGAATCCAAATCACCGGCGCTGCAAAAACACACAAATGTGCAAATATATAAATAAACAAACTCATTTCATATAATAATCAATAAAAAGCATCCAAAAAACATGGCTATGGATAGACTTTATGGCTGTGGATGAACTTTTTATTGATAATTATAATTATATAAAATGAGTTTGTTTATTTATATATTTGCACAATTGTGTGTTTTTGCAGCGCCGGTGATTTGGATTCACTGAGAGAGACATTGGGATCAGAGAGACGGTGGAGCTGAGGGAAAGGAGGGGCCTGAGGGGGAGATGAGAGAGACTGCTAGCCCTTCCTTCCATGCCAGTCTGTCTCCTTGATCCGGGGGGTGCTTTGATCCTTCCAGTGGCTCCTCCTTGCATGTGGTCTGGGTCCTCAGTCAGCCTGTTCTCCGGGAGGAAGTTGGAGCAATCCATGCCATGGAGGCACGGGAGATGCTACGCCCGCCGCTTCTCATCTCTTGGGGGGGGCGGGGTCAAGGAGGAGGCGGCCGTGATGGAACTATTCTCCCCAGTCCCGGGCTCTCAGGCAGCCAGCCTATCTGTCCTCGGCTCGGCCCCTCGCTGATCACCACCGTGAGACAGATCCCCCACCCGCCCGCACTCCAAGAATGGCCGCTGTTGCTGAGCAACGTGGATTCTCCTGCATCATAAGTTTAACAAGGGGCTTCTATCCCCGTACTAGGTGGCCCCCCTCGCACCCCCCACGCTACGCCACTGTATAGTGTACAGTTATAGTTCCCAGATGTGTTTTCCTCACTGTGTGTTTATTCTTTGTACATCCAGTTATAATTCTGTTTGATTTGTATGGAGCTCCGCGGCCCTGTGAGATGCGATATTTCGTTCTACTTTATGTTCTCACTTGTAGTGGAATGACAATAAAGCTGGACTTGTTATATTCAGTGGTAATTGTAGTCTTAGGACTAAAATGGCATTTTAGTCTTCTGCAATTGTTTTTAGTTTTAGTCTTATTTAGTCGACTAAAATCTCCAGTACATTTCAGTAATTGCAATTTTAGTTTTAGTCATATTTTAGTCATCTCAATTGTTTTAGTTGTATTTTAGTCGACTAAATTAACACTGGTTATATTTCAAATCCTTTCTTTTTTTTTTTTTGGTATCTCTCTGCCGAATGTTCACCCCGACCTGTGACCTGTGACGGGGTATTCATTGGACCAGTATACCCCTCTGCTGGGATCCAGTATACCCCTATGCTGTGATTGAGTGCACCGCCATCTTGGGCCCTGGGTATGCGGTCCCTATGCTCTGGTGATTTATAGGGACCTATATTATGGGATGCCCCATAAGGTCGCCCAGTGGACAACCAATACCTATTATAGATATTTGATTGTTCTGATCACTGAACTACGCCCCCTGTGTGGGTGAACGTTTGTCAAGATATTATACTTATTTTAATAAAAACATTATTGTACCAGAAAAAAATATGCACTGTCACTGTAGTAATGACACTGGCAGGGAAGGGGTTAAGTTCAGGGGCGATCAAAGGGTTGAATGTGTTCCTAGGGAATGCTTGCTAACTGTGAGGGAGGGGCATTGATTGGGGGAAGACAGAGATCGGCATATTTCCCTCTCACAGAACGTCGTTCTACCTTCCTCCTGAACGATCGGCGGTGGGAGAGGGTCACCTGTGGTGCAGGAGAAATGAGACAGATCGCTGCTCCGGGTGAATAATCCATTAAAAAGGAAGGGCCGGGTGCGGCTCGCAAACCGCCAACATGGAGACCAAGTGAGAAAAACGATCGTCCTCCCCAACATTCCTCCGAGAGGTTTATTGAAGGACTAAACCAAGGGATAACATTTGGTGGCGCACACAGAGGCAGCGGCCAGGTGTACAGCAGTGGGAGAGGACGATTGTTTGATTGGAGGGAGAGGAGTTGCTGAGTATTTGCTGTAGGCAGGAAAATTCTGTGAGATTTATGGGAGGACAACGATTTGGTGCCTTTGGTTTCATGTCCGGCCCCCCTATGTGCTCTGCTGGGAGCTTCGCCTGAGATTCAGCACTTTGGGAAGTGTGAGGCTGAGACTGCGATCGATGTCATGGCAGCTGCTGCAGAGCTGACAGGAAAAGCAAGCAACGATCGTTCTGTGACCATGCTGGGGCGGCTGTGGGAGCAGCTAAGCAGTGGAGGTGCAGCTCACTAAAACTTCCCCCGGAGAGCTCATGTTTAGCTAAAGCATCCAAAGGAACTGTTGGAGGTTCTGATGGTTTTTCTTGGGAGACACCGGAGGAAACAGAGGTAAGAGAGCAGGTATACGATCGCGCCTATATATACACCTCTATACCTCTATATACACCTCTATATACACCACTATACACCTATGTACACCTCTATACACCTATATACACCTCTATATACCTCTATCCACCTATATACACCTCTATATACACCTCTATACACCTCTCTATACACCTCTATATACCTCTATCCACCACTATACACCCCTATATACACCTCTATACACACCTCTATATACACCTCTCTATACACCTCTATATACACCTGTGTTGCCAAGTCTTTTTCTTAGTATTTGCCGATCTCTTTTAGAGAAGATGGATGAAGTCGGGTTTTGGTTTATTACATACATGAAATATCTGTGATTTGTCCTAACAGAGACCTGGCTGGTTCTATACCTGATGAGGCCATTGATCTGCCGGCTGCTCTGTCTATTGATCGAATAGGACTGCGGAGTCTGGAGAGACTACAGGAAGTGGTCTGTATATGATGACAATAAATGGAGTACAACGATCAATATTGTCGGGATACACTCTTCACCTGATGTGGAATATCTTATGGTTTTTATACCAGGAGAATTTACTAAGGTTAGAATTGTGGCCGTCTACATAAAACCTCCGCAGGGTAATTCTAAGCTGATTATATGATTAACATTCAGCTGAACTCTCATCCACAGGTTGTGATTGTGGAGCTGGAAACGCTTCTTCCTAAATTTTATAAGAATTTGTATTTTCCAACAAGAGATCATTATTATAGATCCGATACAAATGTTTCCACATCTTCATCTATCAGATCAGATCTCTTAAATGATGACCCCATGTTATAATGATCCCATGTTATAACGATGATCCCATGTTATAATGATGATCCCATGTTATAATGATCCCATGTTATAACGATGATCCCATGTTATAATGATGATCCCATGTTATAATGATCCCATGTTATAATGATCCAATGTTATAATGATGATCCCATATAATGATGATCCCATGTTATAATGATCTCATGTTATAATGATCCAATGTTATAATGATGATCCCATGTTATAATGATGATCCCATGTTATAATGATCTCATGTTATAATGATCCAATGTTATAATGATGACCCCATGTTAGAATGATGACCCCATGTTATAATGATGATCTCATGTTATGATGATGATCTCATGTTATGATGATGACCCCATGTTAGAATGATCCCATGTTATAATGATGATCCCATGTTATAATGATCCCATGTTATAATGATCCCATGTTGTAATGATGATCCCATAATGATGATCCCATGTTATAATGATGATCCCACGTTATAATGATGATCCCATGTTATAATGATCCCATGTTATAATGATCCAATGTTATAATGATGATCCCATATAATGATGATCCCATGTTATAATGATCTCATGTTATAATGATGATCCCATGATGATGATCCCATGATGATGATCCCATGTTATGATGATGATCCCATGTTATAATGACGTCCCCATGTTATAATGATGATCCCATGTTATAATGATGACCCCATGTTATAATGATGACCCCATGTTATAATGATGATCCCATGTTATAATGATGACCCCATGTTATAATGATGATCACATGTTATGATGACGATCCCATGTTATAATGACGATCACATGTTATAATGATGACCCCATGTTATTATGATGACCCCATGTTATAATGATCACATGTTATGATGACGATCCCATGTTATAATGACGATCACATGTTATAATGATGACCCCATGTTATTATGATGACCCCATGTTATAATGATCCCATGTTATAATGATGATCCCATGTTATAATGATCCCATGTTATAATGATCCAATGTTATAATGATGATCCCATGTTATAATGATGACCCCATGTTATAATGATGATCCCATGTTATAATGATGACCCCATGTTATAATGATGATCACATGTTATGATGACGATCCCATGTTATAATGACGATCACATGTTATTATGATGACCCCATGTTATAATGATCACATGTTATGATGATGATCCCATGTTATAATGACGATCACATGTTATAATGATGACCCCATGTTATTATGATGACCCCATGTTATAATGATCCCATGTTATAATGATGATCCCATGTTATAATGATCCCATGTTATAATGATCCCATGTTATAATGATGATCCCATGTTATAATGATGACCCCATGTTATAATGATCCCATGTTATAATGATGATCCCATGTTATAATGATGACCCCATGTTATAATGATGATCCCATGTTATAATGATGACCCCATGTTATAATGATGATCACATGTTATGATGACGATCCCATGTTATAATGACGATCACATGTTATAATGATGACCCCATGTTATTATGATGACCCCATGTTATTATGATGACCCCATGTTATAATGATCACATGTTATGATGATGATCCCATGTTATGATGACGATCCCATGTTATAATGACGATCACATGTTATAATGATGACCCCATGTTATTATGATGACCCCATGTTATAATGATCCCATGTTATAATGATGATCCCATGTTATAATGATGATCCCATGTTATAATGATCCCATGTTATAATGATCCCATGTTATAATGATGATCCCATGTTATAATGATGACCCCATGTTATAATGATCCCATGTTATAATGATGATCCCATGTTATAATGATGATCCCATGTTATAATGATCCCATGTTATAATGATCCAATGTTATAATGATGATCCCATGTTATGTCTCCTGTTTGTAGAACAAAACCAGATATGAAAACTATACAGGTTCGGAGCGAGGAGTTGAATTCTTTCCTAGAAGAATGATTTGAATAAACCGATTGGAATATATTTGTACAGGATGAAGACTTGGAGGAATATTCTTCATCTGTTTTAGATTATATCCCCTTTTGTATGGAGATGTTCCCAGTTACACAAATATTAAAGTATTCCTAAACCAAAAGCCTGGGTTGGATGGTAAAATAAGGGCTCAGCTTAGAGGAAGGGGTGTGGCCTGTAGATGGGACGACCCTACGGCCTATAGGAAAGCTCGGAATAAATTAAAGTAAGGCATTAAGGAGGCCAATCGTAGATATAAACAGCGCATTGAATCTTATTTTAAACATGAAAATTCTTGTAATATGTGGAAGGGATTAAAACAATGTAGATTGTAAATCTAGGAATACACAGGATTGTAAAATACTCCCTGACACCTCAAAACAATTCTTTCCTCACTTTGAGGGTCAAAATATGAGATGTGAAACCCATAATAACGAGCTGGTGGAGGACGACCATTGACTGGTGTAGCGCCCTCTACCTTTAGGTAGGTGCTTTATAGTATTTTTCTGATAGTGTACAGCAGGGATAGGCAATTAGCGGACCTCCAGCTGTTCCAGAACTACAAGTCCCATGAGGCATAGCAAGACTCTGACAGCCACAAGCCATGATACCCAGAGGCAGAGGCATGATGGGACTTGTAGTTTTGCACCAGCTGGAGGTCTGCTGATTGCATATCCTTGGTGTAGGATATAGAGACAAGCAAATTTAGCCAGGCCTGTGTTCTTTACTAGGCTTGGTTGTATATTTAGGGTTGGGAGTATCAGAATAGAGGGGGTGTGGCCGCCTACACTTGGGCTCAGGGAGACCTTCTCTGCTTGACAGTGATTGTGCTGGAGAGAGAGGATTGGCTGAGACCTGAGTGGCAGGAAACCCATGTGAAAGGATTGACCAATGGTTAATTCATATGGTGAAGGGGAGGTCTCTCATAAAAGGGGGAGGTCTCATAAAAGGGGGGAGGTCTCTCATAAAAGGGGGGAGCTCTCATAAAAGGGGGGAGGTCTCATAAAAGAAGGAGGTCTCTCATAAAAGGGGGGAGGTCTCTCATAAAAGGGGGGAGGTCACATGCTCTCGGAGGTGGTGAGGATTCAGTTCGGGATTCAGAGTCCACAAGTCAGGCCAGTAGGCCCGGGAGTTCAGGGATCCCGGAGCTCTGGAGCTGGAGGAGAATCCAGGGGAGGACGAGAGTCTGGGCCCTGGAGAAGAAGTCAGCATGTAGTTGCTGAGGAACTACCAGACGTTCCCATGCGGGGGATGTGCCGGTCGGAGGAGGAGGAAGTAGGAGCAAAGCGGAGGAAGAAGAACTAGGAGATCGACTTTCTGTGGGTAGAACATGGACTGTTGATTGGGAGAGAGCAAAGCGAGTGCCAAAGAAGGACTTCATACTCTGGATCCAAGGAACGTGGTGAGGAGCACTTTCAGGGACTGAGGGAAGCGATGGTAACTTGGTGAGTTCAACACCCGCAGGATATCGATCAGTCTGACAGAATTAATCAGAGTGATTCTTATCTGTCTACCTTGGGAGTTCTGTATCACATAGAGACAAATGGAACCAGGAAAGGATCGCTCTGAGGGTCCCCACAAGGGGTAAAAGGGGCATCTCTTATACCTCACTGAAGAGCCCCCACAGATTTATTCACAAATAAAGAAATATAAATCTGGAATTCTGACGGTTTGGTGTCATGTGATTGCGTGGGGGGGGATCGGAAGCGGAGTGATCGGCAAAAGGTAATGAACAAAATCAGCAGCCCCCATGGGGGTACCGCTACACAGGTATTAAAAATACATGAGCTCAGATTTGAGGAAGATCAGAAAGGCAGCAGGACCAGACGGGGTGTCGGGCGGTATACTGAGGGGGTGTCGGGCCGTATACTGAGGGGGTGTCGGGCCGTATACTGAGGGGGGTGTGCGGGCCGTATACTGAGGGGTGTCGGGCCGTATGGTGAGGGGGTGTCGGGCCGTATACTGAGGGGTGTCGGGCCGTATACTGAGGGGGTGATGGGCCGTATACTGAGGGGGTGTCGGGCCGTATACTGAGGGGGTGTCGGGCCGTATACTGAGGGGGGTGTGCGGGCCGTATACTGAGGGGTGTCGGGCCGTATGGTGAGGGGGTGTCGGGCCGTATACTGAGGGGGTGTGCGGGCCGTATACTGAGGGGTGTCGGGCCGTATACTGAGGGGGTGTCGGGCCGTATACTGAGGGGGTGTGCGGGCCGTATACTGAGGGGGGTGTGCGGGCCGTATAGTAAGGGGGTGTCGGGCCGTATACTGAGGGGGGTGTCGGGCCGTATACTGAGGGGGTGTCGGGCCGTATACTGAGGGGGTGTGCGGGCCGTATACTGAGGGGGTGTCGGGCCGTATAGTGAGGGGGTGTCGGGCCGTATAGTGAGGGGGTGTCGGGCCGTATCCTGAGGGGGTGTCGGGCCGTATACTGGGGGGTGTCGGGCCGTATACTGAGGGGGTGTCGGGCCGTATCCTGAGGGGGTGTCCGGCCGTATACTGAGGGGGGTGTGCGGGCCGTATAGTAAGGGGGTGTCGGGCCGTATACTGAGGGGGGTGTGCGGGCCGTATACTGAGGGGGTGTCGGGCCGTATACTGAGGGGGTGTGCGGGCCGTATACTGAGGGGGTGTCGGGCCGTATAGTGAGGGGGTGTCGGGCCGTATAGTGAGGGGGTGTCGGGCCGTATCCTGAGGGGGTGTCGGGCCGTATACTGGGGGGTGTCGGGCCGTATACTGAGGGGGTGTCGGGCCGTATCCTGAGGGGGTGTCCGGCCGTATACTGAGGGGGTGTCGGGCCGTATACTGAGGGGGTGTCAGACCGCAGTGCCTTCTTGTTTTAAATCTACTACTATTGTCCTAAAAAATCAGCGTTATCTTAAATGATTATCACCCAGTTGCTCGAACTCCTATGATCATGAAATGTCCTGAGAGGCTTGTATTATCACATCTTATGGCATTCCTGGTGATCTGGGTAAGTATCAGTTTTCCTGTCCTACAGATAGATGCACAGATGATGCGATTGCATTGGATGGTTTCCCTGACACGTCTTCAGCACCCAATCACATATGTATGGATGTTATTCATTGATTTTAGCTCTGCATTGAACACAGAAGTTCCTGATAAATTAGTGAAAAAGTTAAAATCTTTGGGCCCATGTCCATCGCTGCGCTCATCGATTATCTATATTCTAACAAACAGGCCCCGAATGGTGAGAATAGGAGATCGGATGTCTAACACTATTATCATAGGCATTAGGGTGTGCACTCCAAAGTTCAAACACACGCTACTAATCACTCACTGTGATCATTTAGAAAAGAAAGGGGTTGGTTAATTACATATTTACCGACCCTTTCCCCACTCATCCTAAAACATCCCCCTGTGTGTGCCGCAGCAGCAGCCAGTGGGAGATAAGAAAAGCCGGCAGTGCTGTTGGGTAAATGGGGGGGCAATAGGGAGAATCTGTGCGGCACAGAGTGATTAGGGTGTGCCTGGGCACACCTGGCACACCCTTTGCGCACACCTATGACTATTATTCTGAATACAAGGATGTGTGTTAGGTCCGGCCCGGTTTGCATTGTTCACTGTACTCCCCATACATGCGTCTAACACTAGAGTGGCGTCTGCTGATGACACCACATTAGTGGGACTCATACAAGATAATGACGAGCTTATAGGCCGGAATTAATAGCATTAATAAAGGATTTAATACTCAATACGGCAAAAACTAAAGAAATAATAGTGGATTATAGGAGATGAAGATCGATCGATCGCTGCCCGGTTTACAGAGGAGGTGGAGGGGGGACACTATTACATTTTTGGGAGTGGATATTACAAGGGAGTTGTCACGGACGGGCTCAAAATACTTTTTTTCTAGTGAGAAAAGCACAGCAGAGACAGTTTTTCCTTCGGAGACTGAAGCAGTATCGATCGTCCTGAAGACTTCGGGTCCATTTCTATCATTCTACCATTGAGAGTCTTCTTCTCCACTGCGCTGTGAGGCTCCAATCACACCAGCCGGTTTTTAAGCTAAAAAAAAAAAAAAATCACTGGAAAAAAATGCTGGAAATGGCTTTTTGTAGTAAAAGGAAAAGAAAAGCATCAAAATGCTTTTAGTAGCATTTCTGCTGGAAAAAATGCTCCAAGAAACACTGTGTGCGTGTATGGAGATATAGGAGAACACTGTGTGTATGGAGATATAGGAGAACACTGTGTATGGAGATATAGGAGAACACTGCGTGTATGGAGATATAGGAGAACACTGCGTGTATGGAGATATAGGAGAACACTGTGTGTATGGAGATGTAGGAGAACACTGTGTGTATGGAGATGTAGGAGAACACTGTGTGTATGGAGATATAGGAGAACACTGCGTGTATGGAGATGTAGGAGAACACTGTGTATGGAGATATAGGAGAACACTGCGTGTATGGAGATATAGGAGAACACTGCGTGTATGGAGATATAGGAGAACACTGTGTGTATGGAGATATAGGAGAACACTGTGTGTATGGAGATGTAGGAGAACACTGTGTGTATGGAGATGTAGGAGAACACTGTGTGTATGGAGATGTAGGAGAACACTGTGTGTATGGAGATATAGGAGAACACTGCGTGTATGGAGATGTAGGAGAACACTGTGTGTATGGAGATATAGGAGAACACTGTGTGTATGGAGATATAGGAGAACACTGTGTGTATGGAGATGTAGGAGAACACTGTGTGTATGGAGATGTAGGAGAACACTGTGTGTATGGAGATGTAGGAGAACACTGTGTATGGAGATATAGGAGAACACTGTGTGTATGGAGATATAGGAGAACACTGTGTATGGAGATATAGGAGAACACTGCGTGTATGGAGATGTAGGAGAACACTGCGTGTATGGAGATGTAGGAGAACACTGTGTGTATGGAGATATAGGAGAACACTGCGTGTATGGAGATGTAGGAGAACACTGTGTGTATGGAGATATAGGAGAACACTGTGTGTATGGAGATGTAGGAGAACACTGTGTGTATGGAGATGTAGGAGAACACTGTGTGTATGGAGATGTAGGAGAACACTGTGTGTATGGAGATGTAGGAGAACACTGTGTATGGAGATGTAGGAGAACACTGCGTGTATGGAGATGTAGGAGAACACTGTGTGTATGGAGATGTAGGAGAACACTGTGTATGGAGATGTAGGAGAACACTGCGTGTATGGAGATGTAGGAGAACACTGTGTGTATGGAGATGTAGGAGAACACTGTGTATGGAGATGTAGGAGAACACTGCGTGTATGGAGATGTAGGAGAACACTGTGTGTATGGAGATATAGGAGAACACTGCGTGTATGGAGATATAGGAGAACACTGTGTGTATGGAGATATAGGAGAACACTGTGTGTATGGAGATATAGGAGAACACTGTGTGTATGGAGATATAGTAGAACACTGCGTGTATGGAGATATAGGAGAACACTGTGTGTATGGAGATGTAGGAGAACACTGTGTATGGAGATGTAGGAGAACACTGCGTGTATGGAGATGTAGGAGAACACTGCGTGTATGGAGATATAGGAGAACACTGTGTGTATGGAGATATAGGAGAACACTGCGTGTATGGAGATGTAGGAGAACACTGCGTGTATGGAGATGTAGGAGAACACTGCGTGTATGGAGATGTAGGAGAACACTGTGTGTATGGAGATATAGGAGAACACTGCGTGTATGGAGATATAGGAGAACACTGTGTGTATGGAGATATAGGAGAACACTGTGTGTATGGAGATGTAGGAGAACACTGTTTGTATGGAGATATAGGAGAACACTGTGTGTATGGAGATGTAGGAGAACACTATGTGTATGGAGATGTAGGAGAACACTGTGTGTATGGAGATATAGGAGAACACTGTGTGTATGGAGATGTAGGAGAACACTGTGTGTATGGAGATATAGGAGAACACTGTGTGTATGGAGATGTAGGAGAACACTGTGTGTATGGAGATGTAGGAGAACACTGTGTATGGAGATGTAGGAGAACACTGTGTATGGAGATGTAGGAGAACACTGTGTATGGAGATATAGGAGAACACTGTGTGTATGGAGATATAGGAGAACACTGCGTGTATGGAGATGTAGGAGAACACTGTGTATGGAGATATAGGAGAACACTGTGTGTATGGAGATGTAGGAGAACACTGCGTGTATGGAGATGTAGGAGAACACTGTGTGTATGGAGATATAGGAGAACACTGCGTGTATGGAGATATAGGAGAACACTGCGTGTATGGAGATATAGGAGAACACTGTGTGTATGGAGATATAGGAGAACACTGCGTGTATGGAGATGTAGGAGAACACTACGTGTATGGAGATGTAGGAGAACACTGTGTGTATGGAGATGTAGGAGAACACTGTGTGTATGGAGATGTAGGAGAACACTGTGTGTATGAAGATATAGGAGAACACTGTGTGCATGGAGATATAGGAGAACACTGTGTGTATGGAGATATAGGAGAACACTGTGTATGGAGATGTAGGAGAACATTGTGTGTATGGAGATGTAGGAGAACACTGTGTATGGAGATATAGGAGAACACTGTGTGTATGGAGATGTAGGAGAACACTGTGTGTATGGAGATGTAGGAGAACACTGTGTGTATGGAGATATAGGAGAACACTGTGTGTATGGAGATGTAGGAGAACACTGTGTGTATGGAGATGTAGGAGAACACTGTGTATGGAGATGTAGGAGAACACTGCGTGTATGGAGATGTAGGAGAACACTGTGTGTATGGAGATGTAGGAGAACACTGTGTATGGAGATGTAGGAGAACACTGCGTGTATGGAGATGTAGGAGAACACTGTGTGTATGGAGATATAGGAGAACACTGCGTGTATGGAGATATAGGAGAACACTGTGTGTATGGAGATATAGGAGAACACTGTGTGTATGGAGATATAGGAGAACACTGTGTGTATGGAGATATAGGAGAACACTGCGTGTATGGAGATATAGGAGAACACTGTGTGTATGGAGATGTAGGAGAACACTGTGTATGGAGATGTAGGAGAACACTGCGTGTATGGAGATGTAGGAGAACACTGCGTGTATGGAGATATAGGAGAACACTGTGTGTATGGAGATATAGGAGAACACTGCGTGTATGGAGATGTAGGAGAACACTGCGTGTATGGAGATGTAGGAGAACACTGCGTGTATGGAGATGTAGGAGAACACTGTGTGTATGGAGATATAGGAGAACACTGCGTGTATGGAGATATATGAGAACACTGTGTGTATGGAGATATAGGAGAACACTGTGTGTATGGAGATGTAGGAGAACACTGTTTGTATGGAGATATAGGAGAACACTGTGTGTATGGAGATGTAGGAGAACACTGTGTGTATGGAGATATAGGAGAACACTGTGTGTATGGAGATGTAGGAGAACACTGTGTGTATGGAGATGTAGGAGAACACTGTGTGTATGGAGATATAGGAGAACACTGTGTGTATGGAGATGTAGGAGAACACTGTGTGTATGGAGATATAGGAGAACACTGTGTGTATGGAGATGTAGGAGAACACTGTGTGTATGGAGATGTAGGAGAACACTGTGTATGGAGATGTAGGAGAACACTGTGTATGGAGATGTAGGAGAACACTGTGTATGGAGATATAGGAGAACACTGTGTGTATGGAGATATAGGAGAACACTGCGTGTATGGAGATGTAGGAGAACACTGTGTATGGAGATATAGGAGAACACTGTGTGTATGGAGATGTAGGAGAACACTGCGTGTATGGAGATGTAGGAGAACACTGTGTGTATGGAGATATAGGAGAACACTGCGTGTATGGAGATATAGGAGAACACTGCGTGTATGGAGATATAGGAGAACACTGTGTGTATGGAGATATAGGAGAACACTGCGTGTATGGAGATGTAGGAGAACACTACGTGTATGGAGATGTAGGAGAACACTGTGTGTATGGAGATGTAGGAGAACACTGTGTGTATGGAGATGTAGGAGAACACTGTGTGTATGAAGATATAGGAGAACACTGTGTGCATGGAGATATAGGAGAACACTGTGTGTATGGAGATATAGGAGAACACTGTGTATGGAGATGTAGGAGAACATTGTGTGTATGGAGATGTAGGAGAACACTGCGTGTATGGAGATGTAGGAGAACACTGTGTATGGAGATATAGGAGAACACTGTGTGTATGGAGATGTAGGAGAACACTGTGTGTATGGAGATGTAGGAGAACACTGTGTATGGAGATATAGGAGAACACTGTGTGTATGGAGATATAGGAGAACACTGTGTGTATGGAGATATAGGAGAACACTGTGTGTGTATGGAGATGTAGGAGAACACTGTGTATGGAGATGTAGGAGAACACTGCGTGTATGGAGATGTAGGAGAACACTGCGTGTATGGAGATGTAGGAGAACACTGTGTGTATGGAGATATAGGGGAACACTGTGTGTATGGAGATATAGGGGAACACTGTGTATGGAGATATAGGAGAACACTGTGTGTATGGAGATATAGGAGAACACCGTGTGTATGGAGATATAGGAGAACACTGTGTGTATGGAGATGTAGGAGAACACTGTGTGTATGGAGATGTAGGAGAACACTGTGTATGGAGATGTAGGAGAACACTGTGTATGGAGATGTAGGAGAACACTGCGTGTATGGAGATATAGGAGAACACTGCGTGTATGGAGATGTAGGAGAACACTGTGTGTATGGAGATATAGGAGAACACTGTGTATGGAGATGTAGGAGAACACTGTGTGTATGGAGATATAGGAGAACACTGCGTGTATGGAGATGTAGGAGAACACTGTGTGTATGGAGATGTAGGAGAACACTGCGTGTATGGAGATGTAGGAGAACACTGCGTGTATGGAGATATAGGAGAACACTGTGTGTATGGAGATGTAGGAGAACACTGCGTGTATGGAGATATAGGAGAACACTGCGTGTATGGAGATATAGGAGAACACTGCGTGTATGGAGATGTAGGAGAACACTGCGTGTATGGAGATGTAGGAGAACACTACGTGTATGGAGATATAGGAGAACACTGTGTGTATGGAGATGTAGGAGAACACTGCGTGTATGGAGATATAGGAGAACACTGCATGTATGGAGATATAGGAGAACACTGCGTGTATGGAGATATAGGAGAACACTGTGTGTATGGAGATATAGGAGAACACTGTGTATGGAGATATAGGAGAACACTGCGTGTATGGAGATGTAGGAGAACACTGCGTGTATGGAGATATAGGAGAACACTGCGTGTATGGAGATATAGGAGAACACTGCGTGTATGGAGATATAGGAGAACACTGCGTGTATGGAGATATAGGAGAACACTGCGTGTATGGAGATATAGGAGAACACTGTGTGTATGGAGATATAGGAGAACACTGCGTGTATGGAGATGTAGGAGAACACTGCGTGTATGGAGATGTAGGAGAACACTGCGTGTATGGAGATGTAGGAGAACACTGTGTGTATGGAGATATAGGAGAACACTGCGTGTATGGAGATATAGGAGAACACTGCGTGTATGGAGATATAGGAGAACACTGCGTGTATGGAGATATAGGAGAACACTGTGTGTATGGAGATATAGGAGAACACTGTGTATGGAGATATAGGAGAACACTGCGTGTATGGAGATGTAGGAGAACACTGCGTGTATGGAGATATAGGAGAACACTGCGTGTATGGAGATATAGGAGAACACTGCGTGTATGGAGATGTAGGAGAACACTGCGTGTATGGAGATGTAGGAGAACACTACGTGTATGGAGATATAGGAGAACACTGTGTGTATGGAGATATAGGAGAACACTGTGTGTATGGAGATATAGGAGAACACTGTGTATGGAGATGTAGGAGAACACTGTGTGTATGGAGATGTAGGAGAACACTGCGTGTATGGAGATGTAGGAGAACACTGCGTGTATGGAGATGTAGGAGAACACTGTCTGTATGGAGATGTAGGAGAACACTGTGTGTATGGAGATGTAGGAGAACACTGTGTGTATGGAGATGTAGGAGAACACTGTGTGTATGGAGATGTAGGAGAACACTGTGTATGGAGATATAGGAGAACACTGTGTGTATGGAGATATAGGAGAACACTGTGTGTATGAAGATATAGGAGAACACTGTGTGCATGGAGATATAGGAGAACACCGTGTGTATGGAGATGTAGGAGAACACTGTGTATGGAGATATAGGAGAACACTGTGTGTATGGAGATATAGGAGAACACTGTGTGTATGAAGATATAGGAGAACACTGCGTGTATGGAGATGTAGGAGAACACTGTGTATGGAGATATAGGAGAACACTGTGTGTATGGAGATATAGGAGAACACTGCGTGTATGGAGATATAGGAGAACACTGTGTATGGAGATATAGGAGAACACTGTGTGTATGGAGATATAGGAGAACACTGTGTGTATGAAGATATAGGAGAACACTGCGTGTATGGAGATGTAGGAGAACACTGTGTATGGAGATATAGGAGAACACTGTGTGTATGAAGATATAGGAGAACACTGTGTGTATGGAGATATAGGAGAACACTGCGTGTATGGAGATATAGGAGAACACTGTGTATGGAGATGTAGGAGAACACTGTGTGTATGGAGATGTAGGAGAACACTGTGTGTATGGAGATATAGGAGAACACTGTGTGTATGGAGATGTAGGAGAACACTGCCTGTATGGAGATGTAGGAGAGCACTGCGTGTATGGAGATGTAGGAGAACACTGCGTGTATGGAGATGTAGGAGAACACTGTGTATGGAGATGTAGGAGAACACTGTGTGTATGGAGATATAGGAGAACACTGTGTGTATGGAGATATAGGAGAACACTGTGTATGGAGATGTAGGAGAACACTGTGTATGGAGATATAGGAGAACACTGCGTGTATGGAGATGTAGGAGAACACTGTGTGTATGGAGATATAGGGGAACACTGTGTGTATGGAGATATAGGAGAACACTGTGTATGGAGATGTAGGAGAACACTGCGTGTATGGAGATGTAGGAGAACACTGCGTGTATGGAGATGTAGGAGAACACTGTGTGTATGGAGATATAGGGGAACACTGTGTATGGAGATATAGGAGAACACTGTGTGTATGGAGATATAGGAGAACACTGCGTGTATGGAGATATAGGAGAACACTGCGTGTATGGAGATATAGGAGAACACTGCGTGTATGGAGATATAGGAGAACACTGTGTGTATGGAGATATAGGAGAACACTGTGTATGGAGATATAGGAGAACACTGCGTGTATGGAGATGTAGGAGAACACTGCGTGTATGGAGATATAGGAGAACACTGTGTGTATGGAGATATAGGAGAACACTGTGTGTATGGAGATATAGGAGAACACTGTGTATGGAGATATAGGAGAACACTGCGTGTATGGAGATGTAGGAGAACACTGCGTGTATGGAGATGTAGGAGAACACTACGTGTATGGAGATGTAGGAGAACACTGCGTGTATGGAGATGTAGGAGAACACTACGTGTATGGAGATGTAGGAGAACACTGCGTGTATGGAGATATAGGAGAACACTGCGTGTATGGAGATATAGGAGAACACTGTGTGTATGGAGATATAGGAGAACACTGCGTGTATGGAGATGTAGGAGAACACTACGTGTATGGAGATGTAGGAGAACACTGTGTGTATGGAGATGTAGGAGAACACTGTGTGTATGGAGATGTAGGAGAACACTGTGTGCATGGAGATATAGGAGAACACTGTGTGTATGGAGATGTAGGAGAACACTGTGTATGGAGATGTAGGAGAACACTGCGTGTATGGAGATGTAGGAGAACACTGTGTATGGAGATGTAGGAGAACATTGTGTGTATGGAGATGTAGGAGAACACTGCGTGTATGGAGATATAGGAGAACACTGCGTGTATGGAGATATAGGAGAACACTGTGTGTATGGAGATATAGGAAAACACTGTGTGTATGGAGATATAGGAGAACACTGTGTGTATGGAACTGTAGGAGAACACTGTGTATGGAGATGTAGGAGAGCACTGTGTGTATGGAGATATAGGAGAACACTGTGTGTATGGAGATGTAGGAGAACACTGTGTGTATGGAGATGTAGGAGAACACTGTGTGTATGGAGATATAGGAGAACACCGTGTGTATGGAGATATAGGAGAACACTGTGTGTATGGAGATGTAGGAGAACACTGTGTGTATGGAGATGTAGGAGAACACTGTGTATGGAGATGTAGGAGAACACTGTGTATGGAGATGTAGGAGAACACTGTGTATGGAGATGTAGGAGAACACTGTGTATGGAGATGTAGGAGAACACTGTGTATGGAGATGTAGGAGAACACTGTGTATGGAGATGTAGGAGAACACTGTGTATGGAGATGTAGGAGAACACTGTGTATGGAGATGTAGGAGAACACTGTGTATGGAGATGTAGGAGAACACTGTGTGTATGGAGATGTAGGAGAACACTGTGTGTATGGAGATATAGGAGAACACTGTGTGTATGGAGATGTGGGAGAACACTGTGTATGGAGATGTAGGAGAACACTGTGTGTATGGAGATGTAGGAGAACACTGTGTATGGAGATGTAGGAGAACACTGCATGTATGGAGATATAGGAGAACACTGTGTGTATGGAGATATAGGAGAACACTGTGTGTATGGAGATATAGGAGAACACTGTGTGTATGGAGATATAGGAGAACACTGTGTGTATGGAGATATAGGAGAACACTGCGTGTATGGAGATGTAGGAGAACACTGCGTGTATGGAGATGTAGGAGAACACTGCGTGTATGGAGATGTAGGAGAACACTGTGTGTATGGAGATATAGGAGAACACTGCGTGTATGGAGATATAGGAGAACACTGTGTGTATGGAGATATAGGAGAACACTGTGTATGGAGATATAGGAGAACACTGCGTGTATGGAGATGTAGGAGAACACTGTGTGTATGGAGATATAGGAGAACACTGTGTATGGAGATGTAGGAGAACACTGCGTGTATGGAGATGTAGGAGAACACTGCGTGTATGGAGATATAGGAGAACACTGCGTGTATGGAGATATAGGAGAACACTGCGTGTATGGAGATGTAGGAGAACACTGCGTGTATGGAGATGTAGGAGAACACTACGTGTATGGAGATATAGGAGAACACTGTGTGTATGGAGATATAGGAGAACACTGTGTGTATGGAGATATAGGAGAACACTGTGTATGGAGATGTAGGAGAACACTGTGTGTATGGAGATGTAGGAGAACACTGTGTGTATGGAGATGTAGGAGAACACTGCGTGTATGGAGATGTAGGAGAACACTGTCTGTATGGAGATGTAGGAGAACACTGTGTGTATGGAGATGTAGGAGAACACTGTGTGTATGGAGATGTAGGAGAACACTGTGTGTATGGAGATGTAGGAGAACACTGTGTATGGAGATATAGGAGAACACTGTGTGTATGGAGATATAGGAGAACACTGTGTGTATGAAGATATAGGAGAACACTGTGTGCATGGAGATATAGGAGAACACCGTGTGTATGGAGATGTAGGAGAACACTGTGTATGGAGATATAGGAGAACACTGTGTGTATGGAGATATAGGAGAACACTATGTGTATGGAGATGTAGGAGAACACTGTGTGTATGAAGATATAGGAGAACACTGCGTGTATGGAGATGTAGGAGAACACTGTGTATGGAGATATAGGAGAACACTGTGTGTATGAAGATATAGGAGAACACTGTGTGTATGGAGATATAGGAGAACACTGCGTGTATGGAGATATAGGAGAACACTGTGTATGGAGATGTAGGAGAACACTGTGTATGGAGATGTAGGAGAACACTGTGTGTATGGAGATGTAGGAGAACACTGTGTGTATGGAGATATAGGAGAACACTGTGTGTATGGAGATGTAGGAGAACACTGCCTGTATGGAGATGTAGGAGAGCACTGCGTGTATGGAGATATAGGAGAACACTGTGTATGGAGATGTAGGAGAACACTGTGTGTATGGAGATGTAGGAGAACACTGCGTGTATGGAGATGTAGGAGAACACTGTGTATGGAGATGTAGGAGAACACTGTGTGTATGGAGATATAGGAGAACACTGTGTGTATGGAGATATAGGAGAACACTGTGTATGGAGATGTAGGAGAACACTGTGTATGGAGATATAGGATAACACTGTGTGTATGGAGATATAGGAGAACACTGTGTATGGAGATGTAGGAGAACACTGCGTGTATGGAGATGTAGGAGAACACTGCGTGTATGGAGATGTAGGAGAACACTGTGTGTATGGAGATATAGGGGAACACTGTGTATGGAGATATAGGAGAACACTGTGTGTATGGAGATATAGGAGAACACTGCGTGTATGGAGATATAGGAGAACACTGCGTGTATGGAGATATAGGAGAACACTGCGTGTATGGAGATATAGGAGAACACTGTGTGTATGGAGATATAGGAGAACACTGTGTATGGAGATATAGGAGAACACTGCGTGTATGGAGATGTAGGAGAACACTGCGTGTATGGAGATATAGGAGAACACTGTGTGTATGGAGATATAGGAGAACACTGTGTGTATGGAGATATAGGAGAACACTGTGTATGGAGATATAGGAGAACACTGCGTGTATGGAGATGTAGGAGAACACTGCGTGTATGGAGATGTAGGAGAACACTACGTGTATGGAGATGTAGGAGAACACTGCGTGTATGGAGATATAGGGGAACACTGTGTATGGAGATATAGGAGAACACTGTGTGTATGGAGATATAGGAGAACACTGCGTGTATGGAGATATAGGAGAACACTGCGTGTATGGAGATATAGGAGAACACTGCGTGTATGGAGATATAGGAGAACACTGTGTGTATGGAGATATAGGAGAACACTGCGTGTATGGAGATGTAGGAGAACACTACGTGTATGGAGATGTAGGAGAACACTGTGTGTATGGAGATGTAGGAGAACACTGTGTGTATGAAGATATAGGAGAACACTGTGTGCATGGAGATATAGGAGAACACTGTGTGTATGGAGATATAGGAGAACACTGTGTATGGAGATGTAGGAGAACATTGTGTGTATGGAGATGTAGGAGAACACTGCGTGTATGGAGATATAGGAGAACACTGCGTGTATGGAGATATAGGAGAACACTGCGTGTATGGAGATATAGGAGAACACTGTGTGTATGGAGATATAGGAAAACACTGTGTGTATGGAGATATAGGAGAACACTGTGTGTATGGAACTGTAGGAGAACACTGTGTATGGAGATGTAGGAGAGCACTGTGTGTATGGAGATGTAGGAGAACACTGTGTGTATGGAGATGTAGGAGAACACTGTGTGTATGGAGAACACTGTGTGTATGGAGATGTAGGAGAACACTGTGTGTATGGAGATATAGGAGAACACTGCGTGTATGGAGATATAGGAGAACACTGTGTGTATAGAGATGTAGGAGAACACTGTGTGTATGGAGATATAGGAGAACACTGTGTGTATGGAGATGTAGGAGAACACTGTGTGTATGGAGATGTAGGAGAACACTGTGTGTATGGAGATATAGGAGAACACTGTGTGTATGGAGATATAGGAGAACACTGTGTGTATGGAGATGTAGGAGAACACTGCGTGTATGGAGATGTAGGAGAACACTGCGTGTATGGAGATGTAGGAGAACACTGCGTGTATGGAGATGTAGGAGAACACTGCGTGTATGGAGATGTAGGAGAACACTGCGTGTATGGAGATGTAGGAGAACACTGCGTGTATGGAGATATAGGAGAACACTGTGTATGGAGATATAGGAGAACACTGCGTGTATGGAGATGTAGGAGAACACTGTGTGTATGGAGATGTAGGAGAACACTGTGTGTATGGAGATATAGGAGAACACTGCGTGTATGGAGATATAGGAGAACACTGCGTGTATGGAGATGTAGGAGAACACTGCGTGTATGGAGATGTAGGAGAACACTGCGTGTATGGAGATGTAGGAGAACACTGCGTGTATGGAGATGTAGGAGAACACTGCGTGTATGGAGATGTAGGAGAACACTGTGTGTATGGAGATGTAGGAGAACATTGCGTGTATGGAGATGTAGGAGAACACTGCGTGTATGGAGATGTAGGAGAACACTAAGTGTATGAAGATATAGGAGAACACTGTGTGTATGAAGATATAGGAGAACACTGTGTGCATGGAGATATAGTAGAACACTGTGTATGGAGATGTAGGAGAACACTGTGTGTATGGAGATGTAGGAGAACACTGTGTGTATGGAGATATAGGAGAACACTGTGTGTGGAGATGTAGGAGAACATTGCGTGTATGGAGATATAGGAGAACACTGTGTATGGAGATATAGGAGAACACTGCGTGTATGGAGATATAGGAGAACACTGCGTGTATGGAGATGTAGGAGAACACTGCGTGTATGGAGATATAGGAGAACACTGCGTGTATGGAGATGTAGGAGAACACTGCGTGTATGGAGATATAGGAGAACACTGCGTGTATGGAGATATAGGAGAACACTGCGTGTATGGAGATATAGGAGAACACTGCGTGTATGGAGATGTAGGAGAACACTGCGTGTATGGAGATGTAGGAGAACACTGTGTATGGAGATGTAGGAGAACACTGCGTGTATGGAGATGTAGGAGAACACTGTGTGTATGGAGATGTAGGAGAACACTGTGTGTATGGAGATGTAGGAGAACATTGCGTGTATGGAGATGTAGGAGAACACTGCGTGTATGGAGATGTAGGAGAACACTGCGTGTATGGAGATGTAGGAGAACACTGTGTGTATGAAAATATAGGAGAACACTGTGTGTATGAAGATATAGGAGAACACTGTGTGCATGGAGATATAGGAGAACACTGTGTATGGAGATGTAGGAGAACACTGTGTGTATGGAGATGTAGGAGAACACTGTGTGTATGGAGATATAGGAGAACACTGTGTGTATGGAGATATAGGAGAACACTGTGTATGGAGATGTAGGAGAACATTGTGTGTATGGAGATGTAGGAGAACACTGTGTGTATGGAGATGTAGGAGAACACTGTGTGTATGGAGATATAGGAGAACATTGTGTGTATGGAGATGTAGGAGAACACTGCGTGTATGGAGATGTAGGAGAACACTGCGTGTATGGAGATGTAGGAGAACACTGCGTGTATGGAGATATAGGAGAACACTGTGTATGGAGATATAGGAGAACACTGCGTGTATGGAGATGTAGGAGAACACTGTGTGTATGGAGATGTAGGAGAACACTGCGTGTATGGAGATGTAGGAGAACACTGCGTGTATGGAGATGTAGGAGAACACTGTGTGTATGGAGATGTAGGAGAACACTGTGTATGGAGATATAGGAGAACACTGCGTGTATGGAGATGTAGGAGAACACTGTGTGTATGGAGATGTAGGAGAACACTGCGTGTATGGAGATATAGGAGAACACTGCATGTATGGAGATATAGGAGAACACTGCGTGTATGGAGATATAGGAGAACACTGCGTGTATGGAGATGTAGGAGAACACTGCGTGTATGGAGATGTAGGAGAACACTGCGTGTATGGAGATATAGGAGAACACTGCATGTATGGAGATATAGGAGAACACTGCGTGTATGGAGATATAGGAGAACACTGCATGTATGGAGATATAGGAGAACACTGCGTGTATGGAGATGTAGGAGAACACTGTGTGTATGGAGATGTAGGAGAACACTGCGTGTATGGAGATGTAGGAGAACACTGTGTGTATGGAGATATAGGAGAACACTGCATGTATGGAGATATAGGAGAACACTGCGTGTATGGAGATATAGGAGAACACTGCATGTATGGAGATATAGGAGAACACTGCGTGTATGGAGATGTAGGAGAACACTGTGTGTATGGAGATGTAGGAGAACACTGCGTGTATGGAGATGTAGGAGAACACTGTGTGTATGGAGATATAGGAGAACACTGTGTGTATGGAGATGTAGGAGAACACTGCGTGTATGGAGATATAGGAGAACACTGTGTGTATGGAGATATAGGAGAACACTGCGTGTATGGAGATGTAGGAGAACACTGCGTGTATGGAGATATAGGAGAACACTGCGTGTATGGAGATGTAGGAGAACACTGTGTGTATGGAGATATAGGAGAACACTGTGTATGGAGATATAGGAGAACACTGTGTGTATGGAGATATAGGAGAACACTGTGTGTATGGAGATGTAGGAGAACACTGCGTGTATGGAGATATAGGAGAACACTGCGTGTATGGAGATGTAGGAGAACACTGCGTGTATGGAGATGTAGGAGAACACTGCGTGTATGGAGATGTAGGAGAACACTGCGTGTATGGAGATATAGGAGAACACTGCATGTATGGAGATATAGGAGAACACTGCATGTATGGAGATATAGGAGAACACTGCGTGTATGGAGATATAGGAGAACACTGCGTGTATGGAGATATAGGAGAACACTGCGTGTATGGAGATATAGGAGAACACTGCGTGTATGGAGATGTAGGAGAACACTGTGTGTATGGAGATGTAGGAGAACACTGCGTGTATGGAGATGTAGGAGAACACTGTGTGTATGGAGATATAGGAGAACACTGTGTGTATGGAGATGTAGGAGAACACTGTGTGTATGGAGATATAGGAGAACACTGTGTATGGAGATGTAGGAGAACACTGCGTGTATGGAGATGTAGGAGAACACTGCGTGTATGGAGATATAGGAGAACACTGCATGTATGGAGATATAGGAGAACACTGTGTGTATGGAGATATAGGAGAACACTGCGTGTATGGAGATGTAGGAGAACACTGCGTGTATGGAGATATAGGAGAACACTGCGTGTATGGAGATGTAGGAGAACACTGTGTGTATGGAGATATAGGAGAACACTGCGTGTATGGAGATGTAGGAGAACACTGTGTGTATGGAGATGTAGGAGAACACTGCGTGTATGGAGATGTAGGAGAACACTGTGTGTATGGAGATATAGGAGAACACTGCGTGTATGGAGATGTAGGAGAACACTGTGTATGGAGATGTAGGAGAACACTGCGTGTATGGAGATGTAGGAGAACACTGTGTGTATGGAGATATAGGAGAACACTGTGTGTATGGAGATGTAGGAGAACACTGCGTGTATGGAGATGTATGAGAAGTGATCGCGGTACACGGAGACGCCGCCGCTCTGCTCGATTTTTCACATGCTGCATACCTTCTGCAATATTGTAAGTGTGATTCCTTGTTTATTAAATCTTTTATATCATACAATATTGCGCTATGGAGGTGTTCTCTTTTGTATTTCCGGTTTTGATGGAGTGTTAGAACTACCGATCCTGCATTGTACCCTGGGTTTTGGGCGACCATAATCCCTATGCTGGGCGAGACTGCCGTAATAGCAGTCATCGCCGTCCGGTAAGCAGATTCTACTCACACACGCTTTGGTGGATCATATTTAGGCACCTTTCGTCACAACCTTTCTTGGATGGGTGTTCTTTATTTATTTATTTGTGGACTTATCAAGAACCTTTGGACTCTTTTTTTCACATACACTTGTGATTTCAGTTTTGTTCGTTATTTGAATTTGCAACATGTTTTCTCACTGACTGTTTTATATGTCACTTGGTGAAACTCAATTGTATTTTTTCATACATTATATTAGCGCTGCACTTTGCTGTTTACTATACTTTTGGGAGTCAGATACAGGACTTTTTCTAGGGTGCTGGCAGCTTTTCTCTAACTATTTTTTTAATCTAAGCGCAGCTTTTACCTAATTTGGGTCTTCTTTCTTATGGAGATATAGAACACTGCGTGTATGGAGATGTAGGAGAACACTGTGTGTATGAAGATATAGGAGAACACTGCGTGTATGGAGATGTAGAAGAACACTGTGTGTATGGAGTTATAGGAGAACACTGTGTATGGAGATGTAGGAGAACACTGTGTGTATGGAGATGTAGGAGAACACTGTGTGTATGGAGATGTAGGAGAACACTGTGTGTATGGAGTTATAGGAGAACACTGTGTATGGAGATGTAGGAGAACACTGTGTGTATGGAGATGTAGGAGAACACTGTGTGTATGGAGATGTAGGAGAACACTGCGTGTATGGAGATGTAGAAGAACACTGTGTATGGAGTTATAGGAGAACACTGTGTATGGAGTTATAGGAGAACACTGTGTATGGAGATGTAGGAGAACACTGTGTGTATGGAGATATAGGAGAACACTATGTGTATGGAGATGTAGGAGAACACTGCGTGTATGGAGATGTAGAAGAACACTGTGTATGGAGTTATAGGAGAACACTGTGTATGGAGATGTAGGAGAACACTGTGTGTATGGAGATGTAGGAGAACACTGTGTATGGAGATGTAGGAGAACACTGCGTGTATGGAGATGTAGGAGAACACTGTGTGTATGGAGATGTAGGAGAACACTGTGTATGGAGATGTAGGAGAACACTGTGTGTATGGAGATGTAGGAGAACACTGTGTATGGAGATGTAGGAGAACACTGCATGTATGGAGATGTAGGAGAACACTGTGTATGGAGATGTAGGAGAACACTATGTGTATGGAGATATAGGAGAACACTGCGTGTATGGAGATGTAGGAGAACACTGCGTGTATGGAGATGTAGGAGAACACTGTGTGTATGGAGATGTAGGAGAACACTGTGTGTATGGAGATGTAGGAGAACACTGCGTGTATGGAGATGTAGGAGAACACTGTGTGTATGGAGATGTAGGAGAACACTGCGTGTATGGAGATGTAGGAGAACACTGTGTGTATGGAGATGTAGGAGAACACTGTGTGTATGGAGATGTCAGAGAACACTGCGTGTATGGAGATGTAGGATAACACTGTGTATGGAGATGTAGGAGAACACTGTGTATGGAGATGTAGGAGAACACTGTGTATGGAGATATAGGAGAACACTGTGTGTATGGAGATGTAGGAGAACACTGTGTATGGAGATGTAGGAGAACACTGCGTGTATGGAGATATAGGAGAACACTGTGTGTATGGAGATGTAGGAGAACACTGTGTGTATGGAGATATAGGAGAACACTGTGTATGGAGATGTAGGAGAACACTGTGTGTATGGAGATGTAGGAGAACACTGTGTATGGAGATGTAGGAGAACACTGCGTGTATGGAGATGTAGGAGAACACTGTGTATGGAGATGTAGGAGAACACTGTGTGTATGGAGATGTAGGAGAACACTGTGTATGGAGATATAGGAGAACACTGTGTGTATGGAGATGTAGGAGAACACTGTGTATGGAGATGTAGGAGAACACTGTGTGTATGGAGATGTAGGAGAACACTGCGTGTATGGAGATATAGGAGAACACTGCGTGTATGGAGATATAGGAGAACACTGCGTGTATGGAGATATAGGAGAACACTGCGTGTATGGAGATGTAGGAGAACACTGCCTGTATGGAGATATAGGAAAACACTGTGTGTATGGAGATATAGGAGAACACTGTGTGTATGGAGATGTAGGAGAACACTGCCTGTATGGAGATGTAGGAGAGCACTGCGTGTATGGAGATATAGGAGAACACTGTGTATGGAGATGTAGGAGAACACTGTGTGTATGGAGATGTAGGAGAACACTGTGTGTATGGAGATGTAGGAGAACACTGTGTGTATGGAGATGTAGGAGAACACTGTGTGTATGGAGATGTAGGAGAACACTGCGTGTATGGAGATGTAGGAGAACACTGTGTATGGAGATGTAGGAGAACACTGTGTGTATGGAGATATAGGAGAACACTGTGTGTATGGAGATATAGGAGAACACTGTGTATGGAGATGTAGGAGAACACTGTGTATGGAGATATAGGAGAACACTGTGTGTATGGAGATATAGGAGAACACTGTGTGTATGGAGATATAGGAGAACACTGTGTGTATGGAGATATAGGAGAACACTGTGTGTATGGAGATATAGGAGAACACTGTGTATGGAGATGTAGGAGAACACTGCGTGTATGGAGATGTAGGAGAACACTGCGTGTATGGAGATGTAGGAGAACACTGTGTGTATGGAGATGTCAGAGAACACTGCGTGTATGGAGATGTAGGAGAACACTGTGTATGGAGATGTAGGAGAACACTGTGTATGGAGATGTAGGAGAACACTGTGTGTATGGAGATATAGGAGAACACTGTGTATGGAGATATAGGAGAACATTGTGTGTATGGAGATGTAGGAGAACACTGTGTGTATGGAGATATAGGGGAACACTGTGTATGGAGATATAGGAGAACACTGTGTGTATGGAGATATAGGAGAACACTGCGTGTATGGAGATATAGGAGAACACTGTGTGTATGGAGATATAGGAGAACACTGTGTGTATGGAGATGTCAGAGAACACTGCGTGTATGGAGATGTAGGAGAACACTGTGTATGGAGATGTAGGAGAACACTGTGTATGGAGATGTAGGAGAACACTGTGTGTATGGAGATATAGGAGAACACTGTGTGTATGGAGATATAGGAGAACACTGTGTGTATGGAGATATAGGAGAACACTGTGTGTATGGAGATATAGGAGAACACTGTGTATGGAGATATAGGAGAACACTGCGTGTATGGAGATGTAGGAGAACACTGCGTGTATGGAGATATAGGAGAACACTGTGTGTATGGAGATATAGGAGAACACTGTGTGTATGGAGATATAGGAGAACACTGTGTATGGAGATATAGGAGAACACTGCGTGTATGGAGATGTAGGAGAACACTGTGTGTATGGAGATGTAGGAGAACACTGTGTGTATGGAGATGTAGGAGAACACTGCGTGTATGGAGATGTAGGAGAACACTACGTGTATGGAGATGTAGGAGAACACTGCGTGTATGGAGATGTAGGAGAACACTACGTGTATGGAGATGTAGGAGAACACTGCGTGTATGGAGATGTAGGAGAACACTACGTGTATGGAGATGTAGGAGAACACTGCGTGTATGGAGATATAGGAGAACACTGCGTGTATGGAGATATAGGAGAACACTGTGTGTATGGAGATATAGGAGAACACTGCGTGTATGGAGATGTAGGAGAACACTACGTGTATGGAGATGTAGGAGAACACTGCGTGTATGGAGATATAGGAGAACACTGCGTGTATGGAGATATAGGAGAACACTGTGTGTATGGAGATATAGGAGAACACTGTGTGTATGGAGATGTAGGAGAACACTGTGTGTATGGAGATGTAGGAGAACACTGTGTGTATGGAGATGTAGGAGAACACTGTGTGTATGGAGATATAGGAGAACACTGTGTTTATGGAGATATAGGAGAACACTGTGCATGGAGATGTAGGAGAACATTGTGTGTATGGAGATGTAGGAGAACACTGCGTGTATGGAGATATAGGAGAACACTGCGTGTATGGAGATGTAGGAGAACACTGCCTGTATGGAGATATAGGAAAACACTGTGTGTATGGAGATGTAGGAGAACACTGTGTGTATGGAACTGTAGGAGAACACTGTGTATGGAGATGTAGGAGAGCACTGCGTGTATGGAGATATAGGAGAACACTGCGTGTATGGAGATGTAGGAGAACACTGCGTGTATGGAGATATAGGAGAACACTGTGTGTATGGAGATGTAGGAGAACACTGTGTGTATGGAGATGTAGGAGAACACTGTGTGTATGGAGAACACTGTGTGTATGGAGATGTAGGAGAACACTGCGTGTATGGAGATGTAGGAGAACACTGCGTGTATGGAGATGTAGGAGAACACTGCGTGTATGGAGGTATAGGAGAACACTGTGTGTATGGAGATATAGGAGAACACTGTGTGTATGGAGATGTAGGAGAACACTGTGTGTATGGAGATGTAGGAGAACACTGCGTGTATGGAGATATAGGAGAACACTGCGTGTATGGAGATGTAGGAGAACACTGTGTGTATGGAGATGTAGGAGAACACTATGTGTATGGAGATATAGGAGAACACTGTGTGTATGGAGATGTAGGAGAACACTGCGTGTATGGAGATATAGGAGAACACTGCGTGTATGGAGATATAGGAGAACACTGTGTGTATGGAGATATAGGAGAACACTGCGTGTATGGAGATATAGGAGAACACTGCGTGTATGGAGATGTAGGAGAACACTGTGTATGGAGATGTAGGAGAACACTGCGTGTATGGAGATGTAGGAGAACACTGTGTATGGAGATGTAGGAGAACACTGTGTGTATGGAGATGTAGGAGAACACTGTGTATGGAGATGTAGGAGAACACTGTGTATGGAGATGTAGGAGAACACTGTGTATGGAGATGTAGGAGAACACTGTGTATGGAGATGTAGGAGAACACTGTGTGTATGGAGATGTAGGAGAACACTGTGTATGGAGATGTAGGAGAACACTGTGTGTATGGAGATGTAGGAGAACACTGTGTATGGAGATGTAGGAGAACACTGTGTATGGAGATGTAGGAGAACACTGCATGTATGGAGATGTAGGAGAACACTGTGTATGGAGATGTAGGAGAACACTATGTGTATGGAGATATAGGAGAACACTGCGTGTATGGAGATGTAGGAGAACACTGTGTATGGAGATGTAGGAGAACACTGTGTGTATGGAGATGTAGGAGAACACTGCGTGTATGGAGATGTAGGAGAACACTGCGTGTATGGAGATGTAGGAGAACACTGTGTGTATGGAGATGTCAGAGAACACTGCGTGTATGGAGATGTAGGAGAACACTGTGTATGGAGATGTAGGAGAACACTGTGTATGGAGATGTAGGAGAACACTGCATGTATGGAGATGTAGGAGAACACTGTGTATGGAGATGTAGGAGAACACTATGTGTATGGAGATATAGGAGAACACTGCGTGTATGGAGATGTAGGAGAACACTGTGTATGGAGATGTAGGAGAACACTGTGTGTATGGAGATGTAGGAGAACACTGCGTGTATGGAGATGTAGGAGAACACTGCGTGTATGGAGATGTAGGAGAACACTGTGTGTATGGAGATGTCAGAGAACACTGCGTGTATGGAGATGTAGGAGAACACTGTGTATGGAGATGTAGGAGAACACTGTGTATGGAGATGTAGGAGAACACTGTGTGTATGGAGATATAGGAGAACACTGTGTATGGAGATATAGGAGAACATTGTGTGTATGGAGATGTAGGAGAACACTGTGTATGGAGATGTAGGAGAACACTGCGTGTATGGAGATATAGGAGAACACTGTGTGTATGGAGATGTAGGAGAACACTGTGTATGGAGATGTAGGAGAACACTGAGTGTATGGAGATGTAGGAGAACACTGCGTGTATGGAGATGTAGGAGAACACTGTGTGTATGGAGATGTAGGAGAACACTGCATGTATGGAGATGTAGGAGAACACTGCGTGTATGGAGATATAGGAGAACACTGTGTGTATGGAGATGTAGGAGAACACTGTGTATGGAGATGTAGGAGAACACTGCGTGTATGGAGATATAGGAGAACACTGTGTGTATGGAGATGTAGGAGAACACTGTGTATGGAGATGTAGGAGAACACTGTGTGTATGGAGATGTAGGAGAACACTGCGTGTATGGAGATGTAGGAGAACACTGTGTGTATGGAGATATAGGAGAACACTGCGTTTATGGAGATGTAGGAGAACACTGCGTGTATGGAGATGTAGGAGAACACTGTGTGTATGGAGATATAGGAGAACACTGCGTGTATGGAGATGTAGGAGAACACTGTGTGTATGGAGATGTAGGAGAACACTGCATGTATGGAGATGTAGGAGAACACTGCGTGTATGGAGATGTAGGAGAACACTGCGTGTATGGAGATGTAGGAGAACACTGTGTGTATGGAGATATAGGAGAACACTGCGTGTATGGAGATGTAGGAGAACACTGCGTGTATGGAGATATAGGAGAACACTGTGTGTATGGAGATATAGGAGAACACTATGTGTATGGAGATGTAGGAGAACACTGCATGTATGGAGATGTAGGAGAACACTGTGTATGGAGATGTAGGAGAACACTGTGTGTATGGAGATGTAGGAGAACACTGTGTGTATGGAGATGTAGGAGAACACTGTGTATGGAGATATAGGAGAACACTGCGTGTATGGAGATGTAGGAGAACACTGTGTGTATGGAGATGTAGGAGAACACTGTGTGTATGGAGATGTAGGAGAACACTGTGTGTATGGAGATGTAGGAGAACACTGCGTGTATGGAGATATAGGAGAAAACTGTGTGTATGGAGATATAGGAGAACACTGTGTGTATGGAGATGTAGGAGAACACTGCGTGTATGGAGATATAGGAGAACACTGCGTGTATGGAGATGTAGGAGAACACTGCGTGTATGGAGATGTAGGAGAACACTGTGTGTATGGAGATGTAGGAGAGCACTGCGTGTATGGAGATGTAGGAGAACACTGTGTGTATGGAGATGTAGGAGAACACTGTGTGTATGGAGATGTAGGAGAACACTGTGTGTATGGAGATGTAGGAGAACACTGTGTGTATGGAGATATAGGAGAAAACTGTGTGTATGGAGATATAGGAGAACACTCTGTGTATGGAGATGTAGGAGAACACTGTGTATGGAGATATAGGAGAACACTGTGTGTATGGAGATGTAGGAGAACACTGTGTGTATGGAGATGTAGGAGAACACTGTGTATGGAGATATAGGAGAACACTGTGTGTATGGAGATATAGGAGAACACTGTGTGTATGGAGATATAGGAGAACACTGTGTGTATGGAGATGTAGGAGAACACTGCGTGTATGGAGATGTAGGAGAACACTGTGTATGGAGATATAGGAGAACACTGCGTGTATGGAGATATAGGAGAACACTGTGTGTATGGAGATGTAGGAGAACACTGCGTGTATGGAGATGTAGGAGAACACTGTGTGTATGGAGATATAGGAGAACACTGCGTGTATGGAGATGTAGGAGAACACTGCGTGTATGGAGATATAGGAGAACACTGTGTGTATGGAGATATAGGAGAACACTATGTGTATGGAGATGTAGGAGAACACTGCATGTATGGAGATGTAGGAGAACACTGTGTATGGAGATGTAGGAGAACACTGTGTGTATGGAGATGTAGGAGAACACTGTGTGTATGGAGATGTAGGAGAACACTGTGTATGGAGATATAGGAGAACACTGCGTGTATGGAGATGTAGGAGAACACTGTGTGTATGGAGATGTAGGAGAACACTGTGTGTATGGAGATGTAGGAGAACACTGTGTGTATGGAGATGTAGGAGAACACTGCGTGTATGGAGATATAGGAGAAAACTGTGTGTATGGAGATATAGGAGAACACTGTGTGTATGGAGATGTAGGAGAACACTGCGTGTATGGAGATATAGGAGAACACTGCGTGTATGGAGATGTAGGAGAACACTGCGTGTATGGAGATGTAGGAGAACACTGTGTGTATGGAGATGTAGGAGAGCACTGCGTGTATGGAGATGTAGGAGAACACTGTGTGTATGGAGATGTAGGAGAACACTGTGTGTATGGAGATGTAGGAGAACACTGTGTGTATGGAGATGTAGGAGAACACTGTGTGTATGGAGATATAGGAGAAAACTGTGTGTATGGAGATATAGGAGAACACTCTGTGTATGGAGATGTAGGAGAACACTGTGTATGGAGATATAGGAGAACACTGTGTGTATGGAGATGTAGGAGAACACTGTGTGTATGGAGATGTAGGAGAACACTGTGTATGGAGATATAGGAGAACACTGTGTGTATGGAGATATAGGAGAACACTGTGTGTATGGAGATGTAGGAGAACACTGCGTGTATGGAGATGTAGGAGAACACTGTGTATGGAGATATAGGAGAACACTGCGTGTATGGAGATATAGGAGAACACTGTGTGTATGGAGATATAGGAGAACACTGTGTGTATGGAGATGTAGGAGAACACTGTGTGTATGGAGATATAGGAGAACACTGCGTGTATGGAGATATAGGAGAACACTGTGTATGGAGATATAGGAGAACACTGCGTGTATGGAGATATAGGAGAACACTGCGTGTATGGAGATGTAGGAGAACACTGCCTGTATGGAGATATAGGAAAACACTGTGTGTATGGAGATATAGGAGAACACTGTGTGTATGGAACTGTAGGAGAACACTGTGTATGGAGATGTAGGAGAGCACTGCGTGTATGGAGATATAGGAGAACACTGTGTGTATGGAGATGTAGGAGAACACTGTGTGTATGGAGATGTAGGAGAACACTGTGTGTATGGAGATGTAGGAGAACACTGTGTGTATGGAGATGTAGGAGAACACTGTGTGTATGGAGATATAGGAGAACACTGCGTGTATGGAGATATAGGAGAACACTGCATGTATGGAGATATAGGAGAACACTGCGTGTATGGAGATATAGGAGAACACTGCGTGTATGGAGATATAGGAGAACACTGTGTGTATGGAGATGTAGGAGAACACTGTGTGTATGGAGATGTAGGAGAACACTGTGTGTATGGAGATGTAGGAGAACACTGTGTGTATGGAGATGTAGGAGAACACTGTGTGTATGGAGATATAGGAGAACACTGCGTGTATGGAGATATAGGAGAACACTGTGTGTATGGAGATATAGGAGAACACTGTGTGTATGGAGATATAGGAGAACACTGCGTGTATGGAGATGTAGGAGAACACTGCGTGTATGGAGATATAGGAGAACACTGCGTGTATGGAGATATAGGAGAACACTGTGTGTATGGAGATGTAGGAGAACACTGCGTGTATGGAGATATAGGAGAACACTGTGTGTATGGAGATATAGGAGAACACTGCGTGTATGGAGATATAGGAGAACACTGCGTGTATGGAGATGTAGGAGAACACTGTGTATGGAGATGTAGGAGAACACTGCGTGTATGGAGATATAGGAGAACACTGCGTGTATGGAGATGTAGGAGAACACTGTGTATGGAGATGTAGGAGAACACTGCGTGTATGGAGATATAGGAGAACACTGCGTGTATGGAGATGTAGGAGAACACTGTGTATGGAGATGTAGGAGAACACTGCGTGTATGGAGATATAGGAGAACACTGCGTGTATGGAGATGTAGGAGAACACTGTGTATGGAGATGTAGGAGAACACTGCGTGTATGGAGATGTAGGAGAACACTGCGTGTATGGAGATATAGAAGAACACTGTGTATGGAGATGTAGGAGAACACTGTGTATGGAGATGTAGGAGAACACTGTGTATGGAGATGTAGGAGAACACTGTGTATGGAGATGTAGGAGAACACTGCGTGTATGGAGATGTAGGAGAACACTGTGTATGGAGATGTAGGAGAACACTGTGTATGGAGATGTAGGAGAACACTGCGTGTATGGAGATGTAGGAGAACACTGTGTATGGAGATGTAGGAGAACACTGTGTATGGAGATATAGGAGAACACTGCGTGTATGGAGATGTAGGAGAACACTGTGTATGGAGATGTAGGAGAACACTGCGTGTATGGAGATGTAGGAGAACACTGCGTGTATGGAGATATAGGAGAACACTATGTGTATGGAGATGTAGGAGAACACTGCGTGTATGGAGATATAGGAGAACACTGTGTGTATGGAGATGTAGGAAAACACTGTGTATGGAGATATAGGAGAACACTGTGTATGGAGATATAGGAGAACACTGCGTGTATGGAGATATAGGAGAACACTGTGTATGGAGATATAGGAGAACACTGCGTGTATGGAGATGTAGGAGAACACTGTGTATGGAGATATAGGAGAACACTGCGTGTATGGAGATATAGGAGAACACTGTGTCTATGAAGATGTAGGAGAACACTGCGTGTATGGAGATATAGGAGAACACTGCGTGTATGGAGATGTAGGAGAACACTGTGTATGGAGATATAGGAGAACACTGCGTGTATGGAGATGTAGGAGAACACTGTGTATGGAGATGTAGGAGAACACTGCGTGTATGGAGATATAGGAGAACACTGTGTGTATGAGGATGTAGGAGAACACTGCGTGTATGGAGATATAGGAGAACACTGTGTATGGAGATGTAGGAAAACACTGTGTATGGAGATATAGGAGAACACTGCGTGTATGGAGATATAGGAGAACACTGCGTGTATGGAGATGTAGGAGAACACTGTGTATGGAGATGTAGGAGAACACTGCGTGTATGGAGATATAGGAGAACACTGCGTGTATGGAGATATAGGAGAACACTGTGTGTATGGAGATATAGGAGAACACTGTGTGTATGGAGATATAGGAGAACACTGTGTGTATGGAGATGTAGGAGAACACTGTGTATGGAGATGTAGGAGAACACTGCGTGTATGGAGATATAGGAGAACACTGCGTGTATGGAGATGTAGGAGAACACTGTGTATGGAGATGTAGGAGAACACTGCGTGTATGGAGATATAGGAGAACACTGCGTGTATGGAGATGTAGGAGAACACTGTGTATGGAGATGTAGGAGAACACTGCGTGTATGGAGATGTAGGAGAACACTGCGTGTATGGAGATATAGAAGAACACTGTGTATGGAGATGTAGGAGAACACTGTGTATGGAGATGTAGGAGAACACTGTGTATGGAGATGTAGGAGAACACTGTGTATGGAGATGTAGGAGAACACTGCGTGTATGGAGATGTAGGAGAACACTGTGTATGGAGATGTAGGAGAACACTGTGTATGGAGATGTAGGAGAACACTGCGTGTATGGAGATGTAGGAGAACACTGTGTATGGAGATGTAGGAGAACACTGTGTATGGAGATATAGGAGAACACTGCGTGTATGGAGATGTAGGAGAACACTGTGTATGGAGATGTAGGAGAACACTGCGTGTATGGAGATGTAGGAGAACACTGCGTGTATGGAGATATAGGAGAACACTATGTGTATGGAGATGTAGGAGAACACTGCGTGTATGGAGATATAGGAGAACACTGTGTGTATGGAGATGTAGGAAAACACTGTGTATGGAGATATAGGAGAACACTGTGTATGGAGATATAGGAGAACACTGCGTGTATGGAGATATAGGAGAACACTGTGTATGGAGATATAGGAGAACACTGCGTGTATGGAGATGTAGGAGAACACTGTGTATGGAGATGTAGGAGAACACTGCGTGTATGGAGATATAGGAGAACACTGTGTCTATGAAGATGTAGGAGAACACTGCGTGTATGGAGATATAGGAGAACACTGCGTGTATGGAGATGTAGGAGAACACTGTGTATGGAGATATAGGAGAACACTGCGTGTATGGAGATGTAGGAGAACACTGTGTATGGAGATGTAGGAGAACACTGCGTGTATGGAGATATAGGAGAACACTGTGTGTATGAGGATGTAGGAGAACACTGCGTGTATGGAGATATAGGAGAACACTGTGTATGGAGATGTAGGAAAACACTGTGTATGGAGATATAGGAGAACACTGCGTGTATGGAGATGTAGGAGAACACTGTGTATGGAGATGTAGGAGAACACTGCGTGTATGGAGATGTAGGAGAACACTGCGTGTATGGAGATATAGGAGAACACTGCGTGTATGGAGATATAGGAGAACACTGCGTGTATGGAGATGTAGGAGAACACTGTGTGTATGGAGATATAGGAGAACACTGTGTGTATGGAGATATAGGAGAACACTGTGTATGGAGATGTAGGAGAACACTGCGTGTATGGAGATGTAGGAGAACACTGCGTGTATGGAGATGTAGGAGAACACTGTGTGTATGGAGATGTAGGAGAACACTGCGTGTATGGAGATATAGGAGAACACTGTGTGTATGGAGATGTAGGAGAACACTGTGTATGGAGATATAGGAGAACACTGCGTGTATGGAGATGTAGGAGAACACTGTGTATGGAGATGTAGGAGAACACTGTGTGTATGGAGATGTAGGAGAACACTGTGTGTATAGAGATATAGGAGAACACTGTGTATGGAGATGTAGGAGAACACTGTGTGTATGGAGATGTAGGAGAACACTGTGTGTATGGAGATATAGGAGAACACTGCGTGTATGGAGATGTAGGAGAACACTGTGTGTATGGAGATGTAGGAGAACACTGTGTGTATGGAGATGTAGGAGAACACTGCGTGTATGGAGATGTAGGAGAACACTGTGTATGGAGATGTAGGAGAACACTGTGTATGGAGATATAGGAGAACACTGCGTGTATGGAGATATAGGAGAACACTGCGTGTATGGAGATATAGGAGAACACTGCATGTATGGAGATGTAGGAGAACACTGCGTGTATGGAGATATAGGAGAACACTGCGTGTATGGAGATGTATGAGATCACTGTGTGTATGGAGATGTAGGAGAACACTGTGTATGGAGATATAGGAGAACACTGCGTGTATGGAGATATAGGAGAACACTGTGTATGGAGATATAGGAGAACACTGTGTGTATGGGGATGTAGGAGAACACTGTGTTTATGGAGATGTAGGAGAACACTGTGTATGGAGATATAGGAGAACACTGTGTGTATGGAGATATAGGAGAACACTGTGTGTATGGAGATGTAGGAGAACACTGCGTGTATGGAGATATAGGAGAACACTGTGTGTATGGAGATATAGGAGAACACTGTGTGTATGGAGATATAGGAGAACACTGCGTGTATGGAGATGTAGGAGAACACTGCGTGTATGGAGATATAGGAGAACACTGCGTGTATGGAGATATAGGAGAACACTGTGTGTATGGAGATGTAGGAGAACACTGCGTGTATGGAGATATAGGAGAACACTGTGTGTATGGAGATATAGGAGAACACTGCGTGTATGGAGATATAGGAGAACACTGCGTGTATGGAGATGTAGGAGAACACTGCGTGTATGGAGATATAGGAGAACACTGCGTGTATGGAGATATAGGAGAACACTGTGTGTATGGAGATGTAGGAGAACACTGCGTGTATGGAGATATAGGAGAACACTGCGTGTATGGAGATGTAGGAGAACACTGTGTATGGAGATGTAGGAGAACACTGCGTGTATGGAGATATAGGAGAACACTGTGTATGGAGATGTAGGAGAACACTGTGTGTATGGAGATATAGGAGAACACTGCGTGTATGGAGATGTAGGAGAACACTGTGTATGGAGATGTAGGAGAACACTGCGTGTATGGAGATGTAGGAGAACACTGTGTGTATGGAGATGTAGGAGAACACTGTGTATGGAGATATAGGAGAACACTGCGTGTATGGAGATATAGGAGAACACTGCGTGTATGGAGATGTAGGAGAACACTGTGTGTATGGAGATGTAGGAGAACACTGTGTGTATGGAGATGTAGGAGAACACTGTGTATGGAGATGTAGGAGAACATTGTGTGTATGGAGATATAGGAGAACACTGCGTGTATGGAGATGTAGGAGAACACTGCGTGTATGGAGATGTAGGAGAACACTGCGTGTATGGAGATGTAGGAGAACACTGCGTGTATGGAGATGTAGGAGAACACTGCGTGTATGGAGATGTAGGAGAACACTGTGTGTATGGAGATGTAGGAGAACACTGCATGTATGGAGATGTAGGAGAACACTGCGTGTATGGAGATGTAGGAGAACATTGTGTGTATGGAGATATACGAGAACACTGTGTGTATGGAGATGTAGGAGAACACTGTGTGTATGGAGATGTAGGAGAACACTGTGTATGGAGATATAGGAGAACACTGTGTGTATGGAGATATAGGAGAACACTGTGTGTATGGAGATATAGGAGAACACTGTGTGTATGGAGATATAGGAGAACACTGTGTGTATGAAGATATAGGAGAACACTGTGTGCATGGAGATATAGGAGAACACCGTGTGTATGGAGATGTAGGAGAACACTGTGTATGGAGATATAGGAGAACACTGTGTGTATGGAGATATAGGAGAACACTGTGTGTATGAAGATAATAGGAGAACACTGCGTGTATGGAGATGTAGGAGAACACTGTGTATGGAGATATAGGAGAACACTGTGTGTATGGAGATATAGGAGAACACTGTGTGTATGAAGATATAGGAGAACACTGTGTGTATGGAGATATAGGAGAACACCGTGTGTATGGAGATATAGGAGAACACTGTGTATGGAGATGTAGGAGAACATTGTGTGTATGGAGATGTAGGAGAACACTGCGTGTATGGAGATATAGGAGAACACTGCGTGTATGGAGATGTAGGAGAACACTGCCTGTATGGAGATATAGGAAAACACTGTGTGTATGGAGATATAGGAGAACACTGCGTGTATGGAGATATAGGAGAACACTGTGTGTATGGAGATGTAGGAGAACACTGCCTGTATGGAGATGTAGGAGAGCACTGCGTGTATGGAGATATAGGAGAACACTGTGTATGGAGATGTAGGAGAACACTGCCTGTATGGAGATGTAGGAGAACACTGCGTGTATGGAGATGTAGGAGAACACTGCCTGTATGGAGATATAGGAAAACACTGTGTGTATGGAGATATAGGAGAACACTGTGTGTATGGAGATGTAGGAGAACACTGCGTGTATGGAGATGTAGGAGAACACTGTGTGTATGGAGATATAGGAGAACACTGTGTGTATGGAGATATAGGAGAACACTGTGTATGGAGATGTAGGAGAACACTGTGTATGGAGATATAGGAGAACACTGTGTGTATGGAGATGTAGGAGAACACTGTGTGTATGGAGATGTAGGAGAACACTGCGTGTATGGAGATATAGGAGAACACTGCGTGTATGGAGATATAGGAGAACACTGTGTGTATGGAGATATAGGAGAACACTGTGTGTATGGAGATATAGGAGAACACTGTGTATGGAGATGTAGGAGAACACTGCGTGTATGGAGATGTAGGAGAACACTGCGTGTATGGAGATGTAGGAGAACACTGTGTGTATGGAGATGTAGGAGAACACTGCGTGTATGGAGATATAGGAGAACACTGTGTGTATGGAGATATAGGAGAACACTGTGTATGGAGATATAGGAGAACACTGCGTGTATGGAGATGTAGGAGAACACTGCGTGTATGGAGATGTAGGAGAACACTGTGTGTATGGAGATGTAGGAGAACACTGCGTGTATGGAGATATAGGAGAACACTGTGTGTATGGAGATGTAGGAGAACACTGTGTATGGAGATGTAGGAGAACACTGCGTGTATGGAGGTGTAGGAGAACACTGCGTGTATGGAGATATAGGAGAACACTGCGTGTATGGAGATATAGGAGAACACTGTGTGTATGGAGATGTAGGAGAACACTGCGTGTATGGAGATGTAGGAGAACACTGTGTGTATGGAGATGTAGGAGAACACTGTGTGTATGGAGATGTAGGAGAACACTGCGTGTATGGAGATGTAGGAGAACACTGCGTGTATGGAGATGTAGGAGAGCACTGCGTGTATGGAGATATAGGAGAACACTGTGTATGGAGATGTAGGAGAACACTGCGTGTATGGAGATGTAGGAGAACACTGCGTGTATGGAGATGTAGGAGAACACTGTGTGTATGGAGATATAGGAGAACACTGTGTATGGAGATATAGGAGAACACTGTGTGTATGGAGATGTAGGAGAACACTGTGTGTATGGAGATGTAGGAGAACACTGTGTATGGAGATATAGGAGAACACTGTGTGTATGGAGATATAGGAGAACACTGTGTGTATGGAGATGTAGGAGAACACTGTGTATGGAGATGTAGGAGAACACTGCGTGTATGGAGATGTAGGAGAACACTGTGTATGGAGATATAGGAGAACACTGCGTGTATGGAGATGTAGGAGAACACTGTGTGTATGGAGATGTAGGAGAACACTGTGTGTATGGAGATGTAGGAGAACACTGTGTGTATAGAGATATAGGAGAACACTGTGTATGGAGATGTAGGAGAACACTGTGTGTATGGAGATGTAGGAGAACACTGTTTGTATGGAGATATAGGAGAACACTGCGTGTATGGAGATGTAGGAGAACACTGTGTCTATGAAGATGTAGGAGAACACTGTGTGTATGGAGATGTAGGAGAACACTGTGTGTATGGAGATGTAGGAGAACACTGTGTATGGAGATGTAGGAGAACACTGTGTGTATGGAGATATAGGGGAACACTGTGTATGGAGATATAGGAGAACACTGTGTGTATGGAGATATAGGAGAACACTGCGTGTATGGAGATATAGGAGAACACTGCATGTATGGAGATATAGGAGAACACTGTGTGTATGAAGATATAGGAGAACACTGTGTGCATGGAGATATAGGAGAACACCGTGTGTATGGAGATGTAGGAGAACACTGTGTATGGAGATATAGGAGAACACTGTGTGTATGGAGATATAGGAGAACACTGTGTGTATGAAGATATAGGAGAACACTGCGTGTATGGAGATGTAGGAGAACACTGTGTATGGAGATATAGGAGAACACTGTGTGTATGGAGATATAGGAGAACACTGTGTGTATGAAGATATAGGAGAACACTGTGTGTATGGAGATATAGGAGAACACTGTGTATGGAGATGTAGGAGAACATTGTGTGTATGGAGATGTAGGAGAACACTGCGTGTATGGAGATATAGGAGAACACTGTGTGTATGGAGATATAGGAGAACACTGCGTGTATGGAGATGTAGGAGAACACTGTGTGTATGGAGATGTAGGAGAACACTGCCTGTATGGAGATATAGGAAAACACTGTGTGTATGGAGATATAGGAGAACACTGTGTATGGAGATGTAGGAGAACATTGTGTGTATGGAGATGTAGGAGAACACTGCGTGTATGGAGATATAGGAGAACACTGTGTGTATGGAGATATAGGAGAACACTGTGTGTATGGAGATATAGGAGAACACTGTGTGTATGGAGATGTAGGAGAACACTGCCTGTATGGAGATATAGGAAAACACTGTGTGTATGGAGATATAGGAGAACACTGCGTGTATGGAGATGTAGGAGAACACTGCCTGTATGGAGATGTAGGAGAGCACTGCGTGTATGGAGATATAGGAGAACACTGTGTATGGAGATGTAGGAGAACACTGCCTGTATGGAGATGTAGGAGAGCACTGCGTGTATGGAGATATAGGAGAACACTGTGTATGGAGATGTAGGAGAACACTGCCTGTATGGAGATGTAGGAGAACACTGCGTGTATGGAGATGTAGGAGAACACTGCCTGTATGGAGATATAGGAAAACACTGTGTGTATGGAGATATAGGAGAACACTGCGTGTATGGAGATATAGGAGAACACTGTGTGTATGGAGATGTAGGAGAACACTGCGTGTATGGAGATGTAGGAGAACACTGTGTGTATGGAGATATAGGAGAACACTGCGTGTATGGAGATATAGGAGAACACTGTGTGTATGGAGATATAGGAGAACACTGTGTATGGAGATGTAGGAGAACACTGTGTATGGAGATATAGGAGAACACTGTGTGTATGGAGATATAGGAGAACACTGTGTGTATGGAGATGTAGGAGAACACTGCGTGTATGGAGATGTAGGAGAACACTGCGTGTATGGAGATGTAGGAGAACACTGTGTATGGAGATATAGGAGAACACTGTGTGTATGGAGATATAGGAGAACACTGTGTGTATGGAGATGTAGGAGAACACTGCGTGTATGGAGATGTAGGAGAACACTGCGTGTATGGAGATGTAGGAGAACACTGTGTGTATGGAGATATAGGAGAACACTGTGTATGGAGATGTAGGAGAACACTGCGTGTATGGAGATGTAGGAGAACACTGTGTGTATGGAGATGTAGGAGAACACTGTGTGTATGGAGATATAGGGGAACACTGTGTATGGAGATATAGGAGAACACTGCGTGTATGGAGATATAGGAGAACACTGCGTGTATGGAGATATAGGAGAACACTGTGTGTATGGAGATATAGGAGAACACTGTGTGTATGGAGATATAGGAGAACACTGTGTGTATGGAGATATAGGAGAGCACTGTGTATGGAGATATAGGAGAACACTGTGTGTATGGAGATATAGGAGAACACTGTGTGTATGGAGGTATAGGAGAACACTGTGTGTATGGAGATATAGGAGAACACTGTGTGTATGGAGGTATAGGAGAACACTGCGTGTATGGAGATGTAGGAGAACACTACGTGTATGGAGATGTAGGAGAACACTGCGTGTATGGAGATATAGGAGAACACTGCGTGTATGGAGATATAGGAGAACACTGTGTGTATGGAGATATAGGAGAACACTGCGTGTATGGAGATGTAGGAGAACACTGTGTGTATGGAGATGTAGGAGAACACTGTGTGTATGGAGATGTAGGAGAACACTGTGTGTATGAAGATATAGGAGAACACTGCGTGTATGGAGATGTAGGAGAACACTACGTGTATGGAGATGTAGGAGAACACTGTGTGTATGGAGATATAGGAGAACACTGTGTGTATGGAGATGTAGGAGAACACTGTGTGCATGGAGATATAGGAGAACACTGTGTGTATGGAGATATAGGAGAACACTGTGTATGGAGATGTAGGAGAACACTGTGTGTATGGAGATATAGGAGAACACTGTGTGTATGGAGATGTAGGAGAACACTGTGTGTATGGAGATATAGGAGAACACTGCGTGTATGGAGATATAGGAGAACACTGTGTATGGAGATATAGGAGAACACTGTGTATGGAGATATAGGAGAACACTGCGTGTATGGAGATATAGGAGAACACTGCGTGTATGGAGATGTAGGAGAACACTGCCTGTATGGAGATATAGGAAAACACTGTGTGTATGGAGATATAGGAGAACACTGTGTGTATGGAACTGTAGGAGAACACTGTGTATGGAGATGTAGGAGAGCACTGCGTGTATGGAGATATAGGAGAACACTGTGTGTATGGAGATGTAGGAGAACACTGTGTGTATGGAGATGTAGGAGAACACTGTGTGTATGGAGATGTAGGAGAACACTGTGTGTATGGAGATGTAGGAGAACACTGTGTGTATGGAGATATAGGAGAACACTGCGTGTATGGAGATATAGGAGAACACTGCGTGTATGGAGATATAGGAGAACACTGCGTGTATGGAGATATAGGAGAACACTGCGTGTATGGAGATATATTAGAACACTGTGTGTATGGAGATGTAGGAGAACACTGTGTGTATGGAGATGTAGGAGAACACTGTGTGTATGGAGATGTAGGAGAACACTGTGTGTATGGAGATGTAGGAGAACACTGTGTGTATGGAGATATAGGAGAACACTGCGTGTATGGAGATGTAGGAGAACACTGCGTGTATGGAGATATAGGAGAACACTGTGTGTATGGAGATATAGGAGAACACTGCGTGTATGGAGATATAGGAGAACACTGCGTGTATGGAGATATAGGAGAACACTGCATGTATGGAGATATAGGAGAACACTGCGTGTATGGAGATATAGGAGAACACTGCGTGTATGGAGATATAGGAGAACACTGTGTGTATGGAGATATAGGAGAACACTGCGTGTATGGAGATGTAGGAGAACACTGCGTGTATGGAGATATAGGAGAACACTGTGTGTATGGAGATATAGGAGAACACTGTGTGTATGGAGATATAGGAGAACACTGCGTGTATGGAGATATAGGAGAACACTGCGTGTATGGAGATGTATGAGAACACTGCGTGTATGGAGATGTATGAGAACACTGCGTGTATGGAGATGTATGAGAACACTGCGTGTATGGAGATGTATGAGAACACTGTGTGTATGGAGATGTAGGAGAACACTGTGTATGGAGATATAGGAGAACACTGCGTGTATGGAGATGTAGGAGAACACTGTGTGTATGGAGATGTAGGAGAACACTGTGTGTATGGAGATGTAGGAGAACACTGTGTGTATGGAGATGTAGGAGAACACTGTGTGTATGGAGATATAGGAGAACACTGCGTGTATGGAGATATAGGAGAACACTGTGTGTATGGAGATATAGGAGAACACTGTGTGTATGGAGATATAGGAGAACACTGCGTGTATGGAGATGTAGGAGAACACTGCGTGTATGGAGATATAGGAGAACACTGCGTGTATGGAGATATAGGAGAACACTGTGTGTATGGAGATGTAGGAGAACACTGCGTGTATGGAGATATAGGAGAACACTGTGTGTATGGAGATATAGGAGAACACTGCGTGTATGGAGATATAGGAGAACACTGCGTGTATGGAGATGTAGGAGAACACTGTGTATGGAGATGTAGGAGAACACTGCGTGTATGGAGATATAGGAGAACACTGCGTGTATGGAGATGTAGGAGAACACTGTGTGTATGGAGATGTAGGAGAACACTGCGTGTATGGAGATATAGGAGAACACTGTGTGTATGGAGATGTAGGAGAACACTGCGTGTATGGAGATATAGGAGAACACTGCGTGTATGGAGATGTAGGAGAACACTGTGTATGGAGATGTAGGAGAACACTGCGTGTATGGAGATATAGGAGAACACTGCGTGTATGGAGATGTAGGAGAACACTGTGTATGGAGATGTAGGAGAACACTGCGTGTATGGAGATGTAGGAGAACACTGCGTGTATGGAGATATAGAAGAACACTGTGTATGGAGATGTAGGAGAACACTGTGTATGGAGATGTAGGAGAACACTGTGTATGGAGATGTAGGAGAACACTGTGTATGGAGATGTAGGAGAACACTGTGTATGGAGATGTAGGAGAACACTGTGTATGGAGATGTAGGAGAACACTGCGTGTATGGAGATGTAGGAGAACACTGTGTATGGAGATGTAGGAGAACACTGTGTATGGAGATATAGGAGAACACTGCGTGTATGGAGATGTAGGAGAACACTGTGTATGGAGATGTAGGAGAACACTGCGTGTATGGAGATGTAGGAGAACACTGCGTGTATGGAGATATAGGAGAACACTATGTGTATGGAGATGTAGGAGAACACTGCGTGTATGGAGATATAGGAGAACACTGTGTGTATGGAGATGTAGGAGAACACTGTGTGTATGGAGATATAGGAGAACACTGTGTGTATGGAGATGTAGGAGAACACTGTGTGTATGGAGATATAGGAGAACACTATGTGTATGGAGATGTAGGAGAACACTGTGTGTATGGAGATGTAGGAGAACACTGTGTGTATGGAGATGTAGGAAAACACTGTGTATGGAGATATAGGAGAACACTGTGTATGGAGATATAGGAGAACACTGCGTGTATGGAGATATAGGAGAACACTGTGTATGGAGATATAGGAGAACACTGCGTGTATGGAGATGTAGGAGAACACTGTGTATGGAGATGTAGGAGAACACTGCGTGTATGGAGATATAGGAGAACACTGTGTCTATGAAGATGTAGGAGAACACTGCGTGTATGGAGATATAGGAGAATACTGCGTGTATGGAGATGTAGGAGAACACTGTGTATGGAGATATAGGAGAACACTGCGTGTATGGAGATGTAGGAGAACACTGTGTATGGAGATGTAGGAGAACACTGCGTGTATGGAGATATAGGAGAACACTGTGTGTATGAGGATGTAGGAGAACACTGCGTGTATGGAGATATAGGAGAACACTGTGTATGGAGATGTAGGAAAACACTGTGTATGGAGATGTAGGAGAACACTGTGTATGGAGATGTAGGAGAACACTGCGTGTATGGAGATGTAGGAGAACACTGCGTGTATGGAGATATAGGAGAACACTGCGTGTATGGAGATATAGGAGAACACTGCGTGTATGGAGATGTAGGAGAACACTGTGTATGGAGATGTAGGAGAACACTGCGTGTATGGAGATGTAGGAGAACACTGTGTATGGAGATGTAGGAGAACACTGCATGTATGGAGATGTAGGAGAACACTGCGTGTATGGAGATATAGGAGAACACTGCGTGTATGGAGATATAGGAGAACACTGCGTGTATGGAGATGTAGGAGAACACTGTGTGTATGGAGATATAGGAGAACACTGTGTGTATGGAGATATAGGAGAACACTGTGTATGGAGATGTAGGAGAACACTGCTTGTATGGAGATGTAGGAGAACACTGCGTGTATGGAGATGTAGGAGAACACTGTGTGTATGGAGATGTAGGAGAACACTGCGTGTATGGAGATATAGGAGAACACTGTGTGTATGGAGATATAGGAGAACACTGTGTATGGAGATATAGGAGAACACTGCGTGTATGGAGATGTAGGAGAACACTGTGTATGGAGATGTAGGAGAACACTGTGTGTATGGAGATGTAGGAGAACACTGTGTATGGAGATGTAGGAGAACACTGTGTGTATGGAGATGTAGGAGAACACTGTGTGTATGGAGATATAGGAGAACACTGCGTGTATGGAGATGTAGGAGAACACTGTGTGTATGGAGATGTAGGAGAACACTGTGTGTATGGAGATGAAGGAGAACACTGCGTGTATGGAGATGTAGGAGAACACTGTGTATGGAGATGTAGGAGAACACTGTGTATGGAGATATAGGAGAACACTGCGTGTATGGAGATATAGGAGAACACTGCGTGTATGGAGATATAGGAGAACACTGCATGTATGGAGATGTAGGAGAACACTGCGTGTATGGAGATATAGGAGAACACTGCGTGTATGGAGATGTATGAGAATACTGCGTGTATGGAGATGTATGAGAACACTGTGTGTATGGAGATGTAGGAGAACACTGTGTATGGAGATATAGGAGAACACTGCGTGTATGGAGATATAGGAGAACACTGTGTATGGAGATATAGGAGAACACTGTGTGTATGGGGATGTAGGAGAACACTGTGTTTATGGAGATGTAGGAGAACACTGTGTATGGAGATATAGGAGAACACTGTGTGTATGGAGATATAGGAGAACACTGTGTGTATGGAGATGTAGGAGAACACTGCGTGTATGGAGATATAGGAGAACACTGTGTGTATGGAGATATAGGAGAACACTGTGTGTATGGAGATATAGGAGAACACTGCGTGTATGGAGATGTAGGAGAACACTGCGTGTATGGAGATATAGGAGAACACTGCGTGTATGGAGATATAGGAGAACACTGTGTGTATGGAGATGTAGGAGAACACTGCGTGTATGGAGATATAGGAGAACACTGTGTGTATGGAGATATAGGAGAACACTGCGTGTATGGAGATATAGGAGAACACTGCGTGTATGGAGATGTAGGAGAACACTGCGTGTATGGAGATATAGGAGAACACTGCGTGTATGGAGATATAGGAGAACACTGTGTGTATGGAGATGTAGGAGAACACTGCGTGTATGGAGATATAGGAGAACACTGCGTGTATGGAGATGTAGGAGAACACTGTGTATGGAGATGTAGGAGAACACTGCGTGTATGGAGATGTAGGAGAACACTGTGTGTATGGAGATGTAGGAGAACACTGTGTATGGAGATATAGGAGAACACTGCGTGTATGGAGATATAGGAGAACACTGCGTGTATGGAGATGTAGGAGAACACTGTGTATGGAGATGTAGGAGAACACTGCGTGTATGGAGATGTAGGAGAACACTGTGTGTATGGAGATGTAGGAGAACACTGTGTATGGAGATATAGGAGAACACTGCGTGTATGGAGATATAGGAGAACACTGCGTGTATGGAGATGTAGGAGAACACTGTGTGTATGGAGATGTAGGAGAACACTGTGTGTATGGAGATGTAGGAGAACACTGTGTATGGAGATGTAGGAGAACATTGTGTGTATGGAGATGTAGGAGAACACTGCGTGTATGGAGATATAGGAGAACACTGCGTGTATGGAGATGTAGGAGAACACTGCGTGTATGGAGATGTAGGAGAACACTGCGTGTATGGAGATGTAGGAGAACACTGCGTGTATGGAGATGTAGGAGAACACTGCGTGTATGGAGATGTAGGAGAACACTGTGTGTATGGAGATGTAGGAGAACATTGCGTGTATGGAGATGTAGGAGAACACTGCATGTATGGAGATGTAGGAGAACACTGCGTGTATGGAGATGTAGGAGAACACTGTGTGTATGGAGATATACGAGAACACTGTGTGTATGGAGATGTAGGAGAACACTGTGTGTATGGAGATGTAGGAGAACACTGTGTATGGAGATATAGGAGAACACTGTGTGTATGGAGATATAGGAGAACACTGTGTGTATGAAGATATAGGAGAACACTGTGTGCATGGAGATATAGGAGAACACCGTGTGTATGGAGATGTAGGAGAACACTGTGTATGGAGATATAGGAGAACACTGTGTGTATGGAGATATAGGAGAACACTGTGTGTATGAAGATATAGGAGAACACTGCGTGTATGGAGATGTAGGAGAACACTGTGTATGGAGATGTAGGAGAACACTGTGTGTATGGAGATGTAGGAGAACACTGTGTGTATGGAGATGTAGGAGAACACTGTGTGTATGGAGATATAGGAGAACACTGTGTGTATGAAGATATAGGAGAACACTGTGTGTATGGAGATATAGGAGAACACCGTGTGTATGGAGATATAGGAGAACACTGCGTGTATGGAGATGTAGGAGAACACTGCCTGTATGGAGATGTAGGAGAACACTGCGTGTATGGAGATGTAGGAGAACACTGCCTGTATGGAGATATAGGAAAACACTGCGTGTATGGAGATATAGGAGAACACTGTGTGTATGGAGATATAGGAGAACACTGTGTGTATGGAGATATAGGAGAACACTGCGTGTATGGAGATATAGGAGAACACTGCGTGTATGGAGATGTATGAGAACACTGCGTGTATGGAGATGTATGAGAACACTGCGTGTATGGAGATGTATGAGAACACTGCGTGTATGGAGATGTATGAGAACACTGTGTGTATGGAGATGTAGGAGAACACTGTGTATGGAGATATAGGAGAACACTGCGTGTATGGAGATGTAGGAGAACACTGTGTGTATGGAGATGTAGGAGAACACTGTGTGTATGGAGATGTAGGAGAACACTGTGTGTATGGAGATGTAGGAGAACACTGTGTGTATGGAGATATAGGAGAACACTGCGTGTATGGAGATATAGGAGAACACTGTGTGTATGGAGATATAGGAGAACACTGTGTGTATGGAGATATAGGAGAACACTGCGTGTATGGAGATGTAGGAGAACACTGCGTGTATGGAGATATAGGAGAACACTGCGTGTATGGAGATATAGGAGAACACTGTGTGTATGGAGATGTAGGAGAACACTGCGTGTATGGAGATATAGGAGAACACTGTGTGTATGGAGATATAGGAGAACACTGCGTGTATGGAGATATAGGAGAACACTGCGTGTATGGAGATGTAGGAGAACACTGTGTATGGAGATGTAGGAGAACACTGCGTGTATGGAGATATAGGAGAACACTGCGTGTATGGAGATGTAGGAGAACACTGTGTGTATGGAGATGTAGGAGAACACTGCGTGTATGGAGATATAGGAGAACACTGTGTGTATGGAGATGTAGGAGAACACTGCGTGTATGGAGATATAGGAGAACACTGCGTGTATGGAGATGTAGGAGAACACTGTGTATGGAGATGTAGGAGAACACTGCGTGTATGGAGATATAGGAGAACACTGCGTGTATGGAGATGTAGGAGAACACTGTGTATGGAGATGTAGGAGAACACTGCGTGTATGGAGATGTAGGAGAACACTGCGTGTATGGAGATATAGAAGAACACTGTGTATGGAGATGTAGGAGAACACTGTGTATGGAGATGTAGGAGAACACTGTGTATGGAGATGTAGGAGAACACTGTGTATGGAGATGTAGGAGAACACTGCGTGTATGGAGATGTAGGAGAACACTGTGTATGGAGATGTAGGAGAACACTGTGTATGGAGATGTAGGAGAACACTGCGTGTATGGAGATGTAGGAGAACACTGTGTATGGAGATGTAGGAGAACACTGTGTATGGAGATATAGGAGAACACTGCGTGTATGGAGATGTAGGAGAACACTGTGTATGGAGATGTAGGAGAACACTGCGTGTATGGAGATGTAGGAGAACACTGCGTGTATGGAGATATAGGAGAACACTATGTGTATGGAGATGTAGGAGAACACTGCGTGTATGGAGATATAGGAGAACACTGTGTGTATGGAGATGTAGGAGAACACTGTGTGTATGGAGATATAGGAGAACACTGTGTGTATGGAGATGTAGGAGAACACTGTGTGTATGGAGATATAGGAGAACACTATGTGTATGGAGATGTAGGAGAACACTGTGTGTATGGAGATGTAGGAGAACACTGTGTGTATGGAGATGTAGGAAAACACTGTGTATGGAGATATAGGAGAACACTGTGTATGGAGATATAGGAGAACACTGCGTGTATGGAGATATAGGAGAACACTGTGTATGGAGATATAGGAGAACACTGCGTGTATGGAGATGTAGGAGAACACTGTGTATGGAGATGTAGGAGAACACTGCGTGTATGGAGATATAGGAGAACACTGTGTCTATGAAGATGTAGGAGAACACTGCGTGTATGGAGATATAGGAGAATACTGCGTGTATGGAGATGTAGGAGAACACTGTGTATGGAGATATAGGAGAACACTGCGTGTATGGAGATGTAGGAGAACACTGTGTATGGAGATGTAGGAGAACACTGCGTGTATGGAGATATAGGAGAACACTGTGTGTATGAGGATGTAGGAGAACACTGCGTGTATGGAGATATAGGAGAACACTGTGTATGGAGATGTAGGAAAACACTGTGTATGGAGATGTAGGAGAACACTGTGTATGGAGATGTAGGAGAACACTGCGTGTATGGAGATGTAGGAGAACACTGCGTGTATGGAGATATAGGAGAACACTGCGTGTATGGAGATATAGGAGAACACTGCGTGTATGGAGATGTAGGAGAACACTGTGTATGGAGATGTAGGAGAACACTGCGTGTATGGAGATGTAGGAGAACACTGTGTATGGAGATGTAGGAGAACACTGCATGTATGGAGATGTAGGAGAACACTGCGTGTATGGAGATATAGGAGAACACTGCGTGTATGGAGATATAGGAGAACACTGCGTGTATGGAGATGTAGGAGAACACTGTGTGTATGGAGATATAGGAGAACACTGTGTGTATGGAGATATAGGAGAACACTGTGTATGGAGATGTAGGAGAACACTGCGTGTATGGAGATGTAGGAGAACACTGCGTGTATGGAGATGTAGGAGAACACTGTGTGTATGGAGATGTAGGAGAACACTGCGTGTATGGAGATATAGGAGAACACTGTGTGTATGGAGATATAGGAGAACACTGTGTATGGAGATATAGGAGAACACTGCGTGTATGGAGATGTAGGAGAACACTGTGTATGGAGATGTAGGAGAACACTGTGTGTATGGAGATGTAGGAGAACACTGTGTATGGAGATGTAGGAGAACACTGTGTGTATGGAGATGTAGGAGAACACTGTGTGTATGGAGATATAGGAGAACACTGCGTGTATGGAGATGTAGGAGAACACTGTGTGTATGGAGATGTAGGAGAACACTGTGTGTATGGAGATGTAGGAGAACACTGCGTGTATGGAGATGTAGGAGAACACTGTGTATGGAGATGTAGGAGAACACTGTGTATGGAGATATAGGAGAACACTGCGTGTATGGAGATATAGGAGAACACTGCGTGTATGGAGATATAGGAGAACACTGCATGTATGGAGATGTAGGAGAACACTGCGTGTATGGAGATATAGGAGAACACTGCGTGTATGGAGATGTATGAGAATACTGCGTGTATGGAGATGTATGAGAACACTGTGTGTATGGAGATGTAGGAGAACACTGTGTATGGAGATATAGGAGAACACTGCGTGTATGGAGATATAGGAGAACACTGTGTATGGAGATATAGGAGAACACTGTGTGTATGGGGATGTAGGAGAACACTGTGTTTATGGAGATGTAGGAGAACACTGTGTATGGAGATATAGGAGAACACTGTGTGTATGGAGATATAGGAGAACACTGTGTGTATGGAGATGTAGGAGAACACTGCGTGTATGGAGATATAGGAGAACACTGTGTGTATGGAGATATAGGAGAACACTGTGTGTATGGAGATATAGGAGAACACTGCGTGTATGGAGATGTAGGAGAACACTGCGTGTATGGAGATATAGGAGAACACTGCGTGTATGGAGATATAGGAGAACACTGTGTGTATGGAGATGTAGGAGAACACTGCGTGTATGGAGATATAGGAGAACACTGTGTGTATGGAGATATAGGAGAACACTGCGTGTATGGAGATATAGGAGAACACTGCGTGTATGGAGATGTAGGAGAACACTGCGTGTATGGAGATATAGGAGAACACTGCGTGTATGGAGATATAGGAGAACACTGTGTGTATGGAGATGTAGGAGAACACTGCGTGTATGGAGATATAGGAGAACACTGCGTGTATGGAGATGTAGGAGAACACTGTGTATGGAGATGTAGGAGAACACTGCGTGTATGGAGATGTAGGAGAACACTGTGTGTATGGAGATGTAGGAGAACACTGTGTATGGAGATATAGGAGAACACTGCGTGTATGGAGATATAGGAGAACACTGCGTGTATGGAGATGTAGGAGAACACTGTGTATGGAGATGTAGGAGAACACTGCGTGTATGGAGATGTAGGAGAACACTGTGTGTATGGAGATGTAGGAGAACACTGTGTATGGAGATATAGGAGAACACTGCGTGTATGGAGATATAGGAGAACACTGCGTGTATGGAGATGTAGGAGAACACTGTGTGTATGGAGATGTAGGAGAACACTGTGTGTATGGAGATGTAGGAGAACACTGTGTATGGAGATGTAGGAGAACATTGTGTGTATGGAGATGTAGGAGAACACTGCGTGTATGGAGATATAGGAGAACACTGCGTGTATGGAGATGTAGGAGAACACTGCGTGTATGGAGATGTAGGAGAACACTGCGTGTATGGAGATGTAGGAGAACACTGCGTGTATGGAGATGTAGGAGAACACTGCGTGTATGGAGATGTAGGAGAACACTGTGTGTATGGAGATGTAGGAGAACATTGCGTGTATGGAGATGTAGGAGAACACTGCATGTATGGAGATGTAGGAGAACACTGCGTGTATGGAGATGTAGGAGAACACTGTGTGTATGGAGATATACGAGAACACTGTGTGTATGGAGATGTAGGAGAACACTGTGTGTATGGAGATGTAGGAGAACACTGTGTATGGAGATATAGGAGAACACTGTGTGTATGGAGATATAGGAGAACACTGTGTGTATGAAGATATAGGAGAACACTGTGTGCATGGAGATATAGGAGAACACCGTGTGTATGGAGATGTAGGAGAACACTGTGTATGGAGATATAGGAGAACACTGTGTGTATGGAGATATAGGAGAACACTGTGTGTATGAAGATATAGGAGAACACTGCGTGTATGGAGATGTAGGAGAACACTGTGTATGGAGATGTAGGAGAACACTGTGTGTATGGAGATGTAGGAGAACACTGTGTGTATGGAGATGTAGGAGAACACTGTGTGTATGGAGATATAGGAGAACACTGTGTGTATGAAGATATAGGAGAACACTGTGTGTATGGAGATATAGGAGAACACCGTGTGTATGGAGATATAGGAGAACACTGCGTGTATGGAGATGTAGGAGAACACTGCCTGTATGGAGATATAGGAAAACACTGTGTGTATGGAGATATAGGAGAACACTGCGTGTATGGAGATATAGGAGAACACTGTGTGTATGGAGATGTAGGAGAACACTGCCTGTATGGAGATGTAGGAGAGCACTGCGTGTATGGAGATATAGGAGAACACTGTGTATGGAGATGTAGGAGAACACTGCCTGTATGGAGATGTAGGAGAACACTGCGTGTATGGAGATGTAGGAGAACACTGCCTGTATGGAGATATAGGAAAACACTGTGTGTATGGAGATATAGGAGAACACTGTGTATGGAGATATAGGAGAACACTGTGTGTATGGAGATGTAGGAGAACACTGTGTGTATGGAGATGTAGGAGAACACTGCGTGTATGGAGATGTAGGAGAACACTGTGTGTATGGAGATATAGGAGAACACTGTGTGTATGGAGATATAGGAGAACACTGTGTATGGAGATGTAGGAGAACACTGCGTGTATGGAGATGTAGGAGAACACTGTGTGTATGGAGATATACGAGAACACTGTGTGTATGGAGATGTAGGAGAACACTGTGTATGGAGATATAGGAGAACACTGTGTGTATGGAGATATAGGAGAACACTGTGTGTATGAAGATATAGGAGAACACTGTGTGCATGGAGATATAGGAGAACACCGTGTGTATGGAGATGTAGGAGAACACTGTGTATGGAGATATAGGAGAACACTGTGTGTATGGAGATATAGGAGAACACTGTGTGTATGAAGATATAGGAGAACACTGCGTGTATGGAGATGTAGGAGAACACTGTGTATGGAGATATAGGAGAACACTGTGTGTATGGAGATATAGGAGAACACTGTGTGTATGAAGATATAGGAGAACACTGTGTGTATGGAGATATAGGAGAACACCGTGTGTATGGAGATATAGGAGAACACTGTGTATGGAGATATAGGAGAACACTGTGTGTATGGAGATATAGGAGAACACTGCGTGTATGGAGATGTAGGAGAACACTGTGTGTATGGAGATATAGGAGAACACTGCGTGTATGGAGATATAGGAGAACACTGCGTGTATGGAGATGTAGGAGAACACTGCCTGTATGGAGATATAGGAAAACACTGTGTGTATGGAGATATAGGAGAACACTGCGTGTATGGAGATATAGGAGAACACTGTGTGTATGGAGATGTAGGAGAACACTGCCTGTATGGAGATGTAGGAGAGCACTGCGTGTATGGAGATATAGGAGAACACTGTGTATGGAGATGTAGGAGAACACTGCCTGTATGGAGATGTAGGAGAACACTGCGTGTATGGAGATGTAGGAGAACACTGCCTGTATGGAGATATAGGAAAACACTGTGTGTATGGAGATGTAGGAGAACACTGTGTATGGAGATATAGGAGAACACTGCGTGTATGGAGATGTAGGAGAACACTGCGTGTATGGAGATGTAGGAGAACACTGTGTGTATGGAGATATAGGAGAACACTGTGTGTATGGAGATATAGGAGAACACTGTGTGTATGGAGATATAGGAGAACACTGTGTGTATGGAGATATAGGAGAACACTGTGTATGGAGATGTAGGAGAACACTGCGTGTATGGAGATGTAGGAGAACACTGTGTGTATGGAGATATAGGGGAACACTGTGTATGGAGATATAGGAGAACACTGTGTGTATGGAGATATAGGAGAACACTGCGTGTATGGAGATATAGGAGAACACTGTGTGTATGGAGATATAGGAGAACACTGTGTGTATGGAGATATAGGAGAACACTGTGTGTATGGAGATATAGGAGAGCACTGTGTATGGAGATATAGGAGAACACTGTGTGTATGGAGATATAGGAGAACACTGTGTATGGAGATGTAGGAGAACACTGCGTGTATGGAGATGTAGGAGAACACTGTGTGTATGGAGATATAGGGGAACACTGTGTATGGAGATATAGGAGAACACTGTGTGTATGGAGATATAGGAGAACACTGCGTGTATGGAGATGTAGGAGAACACTGTGTATGGAGATGTAGGAGAACACTGTGTGTATGGAGATATAGGAGAGCACTGTGTATGGAGATATAGGAGAACACTGTGTGTATGGAGATATAGGAGAACACTGTGTGTATGGAGGTATAGGAGAACACTGTGTGTATGGAGATATAGGAGAACACTGTGTGTATGGAGGTATAGGAGAACACTGTGTATGGAGATATAGGAGAACACTGCGTGTATGGAGATGTAGGAGAACACTGTGTATGGAGATGTAGGAGAACACTGTGTGTATGGAGATATAGGAGAGCACTGTGTATGGAGATATAGGAGAACACTGTGTGTATGGAGATATAGGAGAACACTGTGTGTATGGAGGTATAGGAGAACACTGTGTGTATGGAGATATAGGAGAACACTGTGTGTATGGAGGTATAGGAGAACACTGTGTATGGAGATATAGGAGAACACTGCGTGTATGGAGATGTAGGAGAACACTGCGTGTATGGAGATATAGGAGAACACTGCGTGTATGGAGATATAGGAGAACACTGTGTGTATGGAGATATAGGAGAACACTGCGTGTATGGAGATGTAGGAGAACACTACGTGTATGGAGATGTAGGAGAACACTGTGTGTATGGAGATGTAGGAGAACACTGTGTGTATGGAGATGTAGGAGAACACTGTGTGTATGAAGATATAGGAGAACACTGTGTGCATGGAGATATAGGAGAACACTGTGTGTATGGAGATATAGGAGAACACTGCGTGTATGGAGATGTAGGAGAACACTACGTGTATGGAGATGTAGGAGAACACTGTGTGTATGGAGATGTAGGAGAACACTGTGTGTATGGAGATGTAGGAGAATACTGCGTGTATGGAGATATAGGAGAACACTGTGTATGGAGATATAGGAGAACACTGTGTATGGAGATGTAGGAGAACACTGTGTGTATGGAGATATAGGAGAACACTGTGTGTATGGAGATATAGGAGAACACTGCGTGTATGGAGATATAGGAGAACACTGTGTATGGAGATATAGGAGAACACTGTGTATGGAGATATAGGAGAACACTGCGTGTATGGAGATGTAGGAGAACACTGCCTGTATGGAGATATAGGAAAACACTGTGTGTATGGAGATATAGGAGAACACTGTGTGTATGGAGATATAGGAGAACACTGTGTATGGAGATATAGGAGAACACTGTGTATGGAGATATAGGAGAACACTGCGTGTATGGAGATATAGGAGAACACTGCGTGTATGGAGATGTAGGAGAACACTGCCTGTATGGAGATATAGGAAAACACTGTGTGTATGGAGATATAGGAGAACACTGTGTGTATGGAGATATAGGAGAACACTGTGTGTATGGAGATATAGGAGAACACTGTGTGTATGGAACTGTAGGAGAACACTGTGTATGGAGATGTAGGAGAGCACTGCGTGTATGGAGATATAGGAGAACACTGTGTGTATGGAGATGTAGGAGAACACTGTGTGTATGGAGATGTAGGAGAACACTGTGTGTATGGAGATGTAGGAGAACACTGCGTGTATGGAGATGTAGGAGAACACTGTGTGTATGGAGATATAGGAGAACACTGCGTGTATGGAGATGTAGGAGAACACTGCGTGTATGGAGATATAGGAGAACACTGTGTGTATGGAGATGTAGGAGAACACTGTGTGTATGGAGATGTAGGAGAACACTGTGTGTATGGAGATGTAGGAGAACACTGTGTGTATGGAGATGTAGGAGAACACTGTGTGTATGGAGATATAGGAGAACACTGCGTGTATGGAGATATAGGAGAACACTGCATGTATGGAGATATAGGAGAACACTGCGTGTATGGAGATATAGGAGAACACTGCGTGTATGGAGATATAGGAGAACACTGTGTGTATGGAGATATAGGAGAACACTGCGTGTATGGAGATGTAGGAGAACACTGCGTGTATGGAGATATAGGAGAACACTGTGTGTATGGAGATATAGGAGAACACTGTGTGTATGGAGATATAGGAGAACACTGCGTGTATGGAGATATAGGAGAACACTGCGTGTATGGAGATATAGGAGAACACTGCGTGTATGGAGATGTATGAGAACACTGCGTGTATGGAGATGTATGAGAACACTGCGTGTATGGAGATGTATGAGAACACTGCGTGTATGGAGATGTATGAGAACACTGTGTGTATGGAGATGTAGGAGAACACTGTGTATGGAGATATAGGAGAACACTGCGTGTATGGAGATATAGGAGAACACTGTGTATGGAGATATAGGAGAACACTGTGTGTATGGGGATGTAGGAGAACACTGTGTGTATGGAGATGTAGGAGAACACTGTGTATGGAGATATAGGAGAACACTGTGTGTATGGAGATATAGGAGAACACTGTGTGTATGGAGATGTAGGAGAACACTGTGTGTATGGAGATATAGGAGAACACTGCGTGTATGGAGATATAGGAGAACACTGCGTGTATGGAGATATAGGAGAACACTGTGTGTATGGAGATATAGGAGAACACTGCGTGTATGGAGATGTAGGAGAACACTGCGTGTATGGAGATATAGGAGAACACTGCGTGTATGGAGATGTAGGAGAACACTGTGTGTATGGAGATATAGGAGAACACTGTGTGTATGGAGATATAGGAGAACACTGCGTGTATGGAGATGTAGGAGAACACTGCGTGTATGGAGATATAGGAGAACACTGCGTGTATGGAGATATAGGAGAACACTGCGTGTATGGAGATGTAGGAGAACACTGCGTGTATGGAGATATAGGAGAACACTGTGTGTATGGAGATATAGGAGAACACTGCGTGTATGGAGATGTAGGAGAACACTGCGTGTATGGAGATATAGGAGAACACTGCGTGTATGGAGATGTAGGAGAACACTGTGTATGGAGATGTAGGAGAACACTGCGTGTATGGAGATGTAGGAGAACACTGTGTGTATGGAGATATAGAAGAACACTGTGTATGGAGATGTAGGAGAACACTGTGTATGGAGATGTAGGAGAACACTGTGTATGGAGATGTAGGAGAACACTGTGTATGGAGATGTAGGAGAACACTGCGTGTATGGAGATATAGAAGAACACTGTGTATGGAGATGTAGGAGAACACTGTGTATGGAGATGTAGGAGAACACTGTGTATGGAGATGTAGGAGAACACTGTGTATGGAGATGTAGGAGAACACTGCGTGTATGGAGATGTAGGAGAACACTGTGTATGGAGATGTAGGAGAACACTGTGTATGGAGATGTAGGAGAACACTGCGTGTATGGAGATGTAGGAGAACACTGTGTATGGAGATGTAGGAGAACACTGTGTATGGAGATATAGGAGAACACTGCGTGTATGGAGATGTAGGAGAACACTGTGTATGGAGATGTAGGAGAACACTGCGTGTATGGAGATGTAGGAGAACACTGCGTGTATGGAGATATAGGAGAACACTATGTGTATGGAGATGTAGGAGAACACTGCGTGTATGGAGATATAGGAGAACACTGTGTGTATGGAGATGTAGGAAAACACTGTGTATGGAGATATAGGAGAACACTGTGTATGGAGATATAGGAGAACACTGCGTGCATGGAGATATAGGAGAACACTGTGTATGGAGATATAGGAGAACACTGCGTGTATGGAGATGTAGGAGAACACTGTGTATGGAGATGTAGGAGAACACTGCGTGTATGGAGATATAGGAGAACACTGTGTCTATGAAGATGTAGGAGAACACTGCGTGTATGGAGATATAGGAGAACACTGCGTGTATGGAGATGTAGGAGAACACTGTGTATGGAGATATAGGAGAACACTGCGTGTATGGAGATGTAGGAGAACACTGCGTGTATGGAGATATAGGAGAACACTGTGTGTATGAGGATGTAGGAGAACACTGCGTGTATGGAGATATAGGAGAACACTGTGTATGGAGATATAGGAGAACACTGCGTGTATGGAGATGTAGGAGAACACTGTGTATGGAGATGTAGGAGAACACTGCGTGTATGGAGATGTAGGAGAACACTGCGTGTATGGAGATATAGGAGAACACTGCGTGTATGGAGATATAGGAGAACACTGCGTGTATGGAGATGTAGGAGAACACTGTGTGTATGGAGATATAGGAGAACACTGTGTGTATGGAGATATAGGAGAACACTGTGTATGGAGATGTAGGAGAACACTGCGTGTATGGAGATGTAGGAGAACACTGCGTGTATGGAGATGTAGGAGAACACTGTGTGTATGGAGATGTAGGAGAACACTGCGTGTATGGAGATATAGGAGAACACTGTGTGTATGGAGATATAGGAGAACACTGTGTATGGAGATATAGGAGAACACTGCGTGTATGGAGATGTAGGAGAACACTGTGTATGGAGATATAGGAGAACACTGCGTGTATGGAGATGTAGGAGAACACTGTGTGTATGGAGATATAGGAGAACACTGTGTGTATGGAGATATAGGAGAACACTGTGTATGGAGATATAGGAGAACACTGTGTGTATGGAGATGTAGGAGAACACTGTGTGTATGGAGATATAGGAGAACACTGCGTGTATGGAGATATAGGAGAACACTGCGTGTATGGAGATATAGGAGAACACTGTGTGTATGGAGATGTAGGAAAACACTGTGTATGGAGATATAGGAGAACACTGTGTGTATGGAGATATAGGAGAACACTGTGTGTATGGAGATGTAGGAGAACACTGCGTGTATGGAGATGTAGGAGAACACTGCGTGTATGGAGATGTAGGAGAACACTGTGTGTATGGAGATATAGGAGAACACTGTGTATGGAGATGTAGGAGAACACTGCGTGTATGGAGATGTAGGAGAACACTGTGTGTATGGAGATGTAGGAGAACACTGTGTGTATGGAGATATAGGGGAACACTGTGTATGGAGATATAGGAGAACACTGTGTGTATGGAGATATAGGAGAACACTGCGTGTATGGAGATATAGGAGAACACTGTGTGTATGGAGATATAGGAGAACACTGTGTGTATGGAGATATAGGAGAACACTGTGTGTATGGAGATATAGGAGAGCACTGTGTATGGAGATATAGGAGAACACTGTGTGTATGGAGATATAGGAGAACACTGTGTGTATGGAGGTATAGGAGAACACTGTGTGTATGGAGATATAGGAGAACACTGTGTGTATGGAGGTATAGGAGAACACTGTGTATGGAGATATAGGAGAACACTGCGTGTATGGAGATGTAGGAGAACACTACGTGTATGGAGATGTAGGAGAACACTGCGTGTATGGAGATATAGGAGAACACTGCGTGTATGGAGATATAGGAGAACACTGTGTGTATGGAGATATAGGAGAACACTGCGTGTATGGAGATGTAGGAGAACACTACGTGTATGGAGATGTAGGAGAACACTGTGTGTATGGAGATGTAGGAGAACACTGTGTGTATGGAGATGTAGGAGAACACTGTGTGTATGAAGATATAGGAGAACACTGCGTGTATGGAGATGTAGGAGAACACTACGTGTATGGAGATGTAGGAGAACACTGTGTGTATGGAGATATAGGAGAACACTGTGTGTATGGAGATGTAGGAGAACACTGTGTGCATGGAGATATAGGAGAACACTGTGTGTATGGAGATATAGGAGAACACTGTGTATGGAGATGTAGGAGAACACTGTGTGTATGGAGATATAGGAGAACACTGTGTGTATGGAGATGTAGGAGAACACTGTGTGTATGGAGATATAGGAGAACACTGCGTGTATGGAGATATAGGAGAACACTGTGTATGGAGATATAGGAGAACACTGTGTATGGAGATATAGGAGAACACTGCGTGTATGGAGATATAGGAGAACACTGCGTGTATGGAGATGTAGGAGAACACTGCCTGTATGGAGATATAGGAAAACACTGTGTGTATGGAGATATAGGAGAACACTGTGTGTATGGAACTGTAGGAGAACACTGTGTATGGAGATGTAGGAGAGCACTGCGTGTATGGAGATATAGGAGAACACTGTGTGTATGGAGATGTAGGAGAACACTGTGTGTATGGAGATGTAGGAGAACACTGTGTGTATGGAGATGTAGGAGAACACTGTGTGTATGGAGATGTAGGAGAACACTGTGTGTATGGAGATATAGGAGAACACTGCGTGTATGGAGATATAGGAGAACACTGCGTGTATGGAGATATAGGAGAACACTGCGTGTATGGAGATATAGGAGAACACTGCGTGTATGGAGATACAGGAGAACACTGTGTGTATGGAGATGTAGGAGAACACTGTGTGTATGGAGATGTAGGAGAACACTGTGTGTATGGAGATGTAGGAGAACACTGTGTGTATGGAGATGTAGGAGAACACTGTGTGTATGGAGATATAGGAGAACACTGCGTGTATGGAGATGTAGGAGAACACTGCGTGTATGGAGATATAGGAGAACACTGTGTGTATGGAGATATAGGAGAACACTGCGTGTATGGAGATATAGGAGAACACTGCGTGTATGGAGATATAGGAGAACACTGCATGTATGGAGATATAGGAGAACACTGCGTGTATGGAGATATAGGAGAACACTGCGTGTATGGAGATATAGGAGAACACTGTGTGTATGGAGATATAGGAGAACACTGCGTGTATGGAGATGTAGGAGAACACTGCGTGTATGGAGATATAGGAGAACACTGTGTGTATGGAGATATAGGAGAACACTGTGTGTATGGAGATATAGGAGAACACTGCGTGTATGGAGATATAGGAGAACACTGCGTGTATGGAGATGTATGAGAACACTGCGTGTATGGAGATGTATGAGAACACTGCGTGTATGGAGATGTATGAGAACACTGCGTGTATGGAGATGTATGAGAACACTGTGTGTATGGAGATGTAGGAGAACACTGTGTATGGAGATATAGGAGAACACTGCGTGTATGGAGATGTAGGAGAACACTGTGTGTATGGAGATGTAGGAGAACACTGTGTGTATGGAGATGTAGGAGAACACTGTGTGTATGGAGATGTAGGAGAACACTGTGTGTATGGAGATATAGGAGAACACTGCGTGTATGGAGATATAGGAGAACACTGTGTGTATGGAGATATAGGAGAACACTGTGTGTATGGAGATGTAGGAGAACACTGCGTGTATGGAGATGTAGGAGAACACTGCGTGTATGGAGATATAGGAGAACACTGCGTGTATGGAGATATAGGAGAACACTGTGTGTATGGAGATGTAGGAGAACACTGCGTGTATGGAGATATAGGAGAACACTGTGTGTATGGAGATATAGGAGAACACTGCGTGTATGGAGATATAGGAGAACACTGCGTGTATGGAGATGTAGGAGAACACTGTGTATGGAGATGTAGGAGAACACTGCGTGTATGGAGATATAGGAGAACACTGCGTGTATGGAGATGTAGGAGAACACTGTGTGTATGGAGATGTAGGAGAACACTGCGTGTATGGAGATATAGGAGAACACTGTGTGTATGGAGATGTAGGAGAACACTGCGTGTATGGAGATATAGGAGAACACTGCGTGTATGGAGATGTAGGAGAACACTGTGTATGGAGATGTAGGAGAACACTGCGTGTATGGAGATATAGGAGAACACTGCGTGTATGGAGATGTAGGAGAACACTGTGTATGGAGATGTAGGAGAACACTGCGTGTATGGAGATGTAGGAGAACACTGCGTGTATGGAGATATAGAAGAACACTGTGTATGGAGATGTAGGAGAACACTGTGTATGGAGATGTAGGAGAACACTGTGTATGGAGATGTAGGAGAACACTGTGTATGGAGATATAGGAGAACACTGCGTGTATGGAGATGTAGGAGAACACTGTGTATGGAGATGTAGGAGAACACTGCGTGTATGGAGATGTAGGAGAACACTGCGTGTATGGAGATATAGGAGAACACTATGTGTATGGAGATGTAGGAGAACACTGCGTGTATGGAGATATAGGAGAACACTGTGTGTATGGAGATGTAGGAAAACACTGTGTATGGAGATATAGGAGAACACTGTGTATGGAGATATAGGAGAACACTGCGTGTATGGAGATATAGGAGAACACTGTGTATGGAGATATAGGAGAACACTGCGTGTATGGAGATGTAGGAGAACACTGTGTATGGAGATGTAGGAGAACACTGCGTGTATGGAGATATAGGAGAACACTGTGTCTATGAAGATGTAGGAGAACACTGCGTGTATGGAGATATAGGAGAATACTGCGTGTATGGAGATGTAGGAGAACACTGTGTATGGAGATATAGGAGAACACTGCGTGTATGGAGATGTAGGAGAACACTGTGTATGGAGATGTAGGAGAACACTGCGTGTATGGAGATATAGGAGAACACTGTGTGTATGAGGATGTAGGAGAACACTGCGTGTATGGAGATATAGGAGAACACTGTGTATGGAGATGTAGGAAAACACTGTGTATGGAGATGTAGGAGAACACTGTGTATGGAGATGTAGGAGAACACTGCGTGTATGGAGATGTAGGAGAACACTGCGTGTATGGAGATATAGGAGAACACTGCGTGTATGGAGATATAGGAGAACACTGCGTGTATGGAGATGTAGGAGAACACTGTGTATGGAGATGTAGGAGAACACTGCGTGTATGGAGATGTAGGAGAACACTGTGTATGGAGATGTAGGAGAACACTGCGTGTATGGAGATGTAGGAGAACACTGCGTGTATGGAGATATAGGAGAACACTGCGTGTATGGAGATATAGGAGAACACTGCGTGTATGGAGATGTAGGAGAACACTGTGTGTATGGAGATATAGGAGAACACTGTGTGTATGGAGATATAGGAGAACACTGTGTATGGAGATGTAGGAGAACACTGCGTGTATGGAGATGTAGGAGAACACTGCGTGTATGGAGATGTAGGAGAACACTGTGTGTATGGAGATGTAGGAGAACACTGCGTGTATGGAGATATAGGAGAACACTGTGTGTATGGAGATATAGGAGAACACTGTGTATGGAGATATAGGAGAACACTGCGTGTATGGAGATGTAGGAGAACACTGTGTATGGAGATGTAGGAGAACACTGTGTGTATGGAGATGTAGGAGAACACTGTGTGTATAGAGATATAGGAGAACACTGTGTATGGAGATGTAGGAGAACACTGTGTGTATGGAGATGTAGGAGAACACTGTGTGTATGGAGATATAGGAGAACACTGCGTGTATGGAGATGTAGGAGAACACTGTGTGTATGGAGATGTAGGAGAACACTGTGTGTATGGAGATGTAGGAGAACACTGCGTGTATGGAGATGTAGGAGAACACTGTGTATGGAGATGTAGGAGAACACTGTGTATGGAGATATAGGAGAACACTGCGTGTATGGAGATATAGGAGAACACTGCGTGTATGGAGATATAGGAGAACACTGCATGTATGGAGATGTAGGAGAACACTGCGTGTATGGAGATATAGGAGAACACTGCGTGTATGGAGATGTATGAGAATACTGCGTGTATGGAGATGTATGAGAACACTGTGTGTATGGAGATGTAGGAGAACACTGTGTATGGAGATATAGGAGAACACTGCGTGTATGGAGATATAGGAGAACACTGTGTATGGAGATATAGGAGAACACTGTGTGTATGGGGATGTAGGAGAACACTGTGTTTATGGAGATGTAGGAGAACACTGCGTGTATGGAGATATAGGAGAACACTGTGTGTATGGAGATATAGGAGAACACTGTGTGTATGGAGATGTAGGAGAACACTGCGTGTATGGAGATATAGGAGAACACTGTGTGTATGGAGATATAGGAGAACACTGTGTGTATGGAGATGTAGGAGAACACTGCGTGTATGGAGATGTAGGAGAACACTGCGTGTATGGAGATATAGGAGAACACTGCGTGTATGGAGATATAGGAGAACACTGTGTGTATGGAGATGTAGGAGAACACTGCGTGTATGGAGATATAGGAGAACACTGTGTGTATGGAGATATAGGAGAACACTGCGTGTATGGAGATATAGGAGAACACTGCGTGTATGGAGATGTAGGAGAACACTGCGTGTATGGAGATATAGGAGAACACTGCGTGTATGGAGATATAGGAGAACACTGTGTGTATGGAGATGTAGGAGAACACTGCGTGTATGGAGATATAGGAGAACACTGCGTGTATGGAGATGTAGGAGAACACTGTGTATGGAGATGTAGGAGAACACTGCGTGTATGGAGATGTAGGAGAACACTGTGTGTATGGAGATGTAGGAGAACACTGTGTATGGAGATATAGGAGAACACTGCGTGTATGGAGATATAGGAGAACACTGCGTGTATGGAGATGTAGGAGAACACTGTGTATGGAGATGTAGGAGAACACTGCGTGTATGGAGATGTAGGAGAACACTGTGTGTATGGAGATGTAGGAGAACACTGTGTATGGAGATATAGGAGAACACTGCGTGTATGGAGATATAGGAGAACACTGCGTGTATGGAGATGTAGGAGAACACTGTGTGTATGGAGATGTAGGAGAACACTGTGTGTATGGAGATGTAGGAGAACACTGTGTATGGAGATGTAGGAGAACATTGTGTGTATGGAGATGTAGGAGAACACTGCGTGTATGGAGATATAGGAGAACACTGCGTGTATGGAGATGTAGGAGAACACTGCGTGTATGGAGATGTAGGAGAACACTGCGTGTATGGAGATGTAGGAGAACACTGCGTGTATGGAGATGTAGGAGAACACTGCGTGTATGGAGATGTAGGAGAACACTGTGTGTATGGAGATGTAGGAGAACATTGCGTGTATGGAGATGTAGGAGAACACTGCATGTATGGAGATGTAGGAGAACACTGCGTGTATGGAGATGTAGGAGAACACTGTGTGTATGGAGATATACGAGAACACTGTGTGTATGGAGATGTAGGAGAACACTGTGTGTATGGAGATGTAGGAGAACACTGTGTATGGAGATATAGGAGAACACTGTGTGTATGGAGATATAGGAGAACACTGTGTGTATGAAGATATAGGAGAACACTGTGTGCATGGAGATATAGGAGAACACCGTGTGTATGGAGATGTAGGAGAACACTGTGTATGGAGATATAGGAGAACACTGTGTGTATGGAGATATAGGAGAACACTGTGTGTATGAAGATATAGGAGAACACTGTGTATGGAGATATAGGAGAACACTGTGTGTATGGGGATGTAGGAGAACACTGTGTTTATGGAGATGTAGGAGAACACTGTGTATGGAGATATAGGAGAACACTGTGTGTATGGAGATATAGGAGAACACTGTGTGTATGGAGATGTAGGAGAACACTGCGTGTATGGAGATATAGGAGAACACTGTGTGTATGGAGATATAGGAGAACACTGTGTGTATGGAGATGTAGGAGAACACTGCGTGTATGGAGATGTAGGAGAACACTGCGTGTATGGAGATATAGGAGAACACTGCGTGTATGGAGATATAGGAGAACACTGTGTGTATGGAGATGTAGGAGAACACTGCGTGTATGGAGATATAGGAGAACACTGTGTGTATGGAGATATAGGAGAACACTGCGTGTATGGAGATATAGGAGAACACTGCGTGTATGGAGATGTAGGAGAACACTGCGTGTATGGAGATATAGGAGAACACTGCGTGTATGGAGATATAGGAGAACACTGTGTGTATGGAGATGTAGGAGAACACTGCGTGTATGGAGATATAGGAGAACACTGCGTGTATGGAGATGTAGGAGAACACTGTGTATGGAGATGTAGGAGAACACTGCGTGTATGGAGATGTAGGAGAACACTGTGTGTATGGAGATGTAGGAGAACACTGTGTATGGAGATATAGGAGAACACTGCGTGTATGGAGATATAGGAGAACACTGCGTGTATGGAGATGTAGGAGAACACTGTGTGTATGGAGATGTAGGAGAACACTGTGTGTATGGAGATGTAGGAGAACACTGTGTATGGAGATGTAGGAGAACATTGTGTGTATGGAGATGTAGGAGAACACTGCGTGTATGGAGATATAGGAGAACACTGCGTGTATGGAGATGTAGGAGAACACTGCGTGTATGGAGATGTAGGAGAACACTGCGTGTATGGAGATGTAGGAGAACACTGCGTGTATGGAGATGTAGGAGAACACTGCGTGTATGGAGATGTAGGAGAACACTGTGTGTATGGAGATGTAGGAGAACATTGCGTGTATGGAGATGTAGGAGAACACTGCATGTATGGAGATGTAGGAGAACACTGCGTGTATGGAGATGTAGGAGAACACTGTGTGTATGGAGATATACGAGAACACTGTGTGTATGGAGATGTAGGAGAACACTGTGTGTATGGAGATGTAGGAGAACACTGTGTATGGAGATATAGGAGAACACTGTGTGTATGGAGATATAGGAGAACACTGTGTGTATGAAGATATAGGAGAACACTGTGTGCATGGAGATATAGGAGAACACCGTGTGTATGGAGATGTAGGAGAACACTGTGTATGGAGATATAGGAGAACACTGTGTGTATGGAGATATAGGAGAACACTGTGTGTATGAAGATATAGGAGAACACTGCGTGTATGGAGATGTAGGAGAACACTGTGTATGGAGATATAGGAGAACACTGTGTGTATGGAGATATAGGAGAACACTGTGTGTATGAAGATATAGGAGAACACTGTGTGTATGGAGATATAGGAGAACACCGTGTGTATGGAGATATAGGAGAACACTGTGTATGGAGATATAGGAGAACACTGTGTGTATGGAGATATAGGAGAACACTGCGTGTATGGAGATGTAGGAGAACACTGTGTGTATGGAGATATAGGAGAACACTGCGTGTATGGAGATATAGGAGAACACTGCGTGTATGGAGATGTAGGAGAACACTGCCTGTATGGAGATATAGGAAAACACTGTGTGTATGGAGATATAGGAGAACACTGCGTGTATGGAGATATAGGAGAACACTGTGTGTATGGAGATGTAGGAGAACACTGCCTGTATGGAGATGTAGGAGAGCACTGCGTGTATGGAGATATAGGAGAACACTGTGTATGGAGATGTAGGAGAACACTGCCTGTATGGAGATGTAGGAGAACACTGCGTGTATGGAGATGTAGGAGAACACTGCCTGTATGGAGATATAGGAAAACACTGTGTGTATGGAGATATAGGAGAACACTGTGTATGGAGATATAGGAGAACACTGTGTGTATGGAGATGTAGGAGAACACTGTGTGTATGGAGATGTAGGAGAACACTGCGTGTATGGAGATGTAGGAGAACACTGTGTGTATGGAGATATAGGAGAACACTGTGTGTATGGAGATATAGGAGAACACTGTGTATGGAGATGTAGGAGAACACTGCGTGTATGGAGATGTAGGAGAACACTGTGTGTATGGAGATATACGAGAACACTGTGTGTATGGAGATGTAGGAGAACACTGTGTGTATGGAGATGTAGGAGAACACTGTGTATGGAGATATAGGAGAACACTGTGTGTATGGAGATATAGGAGAACACTGTGTGTATGAAGATATAGGAGAACACTGTGTGCATGGAGATATAGGAGAACACCGTGTGTATGGAGATGTAGGAGAACACTGTGTGTATGGAGATATAGGAGAACACTGTGTGTATGAAGATATAGGAGAACACTGCGTGTATGGAGATGTAGGAGAACACTGTGTATGGAGATATAGGAGAACACTGTGTGTATGGAGATATAGGAGAACACTGTGTGTATGAAGATATAGGAGAACACTGTGTGTATGGAGATATAGGAGAACACCGTGTGTATGGAGATATAGGAGAACACTGTGTATGGAGATGTAGGAGAACACTGCCTGTATGGAGATATAGGAAAACACTGTGTGTATGGAGATATAGGAGAACACTGCGTGTATGGAGATATAGGAGAACACTGTGTGTATGGAGATGTAGGAGAACACTGCCTGTATGGAGATGTAGGAGAGCACTGCGTGTATGGAGATATAGGAGAACACTGTGTATGGAGATGTAGGAGAACACTGCCTGTATGGAGATGTAGGAGAACACTGCGTGTATGGAGATGTAGGAGAACACTGCCTGTATGGAGATATAGGAAAACACTGTGTGTATGGAGATGTAGGAGAACACTGTGTGTATGGAGGTATAGGAGAACACTGTGTGTATGGAGATGTAGGAGAACACTGTGTGTATGGAGATGTAGGAGAACACTGCGTGTATGGAGATGTAGGAGAACACTGTGTGTATGGAGATATAGGAGAACACTGTGTGTATGGAGATATAGGAGAACACTGTGTATGGAGATGTAGGAGAACACTGTGTATGGAGATATAGGAGAACACTGTGTGTATGGAGATATAGGAGAACACTGTGTGTATGGAGATATAGGAGAACACTGTGTATGGAGATGTAGGAGAACACTGCGTGTATGGAGATGTAGGAGAACACTGTGTGTATGGAGATATAGGGGAACACTGTGTATGGAGATATAGGAGAACACTGTGTGTATGGAGATATAGGAGAACACTGCGTGTATGGAGATATAGGAGAACACTGTGTGTATGGAGATATAGGAGAACACTGTGTGTATGGAGATATAGGAGAACACTGTGTGTATGGAGATATAGGAGAGCACTGTGTATGGAGATATAGGAGAACACTGTGTGTATGGAGATATAGGAGAACACTGTGTATGGAGATGTAGGAGAACACTGCGTGTATGGAGATGTAGGAGAACACTGTGTGTATGGAGATATAGGGGAACACTGTGTATGGAGATATAGGAGAACACTGTGTGTATGGAGATATAGGAGAACACTGCGTGTATGGAGATATAGGAGAACACTGTGTGTATGGAGATATAGGAGAACACTGTGTGTATGGAGATATAGGAGAACACTGTGTGTATGGAGATATAGGAGAGCACTGTGTATGGAGATATAGGAGAACACTGTGTGTATGGAGATATAGGAGAACACTGTGTGTATGGAGGTATAGGAGAACACTGTGTGTATGGAGATATAGGAGAACACTGTGTGTATGGAGGTATAGGAGAACACTGTGTATGGAGATATAGGAGAACACTGCGTGTATGGAGATGTAGGAGAACACTACGTGTATGGAGATGTAGGAGAACACTGCGTGTATGGAGATATAGGAGAACACTGCGTGTATGGAGATATAGGAGAACACTGTGTGTATGGAGATATAGGAGAACACTGCGTGTATGGAGATGTAGGAGAACACTACGTGTATGGAGATGTAGGAGAACACTGTGTGTATGGAGATGTAGGAGAACACTGTGTGTATGGAGATGTAGGAGAACACTGTGTGTATGAAGATATAGGAGAACACTGTGTGCATGGAGATATAGGAGAACACTGTGTGTATGGAGATATAGGAGAACACTGCGTGTATGGAGATGTAGGAGAACACTACGTGTATGGAGATGTAGGAGAACACTGTGTGTATGGAGATGTAGGAGAACACTGTGTGTATGGAGATGTAGGAGAATACTGCGTGTATGGAGATATAGGAGAACACTGTGTATGGAGATATAGGAGAACACTGTGTATGGAGATGTAGGAGAACACTGTGTGTATGGAGATATAGGAGAACACTGTGTGTATGGAGATATAGGAGAACACTGCGTGTATGGAGATATAGGAGAACACTGTGTATGGAGATATAGGAGAACACTGTGTATGGAGATATAGGAGAACACTGCGTGTATGGAGATATAGGAGAACACTGCGTGTATGGAGATGTAGGAGAACACTGCCTGTATGGAGATATAGGAAAACACTGTGTGTATGGAGATATAGGAGAACACTGTGTGTATGGAGATATAGGAGAACACTGTGTGTATGGAGATATAGGAGAACACTGTGTGTATGGAACTGTAGGAGAACACTGTGTATGGAGATGTAGGAGAGCACTGCGTGTATGGAGATATAGGAGAACACTGTGTGTATGGAGATGTAGGAGAACACTGTGTGTATGGAGATGTAGGAGAACACTGTGTGTATGGAGATGTAGGAGAACACTGCGTGTATGGAGATGTAGGAGAACACTGTGTGTATGGAGATATAGGAGAACACTGCGTGTATGGAGATGTAGGAGAACACTGCGTGTATGGAGATATAGGAGAACACTGTGTGTATGGAGATGTAGGAGAACACTGTGTGTATGGAGATGTAGGAGAACACTGTGTGTATGGAGATGTAGGAGAACACTGTGTGTATGGAGATGTAGGAGAACACTGTGTATGGAGATGTAGGAGAACACTGTGTGTATGGAGATGTAGGAGAACACTGCGTGTATGGAGATATAGGAGAACACTGTGTGTATGGAGATATAGGAGAACACTGTGTGTATGGAGATATAGGAGAACACTGCGTGTATGGAGATATAGGAGAACACTGCGTGTATGGAGATGTATGAGAACACTGCGTGTATGGAGATGTATGAGAACACTGCGTGTATGGAGATGTATGAGAACACTGTGTGTATGGAGATGTAGGAGAACACTGTGTATGGAGATATAGGAGAACACTGCGTGTATGGAGATATAGGAGAACACTGTGTATGGAGATATAGGAGAACACTGTGTGTATGGGGATGTAGGAGAACACTGTGTGTATGGAGATGTAGGAGAACACTGTGTATGGAGATATAGGAGAACACTGTGTGTATGGAGATATAGGAGAACACTGTGTGTATGGAGATGTAGGAGAACACTGTGTGTATGGAGATATAGGAGAACACTGCGTGTATGGAGATATAGGAGAACACTGCGTGTATGGAGATATAGGAGAACACTGTGTGTATGGAGATATAGGAGAACACTGCGTGTATGGAGATGTAGGAGAACACTGCGTGTATGGAGATATAGGAGAACACTGCGTGTATGGAGATGTAGGAGAACACTGTGTGTATGGAGATATAGGAGAACACTGTGTGTATGGAGATATAGGAGAACACTGCGTGTATGGAGATGTAGGAGAACACTGCGTGTATGGAGATATAGGAGAACACTGCGTGTATGGAGATATAGGAGAACACTGTGTGTATGGAGATGTAGGAGAACACTGCGTGTATGGAGATATAGGAGAACACTGTGTGTATGGAGATATAGGAGAACACTGCGTGTATGGAGATGTAGGAGAACACTGCGTGTATGGAGATATAGGAGAACACTGCGTGTATGGAGATGTAGGAGAACACTGTGTATGGAGATGTAGGAGAACACTGCGTGTATGGAGATGTAGGAGAACACTGTGTGTATGGAGATATAGAAGAACACTGTGTATGGAGATGTAGGAGAACACTGTGTATGGAGATGTAGGAGAACACTGTGTATGGAGATGTAGGAGAACACTGTGTATGGAGATGTAGGAGAACACTGCGTGTATGGAGATGTAGGAGAACACTGTGTATGGAGATGTAGGAGAACACTGTGTATGGAGATGTAGGAGAACACTGCGTGTATGGAGATGTAGGAGAACACTGTGTATGGAGATGTAGGAGAACACTGTGTATGGAGATATAGGAGAACACTGCGTGTATGGAGATGTAGGAGAACACTGTGTATGGAGATGTAGGAGAACACTGCGTGTATGGAGATGTAGGAGAACACTGCGTGTATGGAGATATAGGAGAACACTATGTGTATGGAGATGTAGGAGAACACTGCGTGTATGGAGATATAGGAGAACACTGTGTGTATGGAGATGTAGGAAAACACTGTGTATGGAGATATAGGAGAACACTGTGTATGGAGATATAGGAGAACACTGCGTGCATGGAGATATAGGAGAACACTGTGTATGGAGATATAGGAGAACACTGCGTGTATGGAGATGTAGGAGAACACTGTGTATGGAGATGTAGGAGAACACTGCGTGTATGGAGATATAGGAGAACACTGTGTCTATGAAGATGTAGGAGAACACTGCGTGTATGGAGATATAGGAGAACACTGCGTGTATGGAGATGTAGGAGAACACTGTGTATGGAGATATAGGAGAACACTGCGTGTATGGAGATGTAGGAGAACACTGCGTGTATGGAGATATAGGAGAACACTGTGTGTATGAGGATGTAGGAGAACACTGCGTGTATGGAGATATAGGAGAACACTGTGTATGGAGATATAGGAGAACACTGCGTGTATGGAGATGTAGGAGAACACTGTGTATGGAGATGTAGGAGAACACTGCGTGTATGGAGATGTAGGAGAACACTGCGTGTATGGAGATATAGGAGAACACTGCGTGTATGGAGATATAGGAGAACACTGCGTGTATGGAGATGTAGGAGAACACTGTGTGTATGGAGATATAGGAGAACACTGTGTGTATGGAGATATAGGAGAACACTGTGTATGGAGATGTAGGAGAACACTGCGTGTATGGAGATGTAGGAGAACACTGCGTGTATGGAGATGTAGGAGAACACTGTGTGTATGGAGATGTAGGAGAACACTGCGTGTATGGAGATATAGGAGAACACTGTGTGTATGGAGATATAGGAGAACACTGTGTATGGAGATATAGGAGAACACTGCGTGTATGGAGATGTAGGAGAACACTGTGTATGGAGATATAGGAGAACACTGCGTGTATGGAGATGTAGGAGAACACTGTGTGTATGGAGATATAGGAGAACACTGTGTGTATGGAGATATAGGAGAACACTGTGTATGGAGATATAGGAGAACACTGTGTGTATGGAGATGTAGGAGAACACTGTGTGTATGGAGATATAGGAGAACACTGCGTGTATGGAGATATAGGAGAACACTGTGTGTATGGAGATGTAGGAGAACACTGCGTGTATGGAGATGTAGGAGAACACTGTGTGTATGGAGATATAGGAGAACACTGTGTATGGAGATGTAGGAGAACACTGCGTGTATGGAGATATAGGAGAACACTGTGTATGGAGATGCAGGAGAACACTGCGTGTATGGAGATATAGGAGAACACTGCGTGTATGGAGATGTAGGAGAACACTGTGTATGGAGATGTAGGAGAACACTGTGTATGGAGATGTAGGAGAACACTGTGTGTATGGAGATATAGGAGAACACTGTGTATGGAGATGTAGGAGAACACTGCGTGTATGGAGATATAGGAGAACACTGCGTGTATGGAGATGTAGGAGAACACTGCGTGTATGGAGATGTAGGAGAACACTGCGTGTATGGAGATGTAGGAGAACACTGTGTGTATGGAGATGTAGGAGAACACTGTGTGTATGGAGATATAGGAGAACACTGTGTGTATGGAGATATAGGAGAACACTGTGTGTATGGAGATGTAGGAGAACACTGTGTATGGAGATGTAGGAGAACACTGTGTATGGAGATGTAGGAGAACACTGTGTATGGAGATGTAGGAGAACACTGTGTATGGAGATGTAGGAGAACACTGTGTATGGAGATGTAGGAGAACACTGTGTATGGAGATGTAGGAGAACACTGTGTGTATGGAGATGTAGGAGAACACTGTGTATGGAGATGTAGGAGAACACTGTGTATGGAGATGTAGGAGAACACTGTGTATGGAGATGTAGGAGAACACTGTGTATGGAGATGTAGGAGAACACTGTGTATGGAGATGTAGGAGAACACTGTGTGTATGGAGATGTAGGAGAACACTGTGTATGGAGATATAGAAGAACACTGTGTATGGAGATGTAGGAGAACACTGTGTATGGAGATGTAGGAGAACACTGTGTATGGAGATGTAGGAGAACACTGTGTATGGAGATGTAGGAGAACACTGTGTATGGAGATGTAGGAGAACACTGTGTATGGAGATGTAGGAGAACACTGTGTGTATGGAGATGTAGGAGAACACTGTGTGTATGGAGATGTAGGAGAACACTGCGTGTATGGAGATGTAGGAGAACACTGTGTATGGAGATGTAGGAGAACACTGTGTATGGAGATGTAGGAGAACACTGTGTATGGAGATGTAGGAGAACACTGTGTGTATGGAGATATAGGAGAACACTGCGTGTATGGAGATGTAGGAGAACACTGTGTGTATGGAGATATAGGAGAACACTGTGTGTATGGAGATATAGGAGAACACTGTGTGTATGGAGATGTAGGAGAACACTGTGTGTATGGAGATGTAGGAGAACACTGTGTGTATGGAGATGTAGGAGAACACTGTGTGTATGGAGATGTAGGAGAACACTGTGTATGGAGATATAGGAGAACACTGCGTGTATGGAGATATAGGAGAACACTGCGTGTATGGAGATGTAGGAGAACACTGTGTGTATGGAGATGTAGGAGAACACTGTGTGTATGGAGATGTAGGAGAACACTGTGTGTATGGAGATGTAGGAGAACACTGTGTATGGAGATATAGGAGAACACTGCGTGTATGGAGATATAGGAGAACACTGCGTGTATGGAGATGTAGGAGAACACTGTGTATGGAGATATAGAAGAACACTGTGTATGGAGATGTAGGAGAACACTGTGTATGGAGATGTAGGAGAACACTGTGTGTATGGAGATGTAGGAGAACACTGCGTGTGTACGGAGCCTTACTGATAAAATGCTGCTACAAGAAGCCATTACCGGCGTTTTTTTTATCCAGAATGGAGATTTGTTGCTTTGAATGTTGAGCGAAAATCTGTCGCCAAAACGCGGATAATACTTAATAAAATATTTCTAATCATTTTTTTTCATGTTGATTGATAAAAGAAATTTAGAAGGTTTATTATCTGATTTTGTTATTAGAAAAGGGATTGAAAGTTATAAGATTGTGATTGGTGGTTTTGATATAATGGAATATTTTTGTACGGGATCTACAGTTTGGGGTTTTCCGGGTGGGGGTGGGGTTGTAATTGTATACAATGTGTATCTGTCATTTAAAAAGCTTTTTCAATTAAAACTATCAAAAGAAAAGAAAAAACCTCCATAGTTTGTATCCCGCTTCCATGGATGGATGGATGGATGGATGAGGTGAAGGGTCGGTGGTGGGTTCTGTAGAAGGGAGGGGACACAGGGAAGAAAAGAGAGTGCTGCTCACCCCTAATGATTGAAACAAAAAAGAAAAATAGATTAGGTGGTGGGTTCTGTACACCGGCGGGTAAGAATTCTAGAATTACATTCTGGAATCCCGGGACAGATGGATGGTTGGGATGTCAGGAGATGTATTTTCAGAATTGGTTGTGTTGTAAAGTTAATGGTCAGATTGTGGTCCCATGTGCAGATATATGATGGGGGGAGGGGTGTCTGGTTTCGTAGTAATGAGAGAGGAAGAGGTAAGTGACGAGGAGTGTCAGAGGAAGTCCTCATCTGAACACAAAGCCTCCAATGACAAACCTTTGTGGTGGGATTGTGTTGGAAGTTGGAGGACATTAGAGAAAAGAGCCTCCAGCAGACCTCAGACACCCCATAATCAGGTTGGTCACCCAGAAATGTCCTCATCTCCCAGGAAGTGAGGGTCAGAGATACCTGGGGAAAAATCTGGGTTCCCAGAAATGGGAAATAGGGGGGAGGAGATGGTGCAAGGGAATATTGTGCAAATGTCTTCTGACAAGCAGTTAAAGAGAAATTAAACTCTGGTGGGTTTTACTTCCTCTTTTGCTCCCTGTAAATGAAAATAATAATGGGCTAGTATCGCATCGCATTATGTGACACTTACCTGCAAATGAAGCCCGCGCTGTCCCCTGTGCAGGCCGCGTCCATCTTCACCCCTCTTCTTTCCGGGGCCGCAGACTCTGGCTCTGTGACTGGCCGGAGCCGCATGACGTCACTTCTGTGTATGTCACGGTACCTGCGAGTGTACAAACGGCACGGAGGTCCGATTCTTTCCAGCGCATGCACTGATGACATCATCGGCGCACTACAAGGGAAATATCACCTAAAAGGCGCACGTTTAGGAGATATTTCCATTACCTATAGGTAAGCTTTATTCTAGGTTTACCTATAGGTAAATGTCACACAAAAGGGTTTACAACCACTTTAAGGTCAGGCCAATGACTGGTTGGGATCCCAAACCTATGGATATGGAAGATCTGCATCGTGGTAGGCCCTTTAGGGCAGTGGTTCTCAACCCTGTCCTCAAGTACCCCCAACAGGCCATGTTTTGGGAATTTCTCTTACCTAGGATATATATAAGAAAAATACCAAGCCATTGATATGAAGCACTTGTGCAAGATAAAGGAAAACCTGCAAACATGGCCTGTTGGGAGTACTTGTTGGGAGGACAGGGTTGAGAACTACTGCTTTAGGGGACCCCTGATAGAGTTTCTCTCTCTATGATCTTCATGATCATAGTTGGTGCACCTATATTCTGTGGAAAGTTCTGGAGACGTGTGAAGGAATCCCAGGGCTGGCAGCTCATCGTTTCCCTTGTATTGTACAATGTGAGTGATGACGCTGAGAACCATCTAAATGAGGTGTTTCTTCCAGCCAGGTAGGTGGTTCTGAGGGTTAGTAGTCAGCCAGTGGCCCAGAAGAGCTTTTAGAGTCATAGGTTCAAGGCTTGGTGTCTCTTTATTTATTTGCAGCAGATTAATACCTGAACCTCTCTCTCTATTATCTTTAGTTTGGATGATGGGACTTGAAATATTTCCAGTATTTCGGCTTGTACCCAATTTATAGGAAATAGGAGGATGAGAAGATTGCAGGGTAGGTCATCTTGCCTCATGGCTCAGGTAGTTGGGTTGCCTATATTCTGTGGAAAGTTCAGCAGTAGGTGATGGAATCCCGGGGCTGGAAGCTCATTATTTCCTTTGTATTGTGCTGAGCGGTTGATGATTATCTGAATCAGACTTCTCCACCAGCCAGGTAGGTGGCACTGAGGGTTGGTAGTCAGCCAGTGTACCCGCAGAGGTTTTGGAGTCGCAGGTTCAAGGCTTGGTGTCTCTTTATGTATTTGCAGCAGATTAATACCTGAACTATGAGAACGAACAGCTTGGTGTTTGAGTGCAGGTGATGGCTCAGAGAGTAAGGACTCAGACTGTTTCCTGGGGCTGGCGTCTCATTATTTCCTTCGTATTGTGCTGAGCGGTTGATGATTATCTGAATCAGACTTCTCCAGCCAGGTAGGTGGCTCTGAGGGTTAGTAGTCAGCCAGTGACACAGAAGAGGTTTTGGAGTCGCAGGTTGAAGCCTTGGTCTCTCTATTTATTTGCAGCAGATTAATACCTGAACTATGAGAAGGAACACTTTGGTGTCTGAGTGCAGGTGATGGCTCAGAGAGTAAGGACTCAGTCTGGTGTGATAGAGACATGAGTTCTAATCCCTCTGGTGGAGATTGGTGCAGGGCTTTTAGGGGTGGCACATATGGCTCTGGGATTTGACCTAATGTTTGTTTGTCAGGCAGAGCATCTCTCAGTCCCAGGTCTTCTCCCCCCCACTTCAGGAGTTTTCTATTTGGCCATTTTAATGGACTACGTTTCATCCATTTTCCCCAGTGGAGTTAGAATATTTCTCTCTCTTTATTATCTCTCTAATATCTCTAGTTTGGATGATGGGATTTGGAATATTTCCGATATATTCCGAAGGATGAGAACATTGGCTGGTAGATCATCTTGCCTCATGGCTCAGGTAGTTGGGTCACCTATATTCTGTGTAAAGTTCTGAAAACGTGTGATGGATTCCCGGGGCTGGCAGATCGTTATTTCCTTCATATTGCGCTGAGCGGTTGATGATTATCTGAATCAGACATCTCCTCCAGCCAGGTAGGTGGCTCTGAGGGTTGGTAGTCAGCCACTGACCCAGCAGAGTTTTTGGAGTCGCAGGTTCAAGGCTTTGTGTCTCCTTATGTATTTGCAGCAGATTAATACCTGAACTATGAGAACGAACAGATTGGTGTTTGAGTGCAGGTGATGGCTCAGAGAGTAAGGACTCTGACTGGTGTGATGATCAGTACATGAGTTCTAATCCCTCTGGTGGAGAAGGGGGTGTTTCTATGTGCTGTGCAGTGCCTGACCCCCTGTTGGAGGAAGAGGGTAGTGGGAATGTTTCAAACCCATTACTATGTCCCACCAGTAAGAGGTTAAAGTACTGTGTTGTTCCTGGGGTTGCCCATATATTGGGTGAACGGTTTTAAGAAAAAGTGAAATAGTTTTTTAAGTACAAGATTTTGGAATGGGCTGCCCCAGTAAGACAGCCCATTCTATTTATATATGTTGCAGTGATGTCACAGACTGTGGACGGAAGAAGCAGGGATGTCCACAACCTAATGTGATGCCCACACATGTTACAGGCCTGTGGAGACCTGGGACTGGAGCAGACTGGTGGGTTGTCCATGGCCTCCAAGCTTTCACTCAGGGATTTGAGCATGGGGTCTGCAGGATATGATTGTGTGTCTACGGTCCTTCCATCACTGAGTGATTCACATCCACCCAATTCACTCAGAGATCTGAACTCAAGTCATGGGTGCTTCTGCCAGTGAGTGATTCCTTCTGCCCAATTCATTCAGAGACTTGACCTGGGGACTATGGGATTTGAACTTGAGTTCATGGCGCCCTGGTTACTGCTCTTATCCACTGAGCTACTTGCCTCTGCTCAGTGACTTGTGTGTTCGTTTTACTATTTCAAGAATAAAATAAGTCATGAAGGAGTAAAATATTCAGAAAGTAGTAACTGAGATTTGATCCTGAAATTCCAAGGTCGTAGCTGGGTCGCCAGCTGGCTGCTACACACCTACACCAGAGCAAAGCGTGGACTTTGGTGTTTAGCAGCCAGTCCCTTAACATCAACGCTTAGAAGATCAAGCCTTAATAAACAAAATGTGATCCCTGACTTCTACCAATGAAAATGATCTTTGATATACATGCCAATCATTTTACCAGCCGTCTAACCCAGGTGAACGAAAAGTGGGATCCATGGTAGGCCATCACACCAGGATTGAGGGGAACGGATCAGATTCATTGTTCTTAGACTCATTTGGTCGATGATTCCTCATAGTCGATAGTGATTCATGGTATGCTAACTCATGGCGTGGCCTTGGATCCATGGAAAGCCTTTATAGTTGATACCAGAATTGAGGCGAATTAAGGAGACTCATCGTTCTCAGACACATTGGATTTATGTCAGGGCTCAGGGCAGTGTATTTCTGTGTTTTTGGAGATTCGGGTTTGAATCCCAATGTCAGACATAGTTTACGACTCGTATGGTCAGTAGAGCGTATGATGACTTTCAGTACAGAGGTCTTGTTTCTCATATTGAGTGTTGGCTCTTTACTGGTAGTAGGTGGTCTGTAGAGCTCCAGTTTTTGCACCAGGTCAGGAGAACCCATCTTTGAACACTTGGAAGAGAAGACACGGGTTTTTCTTTTTTCTACGTTGAGATGGATTTGCTGAATCTTCTTCTGAAAAAGCTTGATGTCAAGCAAAACCTGTACGCATTATACTATCACGGTGTCCGTGGTGATGACACGGTGATCCCCACCATTTACTGTGATTCCCCCTCCAGCCTATCCCGAGCCGATATACATCACTAACTGCTGCCTTTATCAACATCTATGGTGCTGCTCCGGTCCGTGACTCTGGATATATACCTGCAACTGCTGAAGCCTCAGGAACCAGGACTACTAACTTTTCTAACCACCTAAGGGTGGAACCATTCCCATTGGATATCCACTACTAGGCTTCTAAAGCGGTCAGCATGACAAGAGGTGATTGAAATCGAGACAAGATTGTGGAGGTTATAACTATCCGCACAGAGGAGGCTAAACGGTGAGCTGTATCTTATTCCTATCACTCATAAAGGAACTATTACCAGTATATCCCGTTTTCCACCTGTACTAAGTCACCTCATATTATACCTTATTATACCTTATTATACATTCGTTGTCTCCAACTTACAATCACAGTGCCCTCATGATTGCCAACTAACGGTCCCCAATGCACAGCATCCACAGCTTGCTAAAACTCGTGGAGATCTCAGCACATGATTAACATTACGTCCACATCTCCATGGGATCTTTTTACTGAACATTTCTTTAACAAGCAGCATCCTGCTGAACCACCTGGGAAAAACATTATTACCATACAAATCTTTCACAAGGAAGTTATCTTTCCATCTTTTACCCATTTATATTTCATATTCTCCAGATCCCATCTCCAGATCTGATTGTAGGATCGGTGTGTGTCTGCATGTGTGTGTGTGATTGTATTGGAGTGTGCGATCCAGATATGGTGGCCACCTGTCTTTCATCTAGACGTTTAGTCTCATTTTAGATTATGAGTTGGAGGTTTGAGATATTTAATTTTTCTTAATATATATGTGTTTGATTCAGTCATTTTGGATAATCAATAAACGATATTTAGTATTTCACCGGCCTGTCCTCACTGAAGAACTTCCTTTCCCAATGTTTATATGCAGACAAGTTAATTTCCGAGGACAACCAGCCCTAGAGGTTATTTTAAGCTGTTCATTATACGCCTCAGTCTGACGGTGAAAGCGGATCTTTGCATCGGGTAAGGCTCATTTCATCAGATCCGTCCTAGATTGGATGAGCCCCAGGTCCTCTCTCCGTTTCTTTTTAGTGTGCGGTACCAGACGCCCTGTTGGTGGAAGAGGGTAGTGGGGAATGTTTTAACCCCGCTACTATGTAGTGGGCAAAAACTGTGTCTGTCTTCATTTCAGGCGGCAAAGCAACAAAATGTGATTATTTTAAATGGCAGTGAATGTTTTTTATATCCACTGTAGATCCCCGTCACTCTGCCGCCACCTTGTGGATATACACTGGCAGTGCTCCCCCTATATTACCATACATACATCACCGTCACTCTGCTGCCACCATGTGGATATACACTGGCGGTGCTCCCCCTATATTACCATCCATCACCGTCACTCTGCCGCCACCTTGTGGATATACACTGGCGGTGCTCCCCCTATATTACCATACATACATCACCATCACTCTGCTGCCACCTTGTGGATATACACTGGCGGTGCTCCCCCTATATTACCATCCATCACCGTCACTCTGCCGCCACCTTGTGGATATACACTGGCGGTGCTCCTCCTATATTACCATACATACATCACCGTCACTCTGCTGCCACCTTGTGGATATACACTGGCGGTGCTCCCCCTATATTACCATACATACATCACCATCACTCTGCTGCCACCTTGTGGATATACACTGGCGGTGCTCCCCCTATATTACCATACATACATCACCGTCACTCTGCCGCCACCTTGTGGATATACACTGGCGGTGCTCCTCCTATATTACCATACATACATCACCGTCACTCTGCCGCCACCTTGTGGATATACACTGGCGGTGCTCCCCCTATATTACCATACATACATCACCGTCACTCTGCTGCCACCTTGTGGATATACACTGGCGGTGCTCCCCCTATATTATCATACATACATCACCGTCACTCTGCCGCCACCTTGTGGATATACACTGGCGGTGCTCCTCATATATTACCATACATACATCACTGTCACTCTGCTGCCACCTTGTGGATATACACTGGCGGTGCTCCTCCTATATTATCATACATACATCACCATCACTCTGCTGCCACCTTGTGGATATACACTGGCGGTGCTCCCCCTATATTATCATACATACATCACCATCACTCTGCCGCCACCTTGTGGATATACACTGGCGGTGCTCCCCCTATATTACCATACATACATCATCGTCACTCTGCCGCCACCTTGTGGATATACACTGGCGGTGCTCCCCCTATATCATCATACATACATCACCGTCACTCTGCTGCCACCTTGTGGATATACACTGGCAGTGCTCCTCCTATATTACCATACATACATCACCATCACTCTGCCGCCACCTTGTGGATATACACTGGCGGTGCTCCCCCTATATTACCATACATACATCACTGTCACTCTGCTGCCACCTTGTGGATATACACTGGCAGTGCTCCTCCTATATTACCATACATACATCACCGTCACTCTGCCGCCACCTTGTGGATATACACTGGCGGTGCTCCCCCTATATTATCATACATACATCACCGTCACTCTGCCGCCACCTTGTGGATATACACTGGCGGTGCTCCCCATATATTATCATACATACATCACCGTCACTCTGCCGCCACCTTGTGGATATACACTGGCGGTGCTCCCCATATATTACCATACATACATCACCGTCACTCTGCTGCCTCCTTGTGGATATACACTGGCGGTGCTCCCCCTATATTACCATACATACATCACCATCACTCTGCTGCCACCTTGTGGATATAAACTGGCGGTGCTTCCCCTATATTATCATACATACATCACCGTCACTCTGCTGCCACCTTGTGGATATACACTGGCGGTGCTCCCCCTATATTATAGATACATCACCTTCACTCTGCTGCCACCTTGTGGATATGCACTGGCGGTGCTCCCCCTATATTACTATACATACATCACCGTCACTCTGCTGCCACCTTGTGGATACACACTGGCGGTGCTCCCCCTATATTATCATACATACATCACCATCACTCTGCTGCCACCTTGTGGATATACACTGGCGGTGCGCCCCCTATATTACCATACATACATCACCGTCACTCTGCTGCCACCTTGTGGATATACACTGGCGGTGCTCCCCCTATATTATACATACATCACCGTCACTCTGCTGCCACCTTGTGGATACACACTGGCGGTGCGCCCCCTATATTACCATACATACATCATCATCACTCTGCTGCCACCTTGTGGATATACACTGGCGGTGCTCCCCCTATATTATACATACATCACCGTCACTCTGCTGCCACCTTGTGGATACACACTGGCGGTGCGCCCCCTATATTACCATACATACATCACCATCACTCTGCTGCCACCTTGTGGATATACACTGGCGGTGCTTCCCCTATATTATCATACATACATCACCGTCACTCTGCTGCCACCTTGTGGATATACACTGGCGGTGCTCCCCCTATATTACCATACATATATCACCGTCACTCTGCTGCCACCTTGTGGATATACACTGGCGGTGCTCCCTCTATATTATTATACATACATCACCGTCACTCTGCTGCCACCTTGTGGATATACACTGGCGGTGCTCCCCCTATATTATACATACATCACCGTCACTCTGCTGCCACCTTGTGGATACACACTGGCGGTGCGCCCCCTATATTACCATACATACATCACCGTCACTCTGCTGCCACCTTGTGGATATACACTGGCGGTGCTCCCCCTATATTATCATACATACATCACCGTCACTCTGCTGCCACCTTGTGGATATACACTGGCGGTGCTCCCCCTATATTACCATACATACATCACTGTCACTCTGCCGCCACCTTGTGGATATACACTGGCGGTGCTCCCCCTATATTACCCTACATACATCACCGTCACTCTGCTGCCACCTTGTGGATATACACTGGCGGTGCTCCCCCTATATTACCATACATACATCACCGTCACTCTGCCGCCACCTTGTGGATATACACTGGCGGTGCTCCCCCTATATTACCATACATACATCACCGTCACTCTGCCGCCACCTTGTGGATATACACTGGCGGTGCTCCCCCTATATTACCATACATACATCACCGTCACTCTGCTGCCACCTTGTGGATATACACTGGCGGTGCTCCCCCTATATTACCATACATCACCGTCACTCTGCTGCCACCTTGTGGATATACACTGGCGGTGCTCCCCCTATATTATCATACATACATCACCGTCACTCTGCTGCCACCTTGTGGATATACACTGGCGGTGCTCCCCCTATATTATCATACATACATCACCGTCACTCTGCTGCCACCTTGTGGATATACACTGGCGGTGCTCCTCCTATATTACCATACATACATCACCGTCACTCTGCTGCCACCTTGTGGATATACACTGGCGGTGCTCCCCCTATATTACCATACATACATCATCATCACTCTGCCGCCACCTTGTGGATATACACTGGCGGTGCTCCCCCCTATATTATCATACATACATCACCGTCACTCTGCCGCCACCTTGTGGATATACACTGGCGGTGCTCCCCCTATATTATCATACATACATCACCGTCACTCTGCCGCCACCTTGTGGATATACACTGGCGGTGCTCCCCCTATATTATCATACATACATCACCGTCACTCTGCCGCCACCTTGTGGATATACACTGGCGGTGCTCCCCCTATATTATCATACATACATCACCGTCACTCTGCTGCCACCTTGTGGATATACACTGGCGGTGCTCCCCCTATATTATCATACATACATCACCGTCACTCTGCTGCCACCTTGTGGATATACACTGGCGGTGCTCCCCCTATATTATCATACATACATCACCATCACTCTGCTGCCACCTTGTGGATATACACTGGCGGTGCTCCCCCTATATTACCATACATACATCACCATCACTCTGCTGCCACCTTGTGGATATACACTGGCGGTGCTCCCCCTATATTATCATACATACATCACCGTCACTCTGCCGCCACCTTGTGGATATACACTGGCGGTGCTCCCTCTATATTATCATACATACATCACCGTCACTCTGCTGCCACCTTGTGGATATACACTGGCGGTGCTCCCCCTATATTACCATACATACATCACCGTCACTCTGCCGCCACCTTGTGGATATACACTGGCGGTGCTCCCCCTATATTATCATACATACATCACCGTCACTCTGCCGCCACCTTGTGGATATACACTGGCGGTGCTCCCTCTATATTACCATACATACATCACCGTCACTCTGCTTCTCCCTTGTGGATATACACTGGCGGTGCTCCTCATATATTACCATACATACATCACCGTCACTCTGCTGCCACCTTGTGGATATACACTGGCGGTGCTCCCTCCTATATTACCATACATACATCACCGTCACTCTGCTGCCTCCTTGTGGATATACACTGGCGGTGCTCCCCCTATATTATCATACATACATCACCGTCACTCTGCCGCCACCTTGTGGATATACACTGGCGGAGCTCCCCCCTATAATATCATACATACATCACCGTCACTCTGCTGCCACCTTGTGGATATACACTGGCGGTGCTCCCCCTATATTATCATACATACATCACCATCACTCTGCTGCCTCCTTGTGGATATACACTGGCGGTGCCCCCCCTATATTATCATACATCACCGTCACTCTGCTGCCACCTTGTGGATATACACTGGCGGTGCTCCCCCTATATTATCATACATACATCACCGTCACTCTGCTGCCACCTTGTGGATATACACTGGCGGTGCTCCCCCTATATTACCATACATACATCACCATCACTCTGCTGCCACCTTGTGGATATACACTGGCGGTGCTCCCCCTATATTATCATACATACATCACCGTCACTCTGCTGCCCCCTTGTGGATATACACTGGCGGTGCTCCCCCTATATTATCATACATACATCACCGTCACTCTGCTGCCACCTTGTGGATATACACTGGCGGTGCTCCCCCTATATTACCATACATACATCACCATCACTCTGCTGCCACCTTGTGGATATACACTGGCGGTGCTCCCCTATATTATCATACATACATCACCGTCACTCTGCTGCCACCTTGTGGATATACACTGGCGGTGCTCCCCCTATATTATCATACATACATCACCGTAACTCTGCTGCCACCTTGTGGATATACACTGGCAATGCTCCTCCTATATTACCATACATACATCACCGTAACTCTGCTGCCACCTTGTGGATATACACTGGCGGTGCTCCCCCTATATTATACATACATCACCGTCACTCTGCTGCCACCTTGTGGATATACACTGGCAGTGCTCCCCCTATATTACCATACATACATCACCGTCACTCTGCTGCCACCTTGTGGATATACACTGGCGGTGCTCCCCCTATATTACCATACATACATCACCGTCACTCTGCCGCCACCTTGTGGATATACACTGGCGGTGCTCCCTCTATATTATCATACATACATCACCGCCACTCTGCTGCCACCTTGTGGATATACACTGGCGGTGCTCCCCCTATATTACCATACATACATCACCGTCACTCTGCCGCCACCTTGTGGATATACACTGGCGGTGCTCCCCCTATATTACCATACATACATCACTGTCACTCTGCCGCCACCTTGTGGATATACACTGGCGGTGCTCCCCTATATTATCATACATACATCACCATCACTCTGCTGCCACCTTGTGGATATACACTGGCGGTGCTCCCCCTATATTATCATACATACATCACCATCACTCTGCTGCCACCTTGTGGATATACACTGGCGGTGCTCCCCCTATATTACCATACATACATCACCGTCACTCTGCCGCCACCTTGTGGATATACACTGGCGGTGCTCCCTCTATATTACCATACATACATCACCTTCACTCTGCTGCCACCTTGTGGATATACACTGGCGGTGCTCCCCCTATATTATCATACATACATCACCGTCACTCTGCTGCCACCTTGTGGATATACACTGGCGGTGCTCCCCCTATATTACCATACATACATCACCGTCACTCTGCTGCCACCTTGTGGATATACACTGGCGGTGCTCCCCCTATATTACCATACATACATCACCGTCACTCTGCTGCCACCTTGTGGATATATACTGGCGGTGCTCCCTCTATATTACCATACATACATCACCGTCACTCTGCTGCCACCTTGTGGATATAAACTGCCGGTGCTCCCCCTATATTACCATACATACATCACCGTCACTCTGCTGCCACCTTGTGGATATACACTGGCGGTGCTCCCCCTATATTACCATACATACATCACCGTCACTCTGCTGCCACCTTGTGGATATACACTGGTGGTGCTCCTCCTATATTATTATACATACATCACCGTCACTCTGCTGCCACCTTGTGGATATACACTGGCGGTGCTCCCCCTATATTATCATACATACATCACCATCACTCTGCCGCCACCTTGTGGATATACACTGGCGGTGCTCCCCCTATATTACCATACATACATCACCGTCACTCTGCTGCCACCTTGTGGATATACACTGGCGGTGCTCCCCCTATATTATTATACATACATCACCGTCACTCTGCTGCCACCTTGTGGATATACACTGGCGGTGCTCCCCCTATATTATCATACATACATCACCGTCACTCTGCTGCCACCTTGTGGATATACACTGGCGGTGCTCCCCCTATATTACCATACATACATCACCGTCACTCTGCTGCCACCTTGTGGATATACACTGGCGGTGCTCCCCCTATATTATCATACATACATCACCGTCACTCTGCTGCCACCTTGTGGATATACACTGGCGGTGCTCCCCCTATATTATCATACATACATCACCGTCACTCTGCTGCCACCTTGTGGATATACACTGGAGGTGCTCCCCCTATATTACCATACATACATCACCGTCACTCTGCTGCCATCTTGTGGATATACACTGGCGGTGCTCCCTCTATATTACCATACATACATCACCGTCACTCTGCTGCCCCCTTGTGGATATACACTGGCGGTGCTCCTCATATATTACCATACATACATCACCGTCACTCTGCCGCCACCTTGTGGATATACACTGGCGGTGCTCCCCCTATATTATCATACATACATCACCATCACTCTGCCGCCACCTTGTGGATATACACTGGCGGTGCTCCCCCTATATTATCATACATACATCACCATCACTCTGCTGCCACCTTGTGGATATACACTGGCGGTGCTCCTCATATATTACCATACATACATCACCGTCACTCTGCCGCCACCTTGTGGATATACACTGGCGGTGCTCCCCCTATATTATCATACATACATCACCATCACTCTGCTGCCACCTTGTGGATATACACTGGCGGTGCTCCCCCTATATTACCATACATACATCACCGTCACTCTGCTGCCACCTTGTGGATATACACTGGCGGTGCTCCCCCTATATTACCATACATACATCACCGTCACTCTGCTGCCACCTTGTGGATATACACTGGCGGTGCTCCCTCTATATTACCATACATACATCACCGTCACTCTGCCGCCACCTTGTGGATATACACTGGCGGTGCTCCCCCTATATTATCATACATACATCACCATCACTCTGCTGCCACCTTGTGGATATACACTGGCGGTGCTCCTCCTATATTACCATACATACATCACCGTCACTCTGCCGCCACCTTGTGGATATACACTGGCGGTGCTCCTCCTATATTACCATACATACATCACCGTCACTCTGCTGCCACCTTGTGGATATATACTGGCGGTGCTCCCCCTATATTATCATACATACATCACCGTCACTCTGCTGCCACCTTGTGTATATATACTGGCGGTGCTCCGCCTATATTATCATACATACATCACCGTCACTCTGCCGCCACCTTGTGGATATACACTGGCGGTGCTCCCCCTATATTATCATACATACATCACCACCACTCTGCTGCCACCTTGTGGATATACACTGGCGGTGCTCCGCCTATATTATCATACATACATCACCGTCACTCTGCTGCCACCTTGTGGATATACACTGGCGGTGCTCCTCATATATTATCATACATACATCACCATCACTCTGCCGCCACCTTGTGGATATACACTGGCGGTGCTCCTCCTATATTACCATACATCACCGTCACTCTGCTGCCACCTTGTGGATATACACTGGCGGTGCTCCTCATATATTATCATACATACATCACCATCACTCTGCCGCCACCTTGTGGATACACACTGGCGGAGCTCCCCCTATAATATCATACATACATCACCGTCACTCTGCTGCCACCTTGTGGATATACACTGGAGGTGCTCCCCCTATATTACCATACATACATCACCGTCACTCTGCCGCCACCTTGTGGATATACACTGGCGGTGCTCCCCCTATATTATCATACATCACCGTCACTCTGCTGCCACCTTGTGGATATACACTGGCGGTGCTCCCCCTATATTACCATACATACATCACCATCACTCTGCTGCCACCTTGTGGATATACACTGGCGGTGCTCCCCCTATATTACCATACATACATCACCGTCACTCTGCCGCCACCTTGTGGATATACACTGGCGGTGCTCCCCCTATATTACCCTACATACATCACCGTCACTCTGCCGCCACCTTGTGGATATACACTGGCGGTGCTCCCCCTATATTACCATACATACATCAGCATCACTCTGCTGCCCCCTTGTGGATATACACTGGCGGTGCTCCTCCTATATTACCATACATACATCACCGTCACTCTGCTGCCACCTTGTGGATATACACTGGCGGTGCTCCCCCTATATTACCATACATACATCACCATCACTCTGCTGCCCCCTTGTGGATATACACTGGCGGTGCTCCTCCTATATTACCATACATACATCACCGTCACTCTGCCGCCACCTTGTGGATATACACTGGCGGTGCTCCCCCTATATTACCATACATCACCGTCACTCTGCTGCCACCTTGTGGATATACACTGGCGGTGCTCCCCCTATATTACCATACATACATCACCGTCACTCTGCTGCCACCTTGTGGATATACACTGGCAGTGCTCCTCCTATATTACCATACATACATCACCGTCACTCTGCTGCCACCTTGTGGATATACACTGGCGGTGCTCCCCCTATATTATCATACATACATCACCGTCACTCTGCCGCCACCTTGTGGATATACACTGGCGGTGCTCCCCCTATATTATCATACATACATCACCGTCACTCTGCCGCCACCTTGTGGATATACACTGGCGGTGCTCCCCCTATATTATCATACATCACCGTCACTCTGCTGCCTCCTTGTGGATATACACTGGCGGTGCTCCCCCTATATTACCATACATACATCACCGTCACTCTGCTGCCTCCTTGTGGATATACACTGGCGGTGCTCCCCCTATATTACCATACATACATCACCGTCACTCTGCTGCCTCCTTGTGGATATACACTGGCGGTGCTCCCCTATATTATCATACATACATCACCATCACTCTGCCGCCACCTTGTGGATATACACTGGCGGTGCTCCCCCTATATTATCATACATACATCCCCGTCACTCTGCCGCCACCTTGTGGATATACACTGGCGGTGCTCCCCCTATATTATCATACATACATCACCTTCACTCTGCTGCCACCTTGTGGATATACACTGGCGGTGCTCCCCCTATATTACCATACATCACCGTCACTCTGCCGCCCCCTTGTGGATATACACTGGCGGTGCTCCCCCTATATTATCATACATACATCACCGTCACTCTGCTGCCTCCTTGTGGATATACACTGGCGGTGCTCCCCCTATATTATCATACATACATCACCGTCACTCTGCTGCCACCTTGTGGATATACACTGGCGGTGCTCCCCCTATATTATCATACATACATCACCGTCACTCTGCTGCCACCTTGTGGTTATACACTGGCGGTGCTCCCCCTATATTATCATACATACTTCACCGTCACTCTGCCGCCACCTTGTGGATATACACTGGCGGTGCTCCCCTATATTATCATACATACATCACCGTCACTCTGCTGCCACCTTGTGGATATATACTGGCGGTGCTCCCCCTATATTATCATACATACATCACCGTCACTCTGCTGCCTCCTTGTGGATATACACTGGCGGTGCTCCCCCTATATTATCATACATACATCACCGTCACTCTGCTGCCACCTTGTGGATATACACTGGCGAGGTCCCCCTATATTACCATACATACATCACCGTCACTCTGCTGCCACCTTGTGGATATACACTGGCGGTGCTCCCCTTATATTACCATACATACATCACCTTCACTCTGCTGCCACCTTGTGGATATACACTGGCGGTGCTCCCCCTATATTATCATACATACATCACCGTCACTCTGCTGCCTCCTTGTGGATATACACTGGCGGTGCTCCTCCTATATTATCATACATACATCACCGTCACTCTGCCGCCACCTTGTGGATATACACTGGCGGTGCTCCCCCTATATTATCATACATACATCACCGTCACTCTGCTGCCTCCTTGTGGATATACACTGGCGGTGCTCCTCCTATATTATCATACATATATCACCGTCACTCTGCTGCCACCTTGTGGATATACACTGGCGGTGCTCCCCTTATATTACCATACATACATCACCGTCACTCTGCTGCCACCTTGTGGATATACACTGGCGGTGCTCCCCCTATATTATCATACATACATCACCGCCACTCTGCTGCCACCTTGTGGATATACACTGGCGGTGCTCCCCTTATATTACCATACATACATCACCGTCACTCTGCTGCCACCTTGTGGATATACACTGGCGGTGCTCCCCCTATATTACCATACATACATCACCGTCACTCTGCTGCCACCTTGTGGATATACACTGGCGGTGCTCCCCCTATATTATCATACATACATCACCGTCACTCTGCTGCCTCCTTGTGGATATACACAGGCGGTGCTCCTCCTATATTATCATACATACATCACCGTCACTCTGCTGCCTCCTTGTGGATATACACTGGCGGTGCTCCCCCTATATTACCATACATACATCACCGTCACTCTGCTGCCTCCTTGTGGATATACACTGGCGGTGCCCCCCCTATATTATCATACATACATCACCGTCACTCTGCTGCCTCCTTGTGGATATACACTGGCGGTGCTCCCCCTATATTATCATACATACATCACCGTCACTCTGCCGCCCCCTTGTGGATATACACTGGCGGTGCTCCCTCTATATTACCATACATACATCACCGTCACTCTGCTGCCACCTTGTGGATATACACTGGCGGTGCTCCCCCTATATTATCATACATACATCACCGTCACTCTGCTGCCACCTTGTGGATATACACTGGCGGTGCTCCCCCTATATTACCATACATACATCACCGTCACTCTGCTGCCACCTTGTGGATATACACTGGCGGTGCTCCCCCTATATTATCATACATACATCACCGTCACTCTGCCGCCCCCTTGTGGATATACACTGGCGGTGCTCCCTCTATATTACCATACATACATCACCGTCACTCTGCTGCCACCTTGTGGATATACACTGGCGGTGCTCCCCCTATATTACCATACATACATCACCGTCACTCTGCTGCCACCTTGTGGATATACACTGGCGGTGCTCCCCCTATATTATCATACATACATCACCATCACTCTGCTGCCACCTTGTGGATATACACTGGCGGTGCTCCCCCTATATTATCATACATACATCACCGTCACTCTGCTGCCACCTTGTGGATATACACTGGCGGTGCTCCCCTATATTATCATACATACATCACCGTCACTCTGCTGCCACCTTGTGGATATACACTGGCGGTGCTCCCCTATATTATCATACATACATCACCGTAACTCTGCTGCCACCTTGTGGATATACACTGGCAATGCTCCTCCTATATTACCATACATACATCACCGTAACTCTGCTGCCACCTTGTGGATATACACTGGCGGTGCTCCCCCTTTATTATACATACATCACCGTCACTCTGCTGCCACCTTGTGGATATACACTGGCAGTGCTCCCCCTATATTACCATACATACATCACCGTCACTCTGCTGCCACCTTGTGGATATACACTGGCGGTGCTCCCCCTATATTACCATACATACATCACCGTCACTCTGCCGCCACCTTGTGGATACACACTGGCGGTGCGCCCCCTATATTACCATACATACATCACCGTCACTCTGCTGCCACCTTGTGGATATACACTGGCGGTGCTCCCCCTATATTACCCTACATACATCACCGTCACTCTGCTGCCACCTTGTGGATATACACTGGCGGTGCTCCCCCTATATTACCATACATACATCACCGTCACTCTGCCGCCACCTTGTGGATATACACTGGCGGTGCTCCCCCTATATTACCATACATACATCACCGTCACTCTGCTGCCACCTTGTGGATATACACTGGCGGTGCTCCCCCTATATTATCATACATACATCACCGTAACTCTGCTGTCACCTTGTGGATATACACTGGCGGTGCTCCCCCTATATTATACATACATCACCGTCACTCTGCTGCCACCTTGTGGATATACACTGGAGGTGCTCCCCCTATATTACCATACATACATCACCGTCACTCTGCCGCCACCTTGTGGATATACACTGGCGGTGCTCCCCCTATATTACCATACATACATCCCCGTCACTCTGCCGCCACCTTGTGGATATACACTGGCGGTGCTCCCCCTATATTATCATACATACATCACCGTCACTCTGCTGCCACCTTGTGGATATACACTGGCGGTGCTCCTCCTATATTATCATACATACATCACCGTCACTCTGCTGCCACCTTGTGGATATACACTGGCGGTGCTCCTCCTATATTATCATACATACATCACCGTCACTCTGCTGCCACCTTGTGGATATACACTGGCGGTGCTCCTCCTATATTACCATACATACATCACCGTCACTCTGCTGCCTCCTTGTGGATATACACTGGCGGTGTTCCCCCTATATTACCATACATACATCATCATCACTCTGCCGCCACCTTGTGGATATACACTGGCGGTGCTCCCCCCTATATTATCATACATACATCACCGTCACTCTGCCGCCACCTTGTGGATATACACTGGCGGTGCTCCCCCTATATTATCATACATACATCACCGTCACTCTGCCGCCACCTTGTGGATATACACTGGCGGTGCTCCCCCTATATTACCATACATACATCACCATCACTCTGCTGCCCCCTTGTGGATATACACTGGCGGTGCTCCCTCTATATTATCATACATACATCACCGTCACTCTGCTGCCACCTTGTGGATATACACTGGCGGTGCTCCCCCTATATTATCATACATACATCACCGTCACTCTGCTGCCACCTTGTGGATATACACTGGCGGTGCTCCTCCTATATTATCATACATACATCACCGTCACTCTGCTGCCACCTTGTGGATATACACTGGCGGTGCTCCTCCTATATTACCATACATACATCACCGTCACTCTGCTGCCTCCTTGTGGATATACACTGGCGGTGCTCCCCCTATATTACCATACATCACCGTCACTCTGCTGCCACCTTGTGGATATACACTGGCGGTGCTCCCCCTATATTACCATACATACATCACCGTCACTCTGCTGCCACCTTGTGGATATACACTGGCGGTGCTCCCCCTATATTATCATACATACATCACCGTCACTCTGCCGCCACCTTGTGGATATACACTGGCGGTGCTCCCCCTATATTACCATACATACATCACCGTCACTCTGCCGCCACCTTGTGGATACACACTGGCGGTGCTCCCCCTATATTATCATACATACATCACCGTAACTCTGCTGTCACCTTGTGGATATACACTGGCGGTGCTCCCCCTATATTATACATACATCACCGTCACTCTGCTGCCACCTTGTGGATATACACTGGAGGTGCTCCCCCTATATTACCATACATACATCACCGTCACTCTGCCGCCACCTTGTGGATATACACTGGCGGTGCTCCCCCTATATTACCATACATACATCCCCGTCACTCTGCCGCCACCTTGTGGATATACACTGGCGGTGCTCCCCCTATATTATCATACATACATCACCGTCACTCTGCTGCCACCTTGTGGATATACACTGGCGGTGCTCCTCCTATATTATCATACATACATCACCGTCACTCTGCTGCCACCTTGTGGATATACACTGGCGGTGCTCCTCCTATATTATCATACATACATCACCGTCACTCTGCTGCCACCTTGTGGATATACACTGGCGGTGCTCCTCCTATATTACCATACATACATCACCGTCACTCTGCTGCCTCCTTGTGGATATACACTGGCGGTGTTCCCCCTATATTACCATACATACATCATCATCACTCTGCCGCCACCTTGTGGATATACACTGGCGGTGCTCCCCCCTATATTATCATACATACATCACCGTCACTCTGCCGCCACCTTGTGGATATACACTGGCGGTGCTCCCCCTATATTATCATACATACATCACCGTCACTCTGCCGCCACCTTGTGGATATACACTGGCGGTGCTCCCCCTATATTACCATACATACATCACCATCACTCTGCTGCCCCCTTGTGGATATACACTGGCGGTGCTCCCTCTATATTATCATACATACATCACCGTCACTCTGCTGCCACCTTGTGGATATACACTGGCGGTGCTCCCCCTATATTATCATACATACATCACCGTCACTCTGCTGCCACCTTGTGGATATACACTGGCGGTGCTCCTCCTATATTATCATACATACATCACCGTCACTCTGCTGCCACCTTGTGGATATACACTGGCGGTGCTCCTCCTATATTACCATACATACATCACCGTCACTCTGCTGCCTCCTTGTGGATATACACTGGCGGTGCTCCCCCTATATTACCATACATCACCGTCACTCTGCTGCCACCTTGTGGATATACACTGGCGGTGCTCCCCCTATATTACCATACATACATCACCGTCACTCTGCTGCCACCTTGTGGATATACACTGGCGGTGCTCCCCCTATATTATCATACATACATCACCGTCACTCTGCTGCCACCTTGTGGATATACACTGGCGGTGCTCCCCCTATATTATCATACATACATCACCGTCACTCTGCTGCCACCTTGTGGATATACACTGGCGGTGCTCCCCCTATATTACCATACATACATCACCATCACTCTGCTGCCACCTTGTGGATATACACTGGCGGTGCTCCCCCTATATTATCATACATACATCACCGTCACTCTGCCGCCACCTTGTGGATATACACTGGCGGTGCTCCCTCTATATTACCATACATACATCACCGTCACTCTGCCGCCACCTTGTGGATATACACTGGCGGTACTCCCCCTATATTATCATACATACATCACCGTCACTCTGCCGCCACCTTGTGGATATACACTGGCGGTGCTCCCTCTATATTACCATACATACATCACCGTCACTCTGCTGCCCCCTTGTGGATATACACTGGCGGTGCTCCTCATATATTACCATACATACATCACCGTCACTCTGCTGCCACCTTGTGAATATACACTGGCGGTGCGCCCCCTATATTACCATACATACATCACCGTCACTCTGCTGCCACCTTGTGGATATACACTGGCGGTGCTCCCTCCTATATTACCATACATACATCACCATCACTCTGCTGCCACCTTGTGGATATACACTGGCGGTGCTCCTCATATATTACCATACATACATCACCGTCACTCTGCTGCCACCTTGTGGATATACACTGGCGGTGCGCCCCCTATATTACCATACATACATCACCGTCACTCTGCCGCCACCTTGTGGATATAAACTGGCGGTACTCCCCCTATATTATCATACATACATCACCGTCACTCTGCCGCCACCTTGTGGATATACACTGGCGGTGCTCCCTCTATATTACCATACATACATCACCGTCACTCTGCTGCCCCCTTGTGGATATACACTGGCGGTGCTCCTCATATATTACCATACATACATCACCGTCACTCTGCTGCCACCTTGTGGATATACACTGGCGGTGCGCCCCCTATATTACCATACATACATCACCGTCACTCTGCTGCCACCTTGTGGATATACACTGGCGGTGCTCCCCCTATATTATCATACATACATCACCGTCACTCTGCTGCCACCTTGTGGATATACACTGGCGGTGCTCCCCCTATATTATCATACATACATCACCGTCACTCTGCCGCCACCTTGTGGATATACACTGGCGGAGCTCCCCCCTATAATATCATACATACATCACCGTCACTCTGCTGCCACCTTGTGGATATACACTGGCGGTGCTCCCCCTATATTATCATACATCACCGTCACTCTGCTACCACCTTGTGGATATACACTGTCGGTGCTCCCCCTATATTACCATACATACATCACCATCACTCTGGGCGGTGCTCCCCCTATATTATCATACATACATCACCGTCACTCTGCTGCCACCTTGTGGATATACACTGGCGGTGCT